>OY987327.1:49553845-50153845 GCA_963920685.1 Polydrusus tereticollis | reverse complement strand
ATATTCTTTGCACACTTCATTTCCACACAATAATTACATTAATCCAACTAACTCTCCACCACATCATTTTCATTCCTTAATTACTCATTAGGGAAAGCTACTGATATGACCGAAGTTATCGCAGAGCTGAATAACACAAATTTTTTAAAGTTTAATTGTTTTGTTATGCCCCCACCATTCTGTCGTCTATTTTGACTTCTATCTCTCTCTGTAACTGTATTACTAACACAAAACCTTTTGTCTTGTCTTAGAACCTCATCCTTATATAATATTTGCGAGTTCTTTGAATTATCTATCTTTGTCTCTTTTCCTTAACATCTGACGTTTTTGATTAATTCAACCTAACACACAAAAAAGATTTTCATACATATTATTAAAATTAAAATTTAACGCCTGTAAGTTATACCACCATCTTTGCATCACTTGTAACGATGATGCCTATATTCTTTTCTTCAATATATCATACAAAATGTTCAAATTTAAAATTCAAATTTTACCGCCAGGAAATAATACCAACAATACGTCAATGGTACTCCCTGCACACAATAGCATGCGTGGTACATGTTTTTTGCATCATCAAGGTTAGTTCCCTTTAGTAAAATGGACGTTTTAAAAGTGTTAAAATCATCATGTAATTTACATCGGCCTTTAGGCCCCAAAATTTTTAATGTGTTAAGTTTTATACATATACTTGTATGTTGTGTTTTGTGGTTTGTTATATTTTGACAAAGTAAGTAACGAAAAATTGGTGAGAATTTTACATTGACTTTTATCTAAGATTTTCAATTAACTTTAACTATCAAAGATTCGTAAAATTTCACAATTGTTGATTTCTTTTTTCCTTTCTTGCTTTGTAGGTAGTACTGATGATGGCGTAACTGCCGAAAGCGCTCTACGGATTTATTCAATAAACTTGCACTAAGTACAAAATTAAAGAAATTCTTTCTTAATTCATTATATTAAAAGCAGCTTTTAATAATTCGAAAAATAATGTAAGTTTTATTGGAACGGAAAGTTGTATTGAAATGGAATGCTTTAAGATTTAAACAAAAGGTATTTTTCAAAAAATACTACATAGTTCTTAAACTTGCAAGCTGATGTCTTTTTCATCACAATCACACAGTTCTGGATCTACACCAGCAGATTCCCGTTCTGCGTCTTCTTCGCCCCCTGTCTTATGTCTTCGACCTGCATCTAGTAGGTTCTTATACCAGACAAAGGTTTCATTATCTTCCCGTTTTTCTTGATAATGGTTCATCAGAGTTTCAATGTTTTCTAGCTTGACCCTTCTAATGCAGTTGCACAGTTCAATTTTCTTATGCTGACAATTCTCTAATTCCGCAACCTGTTTTAAGAAGCTCTGATATTGTTTTTCGTTTTCTGTTCTGCAGTAAACTTATAATTTTGTCAAACACTTGTCACCAAACCTTTTCAAATGGACTCGCTTAACTTCTTGTATACCATCAACTCTCTTAAATTCTGAAACAGAAATATCCTTCCAATCAAACAAGTCCCCATATTCCATCAGCACTTGAACACTTCCAACGTCTCTAAAGATATTCCAGTATTCTTCCTTTGTTGTAATTTCAGAACGCTTTCTACAGATCTTCTCCATCCGACCAAAAACTCTGTCTGCAGGCAGATACGAATGCCCTCTCATCGGAAAATAAAGCATTATCTCTAACACTAAACTACTACTAAATTAATACGTAACTTAGCAGAAAGAGAACCACAAAGTATAATACAGGGTGTTTTGTAATTGAATGTCAATAATTAAGGGGGCGTCTCTAAACGTCTTTATTTTTGATATACAGGGTGGTAAAGTTTTCAAAAATGAATAGTTTTTTAATAATATCTGTAATACCACTTTAGATATTTTAATGAAATTTGGCAGACATGTACTATGTATCAAGATGCATTATTTACCGTACAACTATTTTTATTTATTTCCACCAGTGGCGTTCGTACGGAATTTCACCTGCCTATTTTGGCAGACATTAATGTAACGCTACTGATTTCTCGTAAAAATAAATTTATTCCCAAAATCCCCAATAATTTCTAAACAAATTTGATCTCTTGAATTTTTTCAATCCGATGCACGGTTTTCGCTTAAAAAAAATAAAAACCTTTTCTCTGCATGATCATAACAATATCGTTAATATGACAATATCACCATGCACAGAAATAGATTTTATTTCTTAGATCAAGTTTGCTTAGAAATGAATAAGGATCTCAAAAATTATTATTGTAGTAGGCTGTGCCTGTAAGAGTTATTAATTCTGTTGTCAGGGCGGTTGTCATTATTTTGTTTGAGAGTTTATCAATATTTAAATTCGGTTTTTCGTGTCTTATTAATTTGGTGTTTAAAATATCCGAGTATTGTTATTTTGAAATATAATGGTCGGGTTTACTAATGAGGAGTTGGCAGATATGCATTACATGTATGGTTTGGCTGATGGCAGTTCGCCGGAAGCTAGGCGATTGTATCAAGAGCGGTTCTCTAATAGAGTCATACCAGATAGGCGAACATTTGCAAATGTACATAGAAGGTTGACTGAAACAGGTACTTTTATGGCAAATCATCAATTAAAAGGATCCCATCGGACTGTAAGAACTCCAGAAATTGAAGAAGCAATTTTAAATTATATTGATAATAATCCTGAAATAAGTACTAGAAAAATTGGACATAATCTGAATATCTCGCACGTCCTGGTTTGGAAAATTTTGCACAATTTTTTATTGTACCCGTATCATATTCAGCGGGTTCAAACGTTACTTCCCCGAGACTTTCCCTTGCGTGTTAATTTTTGTCAGTGGCTTTTGGAGAAAATTGCGCATAATCCCTTGTTTGACCATGAAATAATGTTTACAGATGAAGCTAACTTTTCCAGAAACGCAATCAGAAATTTTCACAATAACCATATTTGGGCCGACGAAAACCCCCACGCAGTTGTAGAATATAACCAGCAACAACAATTTTCGGTAAATGTCTGGGGTGGAATTGTTGGAAATTATTTAATTGGACCTTTTTTCCTGCCAGAAAGGCTAAATGGCCATAATTATCGCCGGTTTCTAGAGGAGGATTTGCCCATATTGCTAGAAGAAGTACCAATTTTAATAAGAAAGAGAATATGGTTCATGCATGATGATGCGCCCGCTCACTTTAGTGTTGTAGCAAGAGAATATTTAAATCAAACATTTAATAACCGATGGGTTGGTCGTGGCGGACCTCAACCATGGCCGCCTAGGTCCCCAGATTTAAATAGTTTGGACTTTTTCTTATGGGGGCATCTTAAAAGTCTGGTTTACCGCACCCCAGTAAACACTTTAGAAGAGCTGGAAGATCGTATAAGAGCTTCCTTCGATTTAATAAGAAATACTGAAGGTATACTTCAAAGAGTGCGCGACAATATGAGGAAAAGAGCTGAAGCGTATATCCTTCAAGGTGGAGGGCATTTTCAACAACTTATCTAGTTTCTATGTATGTTCTTTTTTTTCACAAAGGTTGTTGTTGATTTATTAACAGACGATCCTTATTCATTTCTAAGCAAACTTGATCTAAGAAATAAAATCTATTTCTGTGCATGGTGATATTGTCATATTAACGATATTGTTATGATCATGCAGAGAAAAGGTTTTTATTTTTTTTAAGCGAAAACCGTGCATCGGATTGAAAAAATTCGAAAGATCAAATTTGTTTAGAAATGATTGGGGATTTTAGGAATAAATTTATTTTTACGAGAAATCAGTAGCGTTACATTAATGTCTGTTAAAATAGGCAGGTGAAATTCCGTACGAACGTCACTGGTGGAAATAAAAAAAATTGTACGGTAAATAATGCATCTTGATACATAGTACATGTCTGCCAAATTTCATTAAAATATCTAAAGTGGTATTACAGATATTATTAAAAAACTATTTATTTTTGAAAACTTTACCACCCTGTATATAAAAAATAAAGACGTTTAGGACATACGTTCATATGAAGTTTTCTTTTTAAATGAACACAAAAATCGCCCCCTTAATTATTGACATTCAATTACAAAACACCCTGTATACACACCACACGACTGCCGGTAAATAACTAAATTATTCACAGCTGATCTTAATAATCTCCCACTTATTCCAAGAAATATTGCCTTTTGTCGTGCAAGCGCAATTTTAGACACAGTAGAGATTTGCAAAGTTGCATTATGATTTTCCAAGCATGGAGTAATAAACTGCGTTCTCTTTTTCCTACTTAAAACCAAAAACTGCGCTTTGCAGAACATCACAAGTTTTCACTTGCTGTTATATAGAGGGTTTTCATTTCAAAAGTAGCCACCCGGGTTTTAGGTAGAAATAACTATTTTGATACGAAATGTCAAAACATGTCAACTTTTGTTTTAAGAGGGTAAATTTTTCATCATACTTTAATTTATACAGGATGCGTCAAAAAAGCTGGGCGTATGTCATTTTGTATTTTTTTAACGGAAACTCATAATTTTTTTCGTATTTCTGGATTCCCCTACAAATAATAAACACTTTTTGTATTACACATCCTATAGCCAAATCTAACAGTTTTTAAAATATCGAAACATTTTAAATACGACTTCATGATCAGAATTCACTTTATTAAGTTTTCAAAATGTGCTCCGTTATTGGCTAAACAATAATAGAGCCCATTCTCAAATTATTCGCGAACATTTTGAAAAGTCTGCCGGTTAATTTGCCTACATCCTTCAGTAATTCTGTTTCTCAATTCGGGAATACTCTCGGGCGCAGTTTTGTAAGCTAAGGACTTCAAATATTCCCACAGAAAAAGACCAAGAGGTGTGAGGTCTGGGGACCTCGCCGGCCATTTCACAGGACCTCTCCTACCTATCCATTTTCCGGGATATCGTTCATTCAAACATGTCCTACCAGGCAGATCATAATGCGGCGGGGCTCTATCTTGCTGGAAATACAAATTTTGTTCATCAAGTTCCATATCCCCCTCTTGATCAACTTGATTTTTTAAAGATTGGGTAATAAGAGGATCTATGACATTTTACAATAGATTTACGTATAGTTCACCTGTCAAGTTTTCTTGCATAAAAATTGGCCCAATGATCTCATTTCCAAGAATGCCTGCCCACACATTTATCTTTTGAGGATATTGGGTATGATCTTCCCTAAATAAATGTGTATTGTCATTATCCATTGGGATTGCAATTATGTTTATTCACGAATCCATTCAAGAAGAAAGTTGATTCATCACTGAAACATACATTTTTAACAAAATTCCGGTCGGCTTGAATCACCTGAGTCATTGTTTCGCAAAATTCAATTGTTCTGTCATAATCATCTTCGCTGAGTTGTTGAAGGATTTGTATTTTATAAGGAAAAAGCTTACTTAGTTTTAAAGTTTTGTGAATGGAATCTACTGAAACGTGTGTCAATTGTGATTCTCTTGGAATTGACGTAGATGGATTTATAGCGAAATCACCTAATATTTCAATTTGCGTACCTTCATCTAGAACCCTTGCTTGCTTATTAACTCGGTTGCATACGGAGCCGGTTTCTTCAAACTTCCTTACCAGCTTTATCACATGCCTGTGACTTACATGTTTGTCAGGGTGTATGTCGTTAAATCTTCGAGCTGTTCTGCAAGCACAACGATTTTCAGCGCCATACATGAAAATTATTTCTGTCCTTTCTTGGAGAGTATACACCATTTTAAAGTGAATATTAAACCAATTTTTTGGTAAACCATAAATAAATCACTTGTCAGTGGTAGGCGAAAAGTCACTTTTATAAATTAACTTGTGACTGTTTCGTTTCCATGAGGACGAGTATAAGCCTCCTACGACCGTGATACATTTAAAGTTTGAAAATGTAACAAAGCGAATTCTGAACATAAGGTCGTATTTAAAATGTTTCGATATTTTAAAAACTGTTAGATTTGGCTATAGAATGTGTAATACAAAAAGTGTTTATTATTTGCAGGGGAATCCAGAAATACGAAAAAAATTATGGGTTTCCGATGAAAAAATACAAAATGACATACGTCCAGCTTTTTTGACGCACCCTGTATAAATAGTAATATGATGAAAACTTACCCCCTTAGAACAAAAGTTGACATGTTTTGACATTTCGTATCAAAATAGTTATTTCTACCTAAAACCGGGGTGGCTACTTTTGAAATGAAAACCCTGTAGAGATAAACCGCGATTTGTCATTCCAAACTAGGTTTATTGTTTAGAGCACTGTTGAAAATATAATATCTCATGGTTAACTTAATTTGGCCAATTTTTCAAAAACTGCGGTTTGCAAATCACCTCCCTCAAATAACGATTCAGCAACCCATTGATTATAATATTGATATATCAAAAGAGACAATTTTAGAGTCGGTGCAAATGATTTCGCTTGAGGAAATAAGAAACAGTTATATGAACGGCATATGTATGCATATATATGACCTCAGACGGCAGTTATAAGAATGTGTGGTCTCCGAAGGAGGCGCGCTCGAATAAATATTGTGTTTGATTATTAACATGCATACTTTAAAAGGTATACTTTTTTTTTTTAATTTTACTTTTTTTTACGGTTCGTCGGCGTATCTGAGGCCATCTTGAACCGGTCATCGACCGTACGGTTTTTAATCGTGCGGTCTACCGACTGGGGTGTGTGAAACGGCACCTTCATCCTACGAGATATCCGATCTCATCCGGCCTGTCCGGCGTGAATAAAGTCTGTGCGTTTTAAGAAGTCCGCTAAGCCATAAAACCTCTTGAGCATTATGTCGGTGGCTCTCAAACAATAAATTATATTGAAGGTAATTTTGGATGTTGATGAATTACATTTTCTAAATAAAATAATTTAAAGTAAATAAAAAATTAGTTTAGGTAAAGAAAAATAATAATTTTTTAGCTTTTGTAGTATTCAGACAAATTAGTTTTACGAATTCTTTTTTATAAAGTTTTGGTTCTAAAAAGAACCGATTTTGTAGTCTTGCGACAGAACGTACGTTCATTACCAGCATGTAATATAATATACCTTTATTTCATACTGTATTGTAAAACACACCTTTACATATTTGAATTTAGTCCAGAAAATAAGGTTTTACAGCAATAAGTCCGGTAAAATTTTTTTACCGGACTAGTCCTGTAAAATTTCTTTACCGGACTAAAATTTGTAAGTTTTAGTTTAATCAATGTCAAACACACAATATTTCCACCAGTAAATATTAGCACTTTTCAAATATACGACGCAGAATAAAACTTTATTATAATTTCAAAACATAATTATAATTTTCAACAGAACAGTATGAAATAAAATATTGTACGTCATTCGTCCGGCAAATCCTTTACAGTATTCGTTTCAAAATTCCAGACTCGGCTCCTTCGTCGCCTCGTCTCGAAACATTTCACTCGTACTGTAAAAATTGATTTACCGGACTTATAACGTAAATATCTATTTTCCATTACTTGCACGGGTACTTGAATAACAATGCTTTGAGTCATCCTGCCAAGACGTTTTTGTTGAAGTTCCGTTTGCAAGTACCCATGTTTCGTCAAGAAAAACAACTCCGATTTTTTGTTGTTTAAATAATCCCTTAAAAATTGCCATCTTTTCAAAACAACATTGGACAGCTCGCAAAGCAGTTTTCTGTTGTTCGTTTTTTTATATTTGAAACCCATATGTTTTAAGATGATGGACAAACTGTTAGTTCCAATATCGCAAAGTTTTTCTGCTTTATCTTTTCGAGAATAGCTTTGAGGGTAACATATTCCTTGGCTTTATACATATCATAAACAATATTCCTAATAGAGAGTTTTATCCCTTGGGATAAATCCAAGGTTTTTGAATGGAGTCAAACCCTTTTATATGGTCTGTCCAAATCCTCTTCACTCTTTTTTCGAAGTCTTCTTAAGGTCTTCTCTGAAATGCCGCAAGCATCAGACGTTCGTTTTTGCACTGCCAAAACAGACTCTAACGGGCCCGAGTTATCTTTTTCTAAAGTAAAATAACGTTCCACTTGTAATACCAACCGGCGTTCACCTGAAGATAAATGCCTTCTAAGCGATGTGCCACCTTGCTGAACATTTTCCATAACTTTGCTTATTAACTGATTTTAATTCACACACAATGAGAAACAAACTAAAAGTGAAAAGCACAACTACTTATTTAAAATAAAGTAGAACATACCATCCCGCATTTCAGCAAATTTTAATTATTTCTTGGAAAATAGTAATTATTATGAAGATTTAATTATAATAATCCCAAAATAATGTCATTATCGGAAAAGTTTATACCTGACAAAATCTTTAACATATTTAACCATCCCGCACTTGAGCAAATTTTAATTGGTTCTTGGAAAATAGCAATTATTATATAGATTTAACTATAATAATAGCAAAATAATTTAATTATCTATTTAATTATTATTTATGCTTAACGCGTAATTCTAAGATAATTTTGTTTTGAAACCTCTGATTTCGCCCAGTAATAGAATACAGTAAACCAGTGGGATATTCGGTGTGATCAAGGATAGCGAAGGTGCGAAGATATTGTAACTTAACCGACTTACTGTTTTAAAAGCGATAACATCCCTTGGTGATTTAATCCGATATCGGACTTCTTAAAACGCACAGACTTTAGGATGGTTTTGATGTCGATTCATTTTACACTCTTCCCTAAGACAAGAGCACGCGGTGTTTCCCAAGCGGTCACCCATCCAAGTACTAACTGCGCTCGACACCGCTTAACTTCGGTGATCTGACGGGAACCTGTGCTTTAGGTGTCGCTAGGCCCTTGCCCTAAAAAAAGGGTATACTTAATGCAAAACAAAAACCTATGCACGTCATACCCTTCGAATGACGTCTGTTATCGACAGTGTTGCTAGCTTGTAACCAAAATATCCTAGAGAGGGAATTACACAGTTTCTTTTTCATAAAAACAAGATAAATATACAAAAATTTCCCATAGTTTATATATTTCTTTGCTGCATAATACCTTTTACCATCAACTTTAGTAGATCTAACACTTCTTTTATTTTCATCTTGCCAAAATCGACCAATGGTACCATTCTGAAAAATTCATGTTTCATCCAAGAAAACGAATTGGTACAAGCATAGATGTAGGTTGGTCTATGGTACAAGAATGCTTCTTTTTCTTTAATATATACTTTCAAGAATACCAGTCGTTTGAAAGCTACATGGGAAAGTTCCATAAGCCCTCGCCTCGGTTCATCTTTTTACCATCCTATTTTCTTGAAGAGGCTTCTTAAATAGTTAAGGCAACCATCAAACAGTTCTCCGTCTTTTAATTTTAACTTAAAGTTGTCAAAGTTACATAATGTTCTAAAAAGAGATACAGCTTATGAATAACCGATGTAAAATATTATAATTTTTAAATAATACAACTTACTTGTATCGTACATTCCATAAATAATGTCACGGTCACGGATAGAACTTATATACAATTTTCTCACATTTACAACTCTCTTTGAATTGGAACGTTTGTTATAAGGAGAGTCTAATAATTTATTTTCCTTAAATGTTGTTGAAATTGCGCTTACAGTACAGATATTCAGCTGGCTGCTGCTACATGCTAAAAATTAGTAAAGTAGAAATGAAATATCCAGGCCTTGACATACTCTTTAAATTTACTTCTCTGTACTACTGTCAAGGGTAACAATAGGACATTGTTGTTAAGTTATTCCTGAAAATAGCTTCTTAAAGAAGCTATTAGCTCTTTGCACTGACTATTTAAATGCTTCGGAATTTTTCACAAATAGTAAACAACGTTATCGACAGAGATATATATGTGCACTTTTGTTGCTCTTAATAGAACAGGGCCACCGCACCGTTTACAGTTGTGTTGCCAGCTATCGGTCAATAAAATTCGAATTACTAATTAATACTTTTTGCCCAAATTTAATTTCCTCATGTTTTCTTACGGATTTACAATTATCACCTGATGCACATGCATCGGTTTTTGTTTTGCATCAACTGTATGTTGAAATTTAGAAGTTGAGAAATAGATAGTTTACTCTTGGCAGAATTTATTATTTGTATATTTTTTGAGCACCCTGCATTAAAAAGTCAAAAACTTTCTCGTAGACCGTACATTTTGAAGAAGCAGAAGCTTACTAAAAACGATTTATTTAACAATGAAATTTTTGGTGCATTTTTTCTCTTGTGACCTCTATCTGTGGACATACTGTGTACTTATGTTGACATTTGTTGATGTTGCAAATGTTTATATTTACATAGATATGTTTTGTGATAAGAAACAAACATTTTCTGGAAATCCCTTTACTTCTTGACATGAATATAAAGAATTATGATATATTAATATGAAGATATATGAGAAACTTTGTTCTCTAGCCACTTGTTGAGACCTTATATAATAAGAATTAGGCGTATTTTGACTAACACTGTTAGTACTAAAATTCAAACCCAAATTGCAGAAACTATACCAGAAAGAAAGGAATAAATCTCTGTTTCCAATGGTAGGATGCTACACTGGTGCTGCCTGTAGACCGGTTTCGAACCCTTTGGTTCTCGTCAATACAGGGCAAGCATAACAAGTGAGCATACCGACCATGGGAAAATCGAGATTCCTTCTTTCTGGTAGTTTCTGCTATCTGAGTTTGTATTTTAGTACTAACAGTTAGTCAAAATTCTTATTGTATAAGGTCTCAACAAGTGGCTAGAGAACAAAGTTTCTGACATATTTATATGTCATATTGTGATGTTTACTTGTAGTTTTCATTCGCCACAACAAATTACTTTACTTTTGACAAAATTGCCTCGAAAGAATGTGCATCATATGCATTTTTAGAAAATTAAAAATTTTTAATTAACATTCATTTTGTTTGTTTGGACCTTCTATTTTTTCGAAAAATTTTGTTGAGAAAAATGCAAAATTCCTATTACTTAATTGTGTTTTTTCTTTATGAAAATATAATTTAACCATATTGGTTATGAGCTGCGATCAACAGTAATCTTAAAGTAAGCTAAATTTTATTACAAAAATTAAATTTATTTTGTAGAAACTACAGAGCAATAAATTCCAACAAATCGAAAACGCAATACAAAATGCCGGTCTACTTATATTGTATTATGAACAATGTTCATTCTATTTATGTAAGTTTCAACGGAAACCAAAAATATTTTTTTTACTTTACGATTTGAAAGGAAAAGCTTCATTTTGTAAAAAATGTATATCTAATGGTAAAATATCGGTATGGTAAAAAATTGCGGATGTTTTCGTCATTTCCAAAACATCTTTTCAAATTAACAATCGTTTATGTACCTAGCTACAGAACATAAAAATACTTCGTTCTTCTTTCCATTTTTGTAAATTAACAATTAACAAGTCCACGGGATTAAACTGATAATTGAATAAACAAAAAATAGATTGCTCTTGTTTAATATTTGACAGACATTGACGAAAACAAAAATCAGTTCTGATAAATAATATTTTTGAAAAAGGTATTAAGAATATTTAAAAAGTCTCTTATTTAATTGTTTCAGTATTACTTCTCATCCAGAATGGCCTTTTCCAAGAAACGTACCTTACTATGCGATACAAAAGCCTCTAACAAGGTAAAACAGTTATTGCATTGTAATAAATTGTATTTGAATAAAAAATATCTTTACAGTTCTTTTAATTTTATTACTATTAGTTGGAAAATTCGAATGAAATCAATGCTTTAAAATCAGAATATTGAAAAATTTGATTATCATCGCATTTTTGCTGATGCGATGATCGCCATAGATAATTATCATGCAGTTAAAATATTACACGAAAGGTGACTAGACAAATTGTCGCCTATAAGTATTTTTTTCCCTAAAGTTTCTTCAGATAACGAACAGCGACTGTGGCAACCCAGTCGTCAAATGAGTCACCATTGAACCATCCTGATGGGCTTTTATTACCTATATCTAGTCCCTTTCGGCCCCCCCTCCGTCCAAGATAAATATATATTTAAAGCCTCATATACCACATAACATGGAAGAAGAGCTCCGTCACCTGAAGTGGCGAACATTATTGATATCGATGATTTAGTTGAGTTAACCACTCTTTCGGGATATTTACATCCGCGTTTTGTTATTATAGTTTTTTTTTCCGGATCGTCACTTAAATTTGTCCCATCGAAGTTGACGATGTTTGCTGGTGGCACGCCCTCTAGAGATTCTTCCAGGTGATCCAAATAAGAATTTGTTTCCTCTGGAGAAACGGCTGCACATGATCTTTTTATATTTTGGCACGTTCGGGATGAGAAAACGTCCTTGTGTCGTTTTACGAAACCTGTCGCAAAATCTGGACCAGACCAATAAACTTTTTTATTCAACTGACCGGAAAGCAAGCACTTTTTAGATAATTCTTTAACCGGGAAATATCACTTTACCAGTCTAGACCGGAAAGCAAAAGAGAGGGACCTCTTTCATTACCATTCCATTTTATATTTAGTTTTTTTTTACTTCGTCTAAATATTTCAGTTTACTAAATCTTTTCCTGACTATATTATAGAGTTTTAGGGCTATTTTTTTATATTTGTGGACCCACAGGCGTTAATATAAGTAAAATATCAAGGGTTTGCTTTTCCTTCTGCTACAATCATCCTCAGACTTCGTTTCGCTGTATTACAGCTCGTTAGTGAAGCTATAGGTTCTGACAAACGGAAAAAGCATAGGTGTCTCTTTTGAAACAGAAAAAGCGGGATTAAACAGAGAATGCAGCCAGATACTTATACAGGGTGTTTCCTAACCTCTCTAAAAAAATGAAGGAGGTGAATTCTCACCTTATTTTAAGACGAAAATGTAGTATATAAGTTTTTCGCATGTCGCTTTTTTTTTTAAATACAGGGTGTTAAAAAAAATTAGTAAAGCAATAATAATCATTGTAATAATTGATTTAAAAACTTTTAATAATGAACAAACGTCAAATAAGTTGCTGAAAATGTCCTTCATGAGCCAGTAAACACCCATGTACACGACGTGCTAAATTGTCTCTTACGTGTTGGAAAATTTCGGGACTGGCGCGAATCGTATTAAAACCATCAATAATACGCAGTCGAAGGTCTTCTTCAGTTTCAATAGGAGTAGTATAAACGAGTTGTTAAGGTGAACCCAGAAATAAAAATCCAATGGATTCAGATCCGGCGAACGGGGTGGCCATGGGTGAGGTCCTCCTCTACCTATCCAACGAGCAGGCTATTGTTGATCTAAATAGTTTCTAACACGTACTGCAAAGTGAGGGGGAGCGCCGTCATGCATGAACCACATTAAAGTTTTCGTTCTTAATGGCACTGCTTCCATCAATTCTGGCAATTCATCTCTAAGGAAGTTGTAATAGACATCACCAGTAAGTCGATTTGGAAAATACCACGGTCCAATTAAGCTATCTCCAATAATCCCTGCTCAATTATTAAAAGAATATGTATACTGGTGATGTCCTTTGATGATAGCATGAGGATTATCTTCCGCCCAAATATGGTTGTTGTGAAAATTTATGATGCCTTGTCTGGAAAAATTCTCTTCATCTGTAAATAGTATTTTTGCCGAAAATTGTGGGACCCTTAAAGAATTTTCTTTAAACCAGTTACAAAAATTAACTCGAGCTGGAAAGTCTCTAGGCAACAAAGCTTGCACTCTTTGTACGTGATAAGGATGAAGTAAATATAATCCTCCTTTAATATACTCCATACTATTTTGTAACTCACATTCAACTCGTTCCCGATTTTCCTCGTACTAGTGCCTGGGGATTCTTCCACCATGTTTAAGACTTCTTCCTCAAGTTGTACGGTACTAACTATAAGTGGTCGGCCGCCTATTTTGCTTTTTGCAAAGCTACCTGTTTCCTCTAACCTGAGATGCAATCTTGTAAATGTTTCCGAACACGGTACTCGTCTGTTAGGAAAACGTTCTGCATATAAATGTCTCGCCTCTAGTGCATTTCCATTTGCCAAACCGTATATAAAATGAATTTGAACCATTTCTTGATTGATAAACTCAGCCATTATGAAAAGTATGTAATGTAGTACAAATAAATTCAAAAACAATCAAAAGGATATTATTTGAAAGATGTTAAACAGGAGACAAATGTTACGGGGAAAACAAATGTGGTTGCCATGTAACGAAGCAAAGCCTATTCGTCTCATTTGACGTAACATAATGATAAAAAAACGAAAAATAACTAAAAAATTAGGGTACTCTTTTACCCAGATCCCCGCCAATGGACTAATTGTAAAATTTAAAATTGACCCAAACTAAAGTACTCTAATCATCATTAGAATATCGTTTGGCATTAATTAATAAAATTAAAAAAAAAATACAAAAAAAATACACTTTGTATTTCAAAAAAGAAGCGGCATGAGAAAAACTTTTATACCACATCTTAGTCTTAAAATAAGGTAAGGATTCACCTCCTTAATTTTTTCAGAGAGGTTAGGAAACACCTTGTATATGCTTAAGAATTGGTGTTCTTTACCAGCACCACGAGATGGAGCCATCTGGCTTCATTCTCTGTTTAGTTAATATAAGTGACAGAACATAACTTTTAATACAAAAGTTGCATACGTTTTCCCGTGTTACCTTCATTTGGAAGTTTTTTTTACGAAAACTTTCTGCGAGGATGAAAAATCTCTTTCCCCTGATTTCAAAAATATATAACATTGTTATCGAGGCGTTACACATAATACAACGTGACGTACAGTAAGGAAATAAAGTCTGGAAAAGTATATTTTCAACAGTAATATACCGATAGAGGAGGCGTCGTATCGGTAATACCGATGTTTTTAACAAGAAATCGATTTTCTGACAAATTTTTACGAAATGTAATTTTTACTTATAATCTGATATGATCCCGAGAGCTTTAGCTCGAGGGTCTTATCTTCGATTATAAGTAAAAATTACATTGAGTGAAAATTTTCTTGGAAAATCGAGTTTCGAGTGAAAAACGAAGGTATAAAGATAAGAAACCGCCTCTAGAGGTGTATTTTATTGGATAATTTACTGAACATAAAAATGAAGGCCGTCTGATAAAGGTAAATATACAAGTTAGAGGTGTTACTAATTTTTTATTTAAGTAAAAAAGCTACAAGCGTCTTTTCGAAAGCGTCTTTTCGAGCTAGCGGTAGTCTTATCGGGTAAGACGACCGTACCAAGGTGGTTGCTATGAAAATGAGCGTTTTGATTGGTTCAATAAAAGTGAGGTGAATTATCCGGGTAAGCGAAGCATCTGATTAAAAAACGCTTGAACACGTTTATTTTATTTTATTTTCTTGCATCTTTAAAGAGTCCATCACGGTAACCCCTGACCGGCACGCAACCGACCATACAAAATGTAAACATTTCAATATCTATTGGTATCTACTTACAGATGGTATTGTTAAAATTATCACAAAATTATTACGACCTAGAAATGAAACGAACCTGACGAGTTTACTGAATCTTTAATAACAATAATCCAAGTGACATTTTAATGTGACAAATTCTGAAACTGTTGTCTGCTACCTTCCTGGCAATATCCTAAATGATCGATGAACTTTACTCTTGCTGCACGTTTCGAATGAAAAAAGCTGGGATTTGTCGAATTTCATCTCTTATACAATTTTTCAACGCATCGATATTAGGTCTGTTAAAATAAACTTTGGTTTTTAAAAATCCCCACAAAAAATAATCTAGGGGAGTGGAATCCGGAGATCTGGCCGGCCATTGGACGGGGCCAGGACGTCCCATCCACCTGTTAGGAAATATCTTATTGAAATACTGCCGTACGGATAGCACATACTGAGGTGATGCTCCATCTTGTTAAAACCACGTAGGTAGTTGAAATGGGCAAATCGGGCTCATTACCTGGATATAGTTGAGCTAAGGCAGTAATCAACTCCAGTTGCAAAAAGTCAAGATATATTTCGCCGTTCAAGTTTACGTCGAAAAAATACGGACCTATAATACTGTCTTAAAATATTGATTTTTTCGGGATATTGCGTATGAGCCACTTGAGCCCAATAAGTATTCTCTGTAGACCAGTATCTACAGTTTTGTCGGTTGACAGTACCATGAAGAAGAAAGGTCGCCTTATCGGTAAATAAAATACTTCTACTAGAAAATGGATCCAGGTTGCACCGCTCTTGCTAATTTTCGTCTGCGGTCATTGAATTAATGTATTAATCTTATCTTGTATGGTTAGTTCAGGTTAGTTGCTACTTGACTTGTTGATAAATGTGGATTTTCATTATAACTGAGTAAAACATCTAATTTATCATTATCATCTAGTTTTGGCCTACCTGTCCTGAGAAGATCTTTTACATAACCATGTTCATGAATTTTTTGACAATCTTGTTGACTGTAGATATTGTAATTGCTTATCCCTGCTCTGGACATGTGTTATTAAAAAGCTCACAAACTTCACTTAAATGTCGTTGGCGATCTCCCCATCATCATAAGAGTTACGATTTTTTCCCGCTCCGAAAGAATTTTTAATAGGATAATAATCATATAGTGGAGTAGAATCGGGCAAAACGACGCACGGGGCAAAAGTCTTAATCTACAAGGCGAAAATACCTACAATTTGGCAACACAGTATGAACCTACGCGTGACGCGAACCGAGTTTTAGGTCCTATCCTCTTTGGTTTTAGTAGCCAGCCTGAACTAACCTGAACTAACCTTTATTGTTCTGTGGTAGCACTGGTAGCTAGTGTGTTTTGTAGATAAATACAACAAAATAAATATAAACAAATGTATCATAGCGGTGCAAATTTACTTACTGTTCAGGATCCTTTGGAAACAAAAACATGCTTATTCCTTTACCTTCTTTTGAGTGACATCCTCGAAACGTACAGGAATTACCAGGCATATTATCATAATAGCACAACACTCACAAGAATAAACAGTTAAACAATACACTTCTTTCAACAAAAACGACAACTAAACTCGATAACGATAACTCATCGACAACCGGACTGACGACTGAAACACGAGTTAACTAATCGGTTATCGATGATGTCTTTTTAAAAAAGTTTATTTTATTCTTAAGCGTTACTTTACAATACAAATGCGTTCAGCTGACTGAATGCTAGAAGAAATGTATAAAGATTACAATATAATAATAAATGCAATGTTAGCAAAATAAATGTCTATTCAGCTCTAGGTGGCTAGATAACTCCTCCCCCCATAAGATTCAACTATCAGGTTGGACAGGGTAGTTGAATTGCTATCTTTTCTTCTTTGGGACATTTTTCTCGTTGTCTTCTTAGGACCCTTGGCATCATCTTTTTATAAGCGATGAATAGGCACAAAATGGCGATGAAAATATATAATAATATTGTCCATAGGCTTGGTGCTTTCGTCATTGCACTGAAAACCAAATGGGGTTGGTTTGGTATAACTTGATTTTTCAATTTATGTAGACCATGTAATTTTAAATCATGTAGGTGTAGGCTTAGATTCAGTACTGGTAGTAGATCGGGTGTTTCCGCGAAATCTGGAAACAGGATTGGCTGGTTGTTGGCTTTGATTGGCTTCTGATCATTAATTATTGATGCTGAGTTAGTATCGATTTGGCAGCCAATCGGGATATGGCATAGATAGGTTCCAATAATATTTTGGGTTTCTGCTTGACCAAAACATTTCAGTTTTATGGCTTCTTTGGTAGGTAGGACTAATATCCATTGATTGGTTTTATCTAAGCGATCGATTATAGTATGAGCGATCTTTACTTCGGTTTGCTTACAGGATGAGGTGTTTTTGTCAGAGTTCAGTAGTTTTACTTCGCAAGGGCTGGTTCCTTTAATTCCGTGTAATGTTTCTTTCTCGCATATATAGAATTCAGGGTATATTTCTTGGCATTCTTGATTGTAATATGCGTAGTGCAACTGATTTTTTAATAAGTATTTATTACTTGACAAGACAACCTTAAACAGACTCTGATAATATATTGGGACTGAATATATATGAAAATAATCGAAAGGACGTGGGTGCATTATTGGTATATGTAAAAGATATGTTATTTTATTATTAAGCACAAAAGATTCGAGGTTAATGATTTTTTCATAAAGTAAGGTATTTTCTAATGTTACCGGTAAAGGCATTTGCTGAAGCCCTATTCGTTTTTGTAACTTAGTTAATTCGATAAAAAGATCTTCAGTTCTTATTATACTAAGATGCATTATTTTTGATTTGGAAAATGTGAGGGAGTTCTCTACGTCTTGTAATATAGAAATAATTATTTCATATACGTTAACTATTTGTTTAATAATATCCTTTATATAAAGAGAGTTTTCTCTGTAAGCAGCTTTCTGTACGATAGAGGAAATTTGATTTATTTTAGATTCTAATAATTTTTCATTATAGTTTATTTGTTTTATAGTAGAATTAAAATTTTCAATAACACTTAAAGAAAGCGAGTTTTGTTCCAAAATTTTTGCTTGCAAATTATTTTGGTTCTGCGTTAATTCGTAAATAAGTTTCTCGTACCGTTCACCATCGGATGCGTCAAGATTTCCTGTGACAGCTTTAAATATGGATCCTAGGCCGTTTACTAGTCCTTGTTTAATCCTGTCGGGATGAGGAATAATTTCTTTTATTTTAATTTCGACTCTATTTTGTGTCAGTTTTAATAGTTTTATATAGTTGCTTATGTCAGCATTATATTCTTTGTGTGTACTTATTATTTTAGTAATATTGTGGGATTTAAGATGCAACTTATTTATTTCTATTATTATTGGGTTCAAATCATAATAGTGTATAAGTGTGTAGGCGTAATTTTCAATTTTTGCCGTCCCTAATTTAACTGGAATAATTCCTGGGTTATCGTCCAGTTTCCGTATGTTGATTTGTTCAGGAGTTCCTAACACGTGTGTGATAGCGCTGTAATAGAATATTCTTAATTACTAAAACTATTTAGATGTGGGCGTAACTTTTAGTATGTGAGCACGTGTAATAAAATATGTACATGTATTAAAATATAAAATAATAATGTTAAGGAGTTAAAATTAAGTGTCAAAGCTGTATTTGTTTCTTAAAGGGCGTTTTAGGTTATCCATATGGACTTTAGTTTGTGACGTAGTTGCTACTGTTTTACGTGTTGTGTCAACGTCCTTTATTTGTGTGGGTGGATTAAATGTATCTCCGAGTTTTTGGCGTACGTGTTTTTTAACGTATGTTTTCTGTTCGGGTACGAATAGTGTAGGTTTGTCACGGTTTTCATTAACTTTTGTTAAGATTTTTTCTTTTTGATTAATAAGGGTTTTATTAATTTTAGAATACAAAAGTTTAGTTTTATCTCTATGTTCTGTGACGTAATCTGTTAATAAGAGTTGGTCTAATTTTAGATTAAATGGGTCATTGGGGCTGATGTGTCCGCTAATCACATCAATGGGTTTAAAGTTAGTTACGGAATGAATGGAGTAATTGTACGCTAGTATTGCGTATTTCATTTTTTGGGTAATAGGTGTGTTATTGAACCCTTGGTGGCATTATTGGATTGTGGGTGATTAGGTGAGCAAAAGTGTATTTTAATTTTGTGGAGTTGTAATAGTTCTGTAACCACAGCGTTCTTGAACTCTGTTCCGTTATCTATAATACTTTTCGTTGGTATACCATGATGAGAAAAGAATGATACATTATTATCAGATATTTCAGAAGCTGCTAATGATTTTAAAGGATATGCTTGTGCATATTTAGAAAAACTATCAATAATAGATAGAAATTTAACTTTATCTAATGTATACGTATCAAGATGTACAATATCAAAAGGTTTAGTCGCAGTTGAGGTTATATTCATTTCAGTCTTAATTGGATGACGTTCGTATTTGCTTTTTTGGCAAATTTCACAGTCATTAATATACGTTTGAACGGCATTTTTAAGATTAGGCCAGTAGTATTTGTTTTTTATTCGTTTTTCTGTCTCTTCGATACCGCGATGATTAGTTTTACTTTCGTGGTAATTTTTATTAATTTCCGAGATTTCTGGCTTATCTACAACATCAATTAATTTTATGAGGCATCTTTTAAATTTTAATGATGGCCATTTAAAGTTTTTCCTTACTACCTCGCAGAAAGGTTCATAAACTTTAGGATTCTCAAAATAAAGTGAATACAATTTATCGGGGACTACCTTCGTGTTCCTTAATAAATTGTAAAATGTCATTTTCGAAATTGTTTTCAGAGATTTGGACGAGAAGTCGTCTCTTTTTTTCGAATAAGATAAGACGTCTCAGTTTTGCGGGTGAATGTAGTACTTTTGTAATTATTATTTGGTTGGCACCATAATTTACGGCTGATTCGATAATCGGGACTCCTACTATTGGGTCTTGTTCATTATTTGTATGCACGGTTTCGTCATCGTTCTCATCGACGTCAACATCAGCTGTTTGTAGTTCGGGGTCAGGTTGTGCCATAGTAGATATTTGATCTAAGTTATGGTCATTTATAGTTGTGTCATTGTCAGGCTGCGTTTCAGTTTCAAGGCTTTTATTAAAATCATTTATATAAGAAACGAGATTAGAAAAACTGTCTGTTTCCTTCGTATGCAATTCAATGCGACTTAAAGCATCAGCGTTGGTATTTAATTTCCCTTTTCCATACGTGATTTTATAGTCGAACTCCTCTAATTTAATACGCCAACGTAAAAGTTTCGAACTAGGGTCTTTTAGATAAAAAAGCCACTGAAGGGGTTTATGATCTGTTATTATGTTGAATTTACGGGCGTAGCCAATCTCGACACCAAATACCTGCCATTTTTAATCCTATAGCCGATCTCGACACCAAACGTTAAGGTTTTAGGTAAACTAATAGCCTTTCTCGACACAAACAAGTAAGATGAATTTTAGTGAGCTTGGGTAATGTCCATTTCAGCCCACAACGAAAAACTAATTAAAATTAGAGCAGCATGGAACTCCGCAGATGCATTCCGCAGAATCCTTACGCAGGTATAAGGTTTTATAGACTTATATTGGTTAAACAGCGCTAACACGGCATCTAATCCACCTTTTTGGTTCCAATTCGTCTTTTTCAAGTTCACCGGGGAATATTATTATTAATTGTTTGCCCCTTTTATAGACTTATATTGGTTAAACAGCGCTAACACGACATCTAATCCACCTTTTTGGTTCAATTCGCCTTTTTTAAGTTCACCGGCCAATTATTTACCAGCCCTTTTTTACTTTTGTTTATTAGAATATCGATTTTAATATTCATGGTGTCGAGAAAGCCTATCGGCTTAAAGGGCCCTTTCTACAGAGTTAGGTACAAGACAAATTTGGTGTCGAGAAGTGACCCGCCGGAATTTACGACCGAATAGATAAGGCCTAAAATATTTGGTGGCCCATACTAGACAAAGACATTCTTTCTCTATCGTTGAGTAGTTGCGCTCTGAATCATTAAGAGTGCGCGACGCGTAAGCTATCGGTAAATCTTGACCGATATTACCCTGAGATAGAATGGCTCCCAATGAAACATTGCTAGCATCACACGTTAAATTAAATGGTTTGCTAAAGTCGGGATATTGGAGTATTGGTTGGTTAATTAATAGATTTTTACAAATTTCGAAACATTCCATAAATTCATGATCGTGTACTATTTTGGCGCCTTTCTTTAAACATTTAGTTAGGGGCCTAGTAATTTTTGCGAAGTTGTTAATGAATTTCCGGTAATAACCTAACAATCCTAAAAATCCTTTTATTTGCTTAGTTGTTTTAGGTATAGGGAAATTTTTTATCGCGTATATCTTATCGGGGTTAGGTTTAACGCCGTCTGGTGTCACTACATGACCCAGGTATGCGACTTCGCGGCGGAGAAATTCGTTTTTATTTAATTGTATTTTCAAATTTGAATCTCGTAATCTTTGGAAGACCGATTTAAGGCGTTCCAGATGTTCTTGCAAAGATGTCGAAAATACGATTATATCGTCTAAGTAAAAACAAGGCATTTTTCGTTTTGAATTCCACGTAGTATACTGTCCATCACCCTCTGGAACGTTGCCGGCGCGTTCTTTAAACCGAAGGGCATGCGAGTGAACTCGTAGTGACCGTTTTCGGTACTGAATGCTGTTTTGGGGATGTCACTTTCGTTCATTTCGATCTGGTGGAACCCACTTGCGAGATCCAACGTCGTAAAGTACCTATTGGTATTTGCCAAGTTTGTCCAATAAGTCTGTTATGTTTGGTAAGGGATATTTATCGTCTATTGTTTTAAGGTTACAACCTCTAAAATCAATTACTACCCTCCAGCGTTGTTCTCCCGAAGCATCCAATTTTTTTGGGACTACCCAAATTGGTGCGGACCGAGGCGAACTACTGGGTCGTATTATTTTTTGATCGAGCATCGTTTTTATTTGTGTTTCCACCTCCTTTTTGTGCACGAAGGGGTATCTATACGATTTTGTGTATACGGGTTGTTCGTCGGTTGTTTTAATGCAGTGTTTTATTTTACTGGTAAATGTCAAAAGTGTGCCTTCTTGGTAGAATATGTCAGAAAATTCTTTGCACAAATTAAGTGTTTTTGTTTTTTCTTCCTTATTAAGATGGTCCGTTCGAATTTTAGAAGGGTCCAAATAGGGTAAATCCGGTGAATTAATAAAATTACTTAAATCAATTTTTTCAATATTGCGCAGTTTTTGATAAGGAATTATTATTTCACCGTTTTGTATGTCGGTTTTAATTTTCACGACTTGTTCAGTACGAGGAGATATAGTTATATTATTTACTTCTGTTTTAGTTTTAAGAAATTGCAGTTTTATTTTAGTATTCGGGGTGATTAAAAATCCTTTAGCGTAATCAATGTTAGCTTGTAATTCCTTTAGGTTATCTAACCCTATTAAACCATTAAAGATGTTATGAAATTTGAATAAGTAGAATTTCAGGTTTTTATTATTGGGTAATTTAAAAATAGAAGAAGCTGGTATTTGGGCACTATATTGGTGTGCAGATTGCTGAAAAACAGTTGACACTATAAAGGGATCGTGAACTATGGCTTTTTGGTAATATTTATTGGTTAGGTCAGGATCAATGAATGATTTTGTTGAACCGCAGTCAATTAAAAACTTTAAGTTATATTCTGGGAATACAATATAAGATAGTTCACTCGTGTTGTTGTTGTTAAAAGGTATGACTTCAGGGGCTATGTCTTGGGGTTCTCTTGCATAGCGTCTTGAAAATTTTGGTCGTTACTACAAGAAGCGTAAGGAGAATTTTGTTGAGAAGGTTCGGGTTCGGCGTATTGATTTACGTCAGATTCGTCGAAATATTGAGGTTCTTGTGCATCGTAGAGATTATTTCCGTCATCAACATAGTAGTTCTGTTCAATACTATCAGCGTAGTATTGGTCGTTATTAACAGTATTAGTATTATATAGTTCTTCTGCTATAAAATTTGGTTGTTGATTGGTCTGTGATTGGAAATAATTTTTTGATTGGGGTCTATAATTATTATTTGGTCTATAGGTATTATTTGTTTGTTTCGTATTTATACTCATCGGTGTAGGTGGTGGAAATTGTTTGTTCGGATTGGGTTTAAAAACATTTGCCTGGTTAGGTCTGTTTTTAAATACTTGTGAGTTAGTTGGGAATCTTTGTGGCATTTTATTATAATTAGGTCTTATCGGAATAGGCTGAGATGGAAAAGTTGGTTGATTATTAAAGAATCTTTGTGGTGTATATGTGTTGAATGGTAGTGCAGGTCGTATATGCGTAAAATTTTGATTGTTGGTGGGCATAAAATGTTGTGTGGGTTGTTTTTGATTTGGTATTTTTGACAAATTTTGGAAATAATGAGTGTTATATTCCGCAGTAACAAATTGTAAAGCTTCAGGTAAATCTTTAGGCCGCATACAACGTATCGTGGTTCCTAATGGTTCTTTCAGACCCGATATAAATGTTCTTAAAGCTAAATCGTTATAAAGATTTCTTTTAAGATTCTTTGCATTATCATTCGTTTCGTGAATATTTACATACGAACATAGAAGGTTTAAAATATCTAAAATACGTTCATAGAATTGATACGGTTTTTCTATGTTTTGTTGCCTAAGCATGACAAGATCTCTATTGAGGCAAGCCTCATCACGTTGATCAGCAAAGTGTCTACTTAAAATAATCTTTAGTTCATCCCAAGTTTGCACATTTTGGGTTCCTAAAATTAATTTCGCGTTCTCGGTAAGTTTTCCGATAATACAATTTAACAAGTAAATATTTTGGAAATTATTTGGCTGGCTTGTTATATAGAATGCATCAATGATACTTTGACATACTGCTAGGTACCTATTTAGATCGTTTGGATTACCGTCAAAATCTGGTACGCATTTTAAGTATTCAGGTTTAAATTGTTGAGTCATTTCTATTTCGCTGCTTTCAGACGAAATATCTAAATTATTTAGTAATGTGCCTGCAGCACTATTTTCTACTATATTTTGCAATAAGGTTTGATTTATTTGTTTGATTACTTCTTCTGATTGAGAAGCAGAGTCAGTTGAAGGTTCTAATTGATGACTTCAGACATGTGTTTCAATTGCACTTACATACTAATGGCGACTATCATCAACATCCTTTATAAGAGCAGGCTTTTGTTTGGCGATATGGTCCTCCCAAAATATCCTGGTCTTGCGAGATTTGGCAATGTGGGTCCAATCTCCGATTACTCCAAGGTAGCAGGTTCACGATGAACTGGGGTTTTCGATTTTCAGAAATCCACTCTGACACCGCAACACAGCAAACACTAACGATGGTAAGTTCTTTTATTTTCGGTTAATTAGAATGTCCAAAAAAATCTATACGTTCGATACGTATTGATTTCCCGAAAATCCGCACGACTGCGCCAGTTAACTAATCGGTTATCGATGATGTCTTTTTAAGAAAGTTTATTTTATTCTTAAGCGTTACTTTACAATACAAATGCGTTCAGCTGACTGAATGCTAGAAGAAATGTATAAAGATTACAATATAATAATAAATGCAATGTTAGCAAATTAAATGTCTATTCAGCTCTAGGTGGCTAGATAACTCCTCCCCCCATAAGATTCAACTATCAGGTTGGACAGGGTAGTTGAATTGCTATCTTTTCTTCTTTGGGACATTTTTCTCGTTGTCTTCTTAGGACCCTTGGCATCATCTTTTTATAAGCGATGAATAGGCACAAAATGGCGATGAAAATATATAATAATATTGTCCATAGGCTTGGTGCTTTCGTCATTGCACTGAAAACCAAATGGGGTTGGTTTTGTATAACTTGATTTTTCAATTTATGTAGACCATGTAATTTTAAATCATGTAGGTGTAGGCTTAGATTCAGTACTGGTAGTAGATCGGGTGTTTCCGCGAAATCTGGAAACAGGATTGGCTGGTTGTTGGCTTTGATTGGCTTCTGATCATTAATTATTGATGCTGAGTTAGTATCGATTTGGCAGCCAATCGGGATATGGCATAGATAGGTTCCAATAATATTTTGGGTTTCTGCTTGACCAAAACATTTCAGTTTTATGGCTTCTTTGGTAGGTAGGACTAATATCCATTGATTGGTTTTATCTAAGCGATCGATTATAGTATGAGCGATCTTTACTTCGGTTTGCTTACAGGATGAGGTGTTTTTGTCAGAGTTCAGTAGTTTTACTTCGCAAGGGCTGGTTCCTTTAATTCCGTGTAATGTTTCTTTCTCGCATATATAGAATTCAGGGTATATTTCTTGGCATTCTTGATTGTAATATGCGTAGTGCAACTGATTTTTTAATAAGTATTTATTACTTGACAAGACAACCTTAAACAGACTCTGATAATATATTGGGACTGAATATATATGAAAATAATCGAAAGGACGTGGGTGCATTATTGGTATATGTAAAAGATATGTTATTTTATTATTAAGCACAAAAGATTCGAGGTTAATGATTTTTTCATAAAGTAAGGTATTTTCTAATGTTACCGGTAAAGGCATTTGCTGAAGCCCTATTCGTTTTTGTAACTTAGTTAATTCGATAAAAAGATCTTCAGTTCTTATTATACTAAGATGCATTATTTTTGATTTGGAAAATGTGAGGGAGTTCTCTACGTCTTGTAATATAGAAATAATTATTTCATATACGTTAACTATTTGTTTAATAATATCCTTTATATAAAGAGAGTTTTCTCTGTAAGCAGCTTTCTGTACGATAGAGGAAATTTGATTTATTTTAGATTCTAATAATTTTTCATTATAGTTTATTTGTTTTATAGTAGAATTAAAATTTTCAATAACACTTAAAGAAAGCGAGTTTTGTTCCAAAATTTTTGCTTGCAAATTATTTTGGTTCTGCGTTAATTCGTAAATAAGTTTCTCGTACCGTTCACCATCGGATGCGTCAAGATTTCCTGTGACAGCTTTAAATATGGATCCTAGGCCGTTTACTAGTCCTTGTTTAATCCTGTCGGGATGAGGAATAATTTCTTTTATTTTAATTTCGACTCTATTTTGTGTCAGTTTTAATAGTTTTATATAGTTGCTTATGTCAGC
This sequence comes from Polydrusus tereticollis, assembly GCA_963920685.1. NCBI lineage: Eukaryota > Metazoa > Arthropoda > Insecta > Coleoptera > Curculionidae > Polydrusus > Polydrusus tereticollis. Next base: position 50,127,392 of record OY987327.1, on the reverse strand, counting down.
ATTATATTCTTTGTGTGTACTTATTATTTTAGTAATATTGTGGGATTTAAGATGCAACTTATTTATTTCTATTATTATTGGGTTCAAATCATAATAGTGTATAAGTGTGTAGGCGTAATTTTCAATTTTTGCCGTCCCTAATTTAACTGGAATAATTCCTGGGTTATCGTCCAGTTTCCGTATGTTGATTTGTTCAGGAGTTCCTAACACGTGTGTGATAGCGCTGTAATAGAATATTCTTAATTACTAAAACTATTTAGATGTGGGCGTAACTTTTAGTATGTGAGCACGTGTAATAAAATATGTACATGTATTAAAATATAAAATAATAATGTTAAGGAGTTAAAATTAAGTGTCAAAGCTGTATTTGTTTCTTAAAGGGCGTTTTAGGTTATCCATATGGACTTTAGTTTGTGACGTAGTTGCTACTGTTTTACGTGTTGTGTCAACGTCCTTTATTTGTGTGGGTGGATTAAATGTATCTCCGAGTTTTTGGCGTACGTGTTTTCTTCCTTATTAAGATGGTCCGTTCGAATTTTAGAAGGGTCCAAATAGGGTAAATCCGGTGAATTAATAAAATTACTTAAATCAATTTTTTCAATATTGCGCAGTTTTTGATAAGGAATTATTATTTCACCGTTTTGTATGTCGGTTTTAATTTTCACGACTTGTTCAGTACGAGGAGATATAGTTATATTATTTACTTCTGTTTTAGTTTTAAGAAATTGCAGTTTTATTTTAGTATTCGGGGTGATTAAAAATCCTTTAGCGTAATCAATGTTAGCTTGTAATTCCTTTAGGTTATCTAACCCTATTAAACCATTAAAGATGTTATGAAATTTGAATAAGTAGAATTTCAGGTTTTTATTATTGGGTAATTTAAAAATAGAAGAAGCTGGTATTTGGGCACTATATTGGTGTGCAGATTGCTGAAAAACAGTTGACACTATAAAGGGATCGTGAACTATGGCTTTTTGGTAATATTTATTGGTTAGGTCAGGATCAATGAATGATTTTGTTGAACCGCAGTCAATTAAAAACTTTAAGTTATATTCTGGGAATACAATATAAGATAGTTCACTCGTGTTGTTGTTGTTAAAAGGTATGACTTCAGGGGCTATGTCTTGGGGTTCTCTTGCATAGCGTCTTGAAAATTTTGGTCGTTACTACAAGAAGCGTAAGGAGAATTTTGTTGAGAAGGTTCGGGTTCGGCGTATTGATTTACGTCAGATTCGTCGAAATATTGAGGTTCTTGTGCATCGTAGAGATTATTTCCGTCATCAACATAGTAGTTCTGTTCAATACTATCAGCGTAGTATTGGTCGTTATTAACAGTATTAGTATTATATAGTTCTTCTGCTATAAAATTTGGTTGTTGATTGGTCTGTGATTGGAAATAATTTTTTGATTGGGGTCTATAATTATTATTTGGTCTATAGGTATTATTTGTTTGTTTCGTATTTATACTCATCGGTGTAGGTGGTGGAAATTGTTTGTTCGGATTGGGTTTAAAAACATTTGCCTGGTTAGGTCTGTTTTTAAATACTTGTGAGTTAGTTGGGAATCTTTGTGGCATTTTATTATAATTAGGTCTTATCGGAATAGGCTGAGATGGAAAAGTTGGTTGATTATTAAAGAATCTTTGTGGTGTATATGTGTTGAATGGTAGTGCAGGTCGTATATGCGTAAAATTTTGATTGTTGGTGGGCATAAAATGTTGTGTGGGTTGTTTTTGATTTGGTATTTTTGACAAATTTTGGAAATAATGAGTGTTATATTCCGCAGTAACAAATTGTAAAGCTTCAGGTAAATCTTTAGGCCGCATACAACGTATCGTGGTTCCTAATGGTTCTTTCAGACCCGATATAAATGTTCTTAAAGCTAAATCGTTATAAAGATTTCTTTTAAGATTCTTTGCATTATCATTCGTTTCGTGAATATTTACATACGAACATAGAAGGTTTAAAATATCTAAAATACGTTCATAGAAATGATACGGTTTTTCTATGTTTTGTTGCCTAAGCTTGACAAGATCTCTATTGAGGCAAGCCTCATCACGTTGATCAGCAAAGTGTCTACTTAAAATAATCTTTAGTTCATCCCAAGTTTGCACATTTTGGGTTCCTAAAATTAATTTCGCGTTCCCGGTAAGTTTTCCGATAATACAATTTAACAAGTAAATATTTTGGAAATTATTTGGCTGGCTTGTTATATAGAATGCATCAATGATACTTTGACATACTGCTAGGTACCTATTTAGATCGTTTGGATTACCGTCAAAATCTGGTACGCATTTTAAGTATTCAGGTTTAAATTGTTGAGTCATTTCTATTTCGCTGCTTTCAGACGAAATATCTAAATTATTTAGTAATGTGCCTGCAGCACTATTTTCTACTATATTTTGCAATAAGGTTTGATTTATTTGTTTGATTACTTCTTCTGATTGAGAAGCAGAGTCAGTTGAAGGTTCTAATTGATGACTTCAGACATGTGTTTCAATTGCACTTACATACTAATGGCGACTATCATCAACATCCTTTATAAGAGCAGGCTTTTGTTTGGCGATATGGTCCTCCCAAAATATCCTGGTCTTGCGAGATTTGGCAATGTGGGTCCAATCTCCGATTACTCCAAGGTAGCAGGTTCACGATGAACTGGGGTTTTCGATTTTCAGAAATCCACTCTGACACCGCAACACAGCAAACACTAACGATGGTAAGTTCTTTTATTTTCGGTTAATTAGAATGTCCAAAAAAATCTATACGTTCGATACGTATTGATTTCCCGAAAATCCGCACGACTGCGCCAGTTAACTAATCGGTTATCGATGATGTCTTTTTAAGAAAGTTTATTTTATTCTTAAGCGTTACTTTACAATACAAATGCGTTCAGCTGACTGAATGCTAGAAGAAATGTATAAAGATTACAATATAATAATAAATGCAATGTTAGCAAATTAAATGTCTATTCAGCTCTAGGTGGCTAGATAACTCACGGCCGGCTTAAACTTATGACAGTTGACAGAAGAAAGGAAACATAATTGGTTTTATTTTATTCCGTTTAGCTTGCTTCTTTCTCTTGGTTTTTAATTTATGAATAGTTCAATATTAAGAAGGTACTTACAAAAATACTACTTTCTGGTCTTGAAACGTAATATACTATATTAGTAGGTAGGTTTCCATAGATCGTGAGGATTTACCTACATTAACAACTTTTTTACATGCTTATTTTACAACGAAATTTTATGTGCTTTTGTACGCCTAAACAGTTACAATGTATTTGCATGGAAACCATTATTTTTTCGTTATCGGATTTTCATGACACGTCCAGCATAAACTATAGCCTCATCAACTATTATGTAGAACAAAAATGGATGATCAGCTGTAAAGACATGATCACATTTAGGATCATCAACCGTAACATCAACTGAAAAAAAAGAGGAATTTAGAAAATCATTTAAGATATTTTATTTAAGGAAGTTATGGTGCTAGTTCAAATACGAAAAAAATACCTATAATGATGCGGTTAAGAAGGCTTGATTTTTAATATACAGGGTGTCAAAACAATCATTTTTTTTTAATTTTTTCGTTTTTTTTCCATATTTTCTAAGAAAATTATTTCAAATTAGTTCCTCAGGTTTTAGAATCTCTAAAATAAAATGTCTTAATTGTCAGAGGCAGTATACAGAGTGTTAAATTTATTGCGCTACTAACCATTGCATTCGAATTCGAACGAACCAGGTACAAGTAGAAAAAATAATTGCGGCAACTTCAAACATTTCATCTGTGCTAGTTGGAAAAATCTTGGTGGATAATTTCATGTCTCCATACCATATCCAGACAGTCCACGCTGTTCTTCTACGCGATTTTTTACCTCGATTATATTTTTGGCAGTGGTTCATTTAAATGTTGACCCAAAATCCATTGTTCGAAAGAAAAATTATATACCGCAGGTTTCTCGAAAAATTCCATTAGAAATTTTCATAACAATCATTTATGGGCAGAAAAGAATCCTCATGCGATAGTGGAAAGTCATTTCCAGTATCAGTTTACAGTAAATGTATTGGCTGGCATTATTGAAGACTACACTGTTAAAATTTTTTGTAAAATTACAATTGTTTTACAAAACAAAATATGAGCAAAATTACAAATCAGTGTGTGCTAATACAAAATATAATACAATTCGAGTAATATTCCAAGACATGTGAAGAAACCTATACTCTAATGAGTTGTAATTTTGGAATCTTAATGTAGTAACCCTACGCGTATTGTAATTTTCCCAAACCGTTGGTGAATTTCCAATGAAAAGGTTGTAAATTTACAAAAGCTTTGAAATTTGATTTACGATATTTTTTGTGAAATTACGAAAAAATGTTGAAACTGAAATTACTACAGAAACCGTTAAAATTTTACAAATGTTTTTATTATTTTTATATCGCAAATATGAAAATTGCATGATGCATTGTAAGTCTACCAAAAATTTCTATTTCTCTTACACGTATTGTAAGTTTTTCGAACCGTTGATTAATTTCCAACAAAGAGGTTTTAAAATTTACAAAAACGATTTGTAATTTGAATAAGGGCAGATGTAGGCTTCAAGCGATATCTCGTGGCAAACAAATGCATCACCTGACCCGTCTAACAAGAATCAGTCAGAAACGGAGAAGTAAACTCCTGCAAAGCCCCGGCGATACATATCACGTGATGCATTTGATTGCCACGAGATGTCGCTTGAAGGCTACATTTGTCATTATTCATCAATCTTTCAGGGTCAAGTAGACTCTATGGTGTTGCTTTCTTTCGTCGGATTCTATAACCTCACTGACGAGCTGTTATAGGAAGCAACTAACCTTTAGATTTCTGATTTGTAATTTGATTTACAATACTTCTTTTGTGAAACTACGAAAAATAGTTGATACTCAAATTACTATGAACTTATTAAAAGTTTACAAATATGTTTATTAATTTTATTGTGCAAATTTAAAAATTGCATGATGCATTGTAATTCTACCAAAAATTTTTATTGTTCTTACACGTATTGTAATTTTACTAAACAAATCGCTGATAAATGTTTAGTAAAAATACTACGTTGTAATCTTTTTAAACTTAGTAGAAATGAATGGTATAGTAAATTTACAATACATCATACTGAAATTACCAACAATTTTAACATCATTTATTTCATAAAATTACAATTTGTAATTTTGCTAAGCGAATTTCCGATAGTTGTTTAGTAAATTTCAATACATTTTTTGTAATTTTTCTAAATTGAGTTGAAATAAATCATGCAGTAAATTTACAAAACTAAATTTTATTATTACTCTATTGTTGTGCGTAAAAACTTCCAACATTTTTTTTGTAAAATTACCACCAAAATTTTTAACAGTGTATTTCGTGGGGCCATTTTTTTGCCAAGAAGATTAAACGGGCAATATTATCGTCAATTTGCAGAAGAGGAACTCCTGGTGTTGTTAGAAGAGGTACTACTTGAACTAAGGAACCAATTATGGTTTATGCATGATGGTGCACCGCCACATTTTAAGTTGGTGGTAAGATTTTTAAATTAACACTAAAACTGTTGATAGGTCGAGGTGAGGAAAAAGTTCAGGAGAGTGAAAGTGTTGGTGGCGCAAAATATGTAACACTCTATATACTGCCTCTGAAAATTTATTTAAAATAATTATCTCGGAAAATGTGGGAGGAAAACGAAACAAACGAAAAAAAAAATTGAAGTTTTGTCACCCGGTATATGTATTAAAAATGAAGCCTTTGTGACCGCATGTTTATGGGTATTTCTTTTCTGTTTTGACGAGCACTATTACTCCCTTAAATACCTACGTGATATTCATTAACACCTTGCATAAAAGTTATATGTTTATCTTGCCATATGGTTGTGTACTGTTTAACTATTAATTCCTCAGAAAATTATATTTTTAATAGAAGTTGCTGCATGTCTCTAAACTAAAAAATCACAAAATGCAAAAAAAATTGCGTCCCTCAATTTTTTTCAAATTTATTTAATTTGGCATTTATAAAACTTGCTTAGATTTAAAACTTCTCTCTCTATCAATATAAAATCATTCAGAAAAACAAAATAAAACTTACATTTGTATCTTGCCCGGTGTGAATGAATCTTAGAAAGTAAATTTAAAGGCTTTTTGTAAAGTTGCTCAAATTGTTTGCAGAAACATTATGTATCACACTTTTCTTCAAGAATAATTTTTAAATCTTTATTAAATACCTACATTTCTACATTACTAAATAATTGTTTATGTTAAAAAAAAAAACTGCCTTGGTTAAACATAGAACAGTTCATTTCCTATAGGGAACTTGCATTTTTTGGTTGCATAAATACGCTTAATTACAATAAAAAATACAATATGTTAAATATAGCGCCTTTTAACATCATTAATTAATTTATTACATAGGTGTGCGAAGTAAAAATTGTCTCAAATATAATAAGTAATTTTTATAGTATTTTTAGCGCTGATTACGGGAAAATAGTGGAAAATTCCATCACGTACAGTTTTTTTACAAACAGCATGACCAGTTTTGGCTAATTTGCGTATATTTTTTTTAAATTATGATAGCCTTATAACCTCATGAAAGATTCCAAATATTTCCAAATAAATTTTATATTTAGAACAAATACTTTAAAAATTACTTAATAGAGCTCTTACAATAAAGTAGATATTTTTATACTGGAAAGCTAAACTAACTAAAACTAGAGTAATCCGGTTAAAGCTTTTTGACTATTGCTCACTATTTTCTTCCACTGTACATCTTTCGTATTAGAGCCTGTCTGTTTTTTACTGGTTCGTCTAAAAGAAGCCTAAAAGCAGTTTTTTTACACAACGGCAATAAGTATGCTTCGGTGCCCGTTGGACATACTGTTCATTTGAAAGAATGCAGCATTAATCGGCTATCATGTTGACATTCCATCTTCCTTGGTACCTTCTTTCCATTTCCATGATATCTTGAACGAATCTTTCGCCCTGCTCTTCACTGACATTACCAAGATTTGAAGGAAAGTAGTCAAGGTGTGAGTAGAGAAAATGGACTTTTATACTCATGTTACAGCCCAGCTTCTTTAAGTTGTCCAGCATGTTAGCGATGATTGCCTGGTAGTTTGGGTCCCTTTTGTTTCCCAAAAAATTAAGTACAACTAGTTTGAAAGACACCCATGCTGCTTTTTCTCTTGCATTTATTTGTTGCTCGAAGTAAGCATCCCTCATGAGTTTCCTAATGTCAGGTCCAGTAAAAACTTTTTTGCCTTCAGTTTTGCCTCGGATAAATCAGGAAACTGCTGATGTAGAACATTGTCCTTCTTTTGGTAATGCCCTCACAAATCACAAATTTTTACATTATCCCCAATTTAACATGAAGTGGTGGAAGTAATACCTTTTTAGGATCTACAAGACTCTCGCTCGCAACATTTTTAACTCCGGCCTGCAAGGTTTCTCTCAGTAGCCATTTTTTTTTGACATAGTGTGTCTTTCTGTCATGAGTATCCTATTTGTAACTTTGTGTAACCACTTTGTTTGCCAAGCAACATGAAAATCACTCTAAAATCGCCACATATCGTCCATTTGTGATCTAAGTAACACATTTTGTTCAAGATCAGCTCAAGATTTTCATAGCATCCTTTGAAATGAACTGTATGTCCAACGGGAATCAAAGCATACTTATTGCCGTGGTGTGAAAGATTTAAGCTTCTTTTAGACGAATCAAAGTGTCGCCATTGTTGTGGCTTATACTCTAGGTATTCTAAAACTAGCCATAGCTCCAGGAACATCACTGCAATAAACAAGGTCACCTTCTTGAGAGGAAAAAGGCACACATTCTATTTCTCTATTTTAATACCAATAAAAGTAAGTACTCGGAGTCAACAATTTTTTTCTTATAATGTATATCCTAAAAGTTGTGCTTCATCCTTTTGAAGTTCTAAGTCTCTAACTTAATCATTCAGTTCAGATTGAGTGAAAAAAGTCGGTTCGCTTGTGTGTAGTGTTGGGGTTGTAGCATTCACCGTCATCATCACCATCACACGGTGGAGAACTTGGTTCAGGGTCATTTAAAATATCATCCAGATTATCTGGAGGAAAAGGTATTAGTACTTCGGGTCCATGAGGAATAGGGCGAATGGCAGATGGAATGTAAGGATAAGAAATCTTCTTTTTATTTTTTTAATTGAAACCTTGCACGTTACAAGAACAAAAATAGCAGTCGTCGCCGTAATTACTAGGCTCTCTCCAAATCATTGATTACCCAAAAGAAAAGGACTGTTTTCTACCCTGAAACCCCTGTCTTTGTTCTTCGACACAGATGGAACAAACTTTATGCAGGACCCAAGGCTTATTTTGATCATCTAACTTAAGGCCAAAATATGCTAAGTAAACTTTTCTAACAAAATCGTAAATGTTTCTTTGTTGCTTTTTAACTGTACAGTTACCAAAAATATAGCAGAAACAACCTGGTGAATTACGACATCCTCTGGAAGCCATTGTTCATGAATCAACCACAAAATTGTATAAATAACAACACCACTTCATAAAACCACAAGCAACATGTGATCAGCACAGAGTGAAGCGATAAACTGACATAACAACAGTAGTAACAGTACACACTTAGCAGCGGTAGGAAAAGGAAGGGGGGGGGGGGGGAGTGGCAATAGACAAGCTTTAACACGAGAGATGTACAGAGAAATAAGATAATGAACAATAGTCAAAAAATTTTTTCTTAGTACAGCTCTCCCGTGTAAAAATAGCTACGTCATTTCAAAAGCTGTATTACATTCTCACATTAATTTTTGAAAGAATTTGTTACCAAATATAAAATTTATTTGGGAATATTTGGAATCCTTGATGAACTTATAAGGCTAACATAATTTTAAAAAAATACGCAAATTAGCTAAAGCTGGACATGCTGTTTGTAAGAAAACTGTACGTGATGGAATTTTTTCAATATTTTTCCCGTAATGAGCGCTAAAAATACTATAAAAATCACTGATTATACTTGGGACAAGTTTTACTTCGCATACCTGTGTAACTAATTAAATGTTATTTGATTGTGTTTGGGAGATATTCAAAATAAACCTTACCTTCGCCTACTACAGCAGCTGTAACGCCCCACTCGTCTACTTCAATAAATGCCTTTTGTAAAACATTGGTTACAGTGGTAAACTCATGATCAGGATACGTTAAGCCTTTTAATTTGGCTCCCCATCGAAATAATCTTGTGACGCCAATCTTAAATATTAAGTTTATAAAGGATCTATTATAATGATAAAGTAAATGCAAGGAAATATTTGAATCCTTTTTGCCTTTCATTCTCATATTGGTTATCGATAACCAGAGCTGTCGGTAATTAAATTAAAGTAATAGAAAAATCGTGTCAATTATCTTTTGGTAATTGAATTATAGTAATTCAAGTAGGGGGGACCGGGGTTAGTTGACAAGTTCCCAATAGTTTCAATGTTTAATAATATAGGACGCCACAGTTGCGATTTTTATGGACAGCGCTATTAATTAGAACTATCATTAAACGTATTTTTGTTATGACCGCTTTAAGCTTTAGAAAGTGAGAATTTTAAATCCAAAATGATGGCTGGTAAGCAATTATTTTTGTTCCGATAAATTATGTATTGCTGTTCTTTGGATATTGTTTTATAGCTTTCTATTAATATTTTGTCTTAAATGTGAAATTTAGCTACTATTCAAGTTAAGTTTCGTAGATTAGACCTTACAAATGTCATCATGTCGTACGGGGTTCCTTGATTAAGCAAATACGTACATTGTACGATGTACGTATTTGCAAATTACGGGGTTAGTTAAAAACCAATATATTGATTATCACTGAAACCGTCAAAGCTATATTAACAATATTTAGTAAAAGGAGATAATTGGAGATGTGGAATTCGGAAACAGTATGAGAGACGTTGCTATATTTTTTGATTGGTGTGCAACCAAGCCAATGAAGCAAATGAAGTTAATGAAGTCATCAATAAAAATCTTCCTAGAGACAATGATATCGAAGATCAAGATGACTCTTTCTTAAATATATAAAATCCTGACCAAGTTAGACCTTTTCCTGAAGCAGGCTCAAGACAAGACGTTAGGAAAGCAAGAAAAAAGAGACAAACGCTATTTTAACAGGCACGCCGATATAAGGGGCACTACAACAAGAAGAAGAAAAAGCTGAAGGGAACAATAAAATTTACCTCGTAAGAGACAAATGATTGAGAATTAGAATTAGAATTAATATTAGGGACAGCAAATCTAAAGATGGTTGTAGATTTCTTTTTCGCGAGAAAAGTCCAGTTGCAACTACTTTTAAAGATTCATCATCCTCAGACTTGGACGACGACGCTGACACTGTGACTCAGATGACGACTTGTAGACCCTCCTTTATTTATTTTATTATTTTTTATTTATTGGTTTTGTTTTTTGAGACAATAAACGTTTATTGTATTAATAAATTTCTTTTTATTTTATAGTCCTAAAAGGCATTGTCAAATCTACTTATCTCAGCATGTATGTCTATTAACCCCGCACACGAGGTTGGTTGACTTACCTGTCCATTATTATATATAGAGAACATTTTTATTTTCCGAGTTTTAGTAAACCAAAATTTCTATAAAGATTAAATACACAAATAAATTCGCAGCCTTTTGGCGCTGGAAAAATGAAACAAGTATAACAAATGCAAAAACTTAGTTAACTAGCCGCGATCTCCCCTACTTCTTGAAAATTGTAGTCAATTTGCAAATTGTAGGACCTGTCGCCATAGTGATTTTTACATACATAGGAATCTTAGGGTTTTCTAAGGATCTTATAATTTGGTTGAAAATGTAGCAATCTTGTAATGATAATATATAAAATTTTGTCCTACGTGTGTAATTTTTGCAAACTTAAATGCGATTTTTATGGGTATTTCCTGGATTCTTCAGATCTCAATTTTTATGTTTTTCAGGTTTCAGGATTAGTTGCCTAATTAGCCATTAATTTTATTATAGAAATCTGCCTAACGTGGGGTTAGATTTGAAGAAATCTGCCTATCATGCGGTTAAATATTCACCTTATAAAACCCTATGGCCTATATGTACAGGGTGAGTTAACCATAAAGTATAGTTTATTTTCTCATTGGTTTCGGGAATTACCAAAAAACTTTAAATACAAAAGTTTTAGAGAATGTTAAGATGCATAGTTTAAAATTATTTTTGAGTATACAGGATGGTTCAAAAAAGCGTGGCGAATATAACATTAGTTTCTTTTAAATGGAACACCCTATTTTTTAATTTATTTTAGATTCTGCATGAAATTCTATAACCTTCTCGTTAATAATGTTATATACCTAAACCTAGTAGTTGTTTTAATATTTTAATAAATAATAAATAGATTATAAACTTTACTCTATGGTTGACTCACCCTGTACAAAGAATTGCACTGTATACATAAACGTTTTTAATTTTTGATCGAAAAAGTAGTGGTAAGGAAAAGTAAAGAAATATACGTTGAAGTAGATATCATAAACTTTTTCATTTGGTAAGTTTCCTGGAGAAATTAATAAAATTTGTTTTATTTGTAGCCATGAAGGACCTTCTAAAATCGTGCGGTATATCCAAAAATATATATGTTTTAGGAGGCAAATATATTGTTTGTATATTGTTTCTAAATAAACTTAGTTTAAATATAGTTGTATTTTTAATTTCGCCCTATTTAATCTTTACATTTTGATGAACAACAAAGAAACAACAAAATAATCGTAATGTTTAAAAGAAAAATGTTAATTGTTATATGTTGAAAACTTATATAAACTTATATTTTTTACTTTAAACAATTATTATTTCCTTGAACGTGAATGTACATAAATAATGAGTATTTTCATGTTGTACGCCAATCATACAGTTTTTATTTTTGCATAGAAAATAAACTAACAATTACAAATTTTACTAGTTTTCCTGAAACGCCCAAGATGGTTTCGAAAAATCTATAAAATAATGTTGATGTTTTAGGAAAAACTACAATTTTTGTATTTTAAGCAGTTTCTCTTTCCAAGAACCGACAACTGTAAGGAGGACGTAAATCAATAAACACCCAGTACATTTGTTAGTAAATAAAATGGTTTAACATCAGGAAATCAAGGACTTCATATAAGATTTTAACCATCTCATTGGAAGATTTAATGTACACGCAGTGAAATAGCGTTGCTCTTATATAGAGAGAAAATAGTTTTATTTTTAACTGTAAGCTTAACCCTATGTGGCCCAAATTATTTTTTTATTGTAAATTACATTAATATTATAAAATTTGGACTAAATGTTTGTTCTAAATTTTATGCAAAAAAAATCCAAAAGTAATTTGGTTTTTGTTAAATCGTGTGGTTTCACTGTGAGACTACCAGGAAATTAAAAGATTTTTCTTTACTTTTTAAATTTATTTATCGTCACCTAAAAAACAGTAAATAATAGGTCTTTCCTATTTTTTATGAAAAAGGGCGAAACAATTCTTTGTAGCTGTAAGACAAAGTCCAACATTACACGAGGAACAGTGCCATCTGGTTCTGTGAGGTGAATTTCTTGTGCTACAATTTGCACATCTCACCTTAGTGCTGTGAATGGGCACGTGTGCAGCCTTACTTATTCTCCGCTCTAAAGGTACATGTGGCTTGTATTTAGGAATTGGAACATAAGATATACATTCACTACTGTGAGATCTATAAAATGCCAAAAGATTCTGTGCCACCATTTTTTCGATTTACGGTTGATTTCATAACAAGATTTCAACATATCGCTTTTGTCGACATATCCCATATGCCGATTATAGTCTTTTACAAGTTTTATACAAGGAAATTCTATGCTAGAACCATATTTTAGTTTGCGTGAAATAAGGTCAACATCTGCAGAATTATGAAAGTTGCTTAGAAAATGTACAGATTTATTATCTCTCCATTTTAGAACAATAATTCCAGTCTGGCTAACTTTCCAGTCCATGTCACCCCTTTTCATGGTCTTGTCTTCCGCAAATTTCTGTTTTTTCTGGCTGTGCCACATTTATATATTCCATCTTTCTGCAAATGAAGTTGTAAAGTTACAGAATTAAAAAAATTGTCCATGTAAAGTTCATGATGATTTCCGACTAGCGTTCTTGTCAAATCATTGATAACTCTTTTTCCTAATTTGTGTTCACTAGCGTTTTCTGCTTTCCCTGTTAAAAAAAATATTAGTTTGATGATGTAGATATGCGAGAAAAATATTTTTATTACCTCTATATATTTGAAACTGGGAAACAAATCCAGATTCATTTGCGCGAACCCACATTTTGTACCCTCGTTTGATTGGCTTCATCGGCATGTATTGCCTAAATGAAATTCTGCCCTTGAATCAAATCATAGACTCATCTATTGCTTGGCATCGTGTTGGCATGTAAAACCTCGCATAGTTTTCTGAAAGCCTTTCTAACATGGGCCGAAGTTTATATAGTTTATCATAGGATGGTTCGCCTTTTTTGGGTTCCACCGATTTGTCTCTAAGATGCATGTTACCGAGGAACCAACCAAAGCGGTTTTTTGACATGCAAGAGGCAATAAAATGATCTCGAAGTTCTTCTCGAGCGGACCAGTAATCTTTGTAACTTGGTAAATGATTGATGCCCATAAGAATATTTAATCCTAGAAAACACCTCATTTCATTGTATGCTGTGGGCAGGTTGGGGGTTCCTGTATTGTTTGAAAGGCGTAAAGATTTGTTTCAAAAACTAACTTTTGTAGAAGTTCTTCTGAGAACAGGACCATAAAAATATCCAAGGGACAGTCAACCTCGGCATCGATTGGAACATCGGGTCCAGAATATGCGCTAAAAGGTACTAGTTGAACAATATTTTGTACAGATTTTGCCCATTGAAACGTTGGTACTGTCGTTATCTTAGCACCAGGCACTAACATTGCTTAAGGCAAGTCATCATCTGAATCCCAATCAACCGCAGGTGCCATTATCGAACCATAATCTTCATTGGATAATTGGAAGTCTATACCAGCAATTTCTTCATCGCCGCTGATGTCGAATGAACTGATTCATTGTCCGATGGAATATTATCTAACAAAGTATATAAATCAGCAGGCGGCAACCGCTCTAATTCAAAAATGTTTAACGGTTTCCTTCCTAAAACATTAAGAAAAACTTAGATGGTCAAGCGAGCCAGTGGTCCCATATGGAACCACATAATATGATCTTCAAAATATCAGTGAACATTTTAGTTTTTTATTAATATTATCTAATATTATGTTCAACTAAACAATAACAAATATAATTCCTATATACACACCTTTCATATTTTCTTTATGCATCGTGAAACACTATTTAAATTATATTCATACAGGGACACTATATACACGCAAAATAAACCGGGTAAATACACGATCTAAATGGCGATTTATCAACTGACCACGCGGCGCCGCCTAAAGATAGGTGCTTCCATCACTACGAAGACGTGTGGTTCCAGGCAGCGCTTACTAGTCCGCGAACGTTCAACATTTGATATGTAGTTTCAAATAGGAACCACATGCCCGCAAAGGGTTAAATGGAAAAAAAATATATTTAAGTTTGAGATATTTAATATTTAATACAAAACTTATTTACACACAGACTAGAGTAACCAGAACTATTTTAATACGAGATATTTTCTTTTATTCCAAGTGCACAAATACGAAAACATTTTCTTCTCACTTTGAGATCCTATTTCTTCGCTACATATGGTCAATGTGCTCTTGATTAGAAACCAACGACTTTACTTTAAGACATTATTTTTATGTGTGTGGTTGCTGTTTCTCGAATATCCTATTTTTTTCCATGACACAGTAACTGCACAGCGGTTGAACAGTCTTTGAACGGATATTGATTTCTTTTTTCCATTTTCTATTTTCTTACTACGTTAATTTTGTGCACAACAAAAATAAGTTTGTATTTGTTTACTTATTTTAACCCTCGCCGTACCGAAAGATGGTAATTAAAGACCCAAAACTTAAATATTCTAGAATATTATCGAGATTTCTCGTGATCTTCCGTGAATTCTCCTAATTTATGATAAGCATCATGATGCTTCTAGTATGAATTTTAAAATATATTTTGTTTTTTGAAAAATTGCCTAGGGTCTCCGATCACCCGGTTTTGGGTTAAATCGGTATACGCTAAATCTCCCCAATCACACAAGTCTCAACAAACGTTTTTCATGTGAATTCGTGATTTTATTGTGCATATCTCGCCTCGTCGTTTAGTTTACTATCGAATGTTACTCGGACAAGATCATTTTTTTGTGAATAAACAATAGTGAACTTCGATGTGGTCTAAAAAAAAGGGTTCATCCGACAAAGAGCTCTATGAAATCCTGACACAGTCTTCAGATGACGAGTATGAAGAAATACTTGTGGAGCAGGGATTTAGTGATTTTTCGGTTGATGAGGACATAGAAGCTGAGAGACACGAACGAAACCTTACATTTCATGAGCCAGAAAAAAAAGAAGTTTAATTGCCTTATGAACCGGAAGACGAAATAATGGGTAATAGGCAATCGTATGATGTAGATAATCGTACTTGGTATACTCTAGCACATAAAATAGGGAAAACCAGATGAAGCAATATCGTACAAGAAACCATAGGCCACAGAGATAAGAGTAATGCTATTCTTTTCTGAAGATTTATTAGATATCATTAGAAAAAATACAAGCAAGACTTATAATGACAGCCACGAAGACAAGATAGAGTCATGGATTGAGGTGGACACTACAGAAATTCTTGTCTTTCTAGGAATTCTTGTCCTTACCGGTAGATTTCGTGAATCAAAAGAAAGTGTACGAGATTTATAGTCAACTACAAACAATGCTTTCACCAGGCCCATTTATCAGGCCACTATGTCTAGAAACAGGTTCTCTGACATACTACGACATCTCCGTTTTGATGATCTATCTACAAGAGCTGAGAGAAAGAAGCAAGATTAGCTTGCTTCGATCCGTGAGTTTACCGACATATTTGTCAAGAATTGCAGAGAATCTTACAGGGCTTTAGCTTTTGGGACTATTGATGAGCAGTTAGTAACTTTCCGAGGTCGTTGCCCATTCAAAGTTTATATACCGAGTAAATCAGACAAATATGGTATAAAGGTATGGGCCCTTGGTGATTCTGAAAACTGCTATTAATGCAATTTTGAAATATATTTAGGAAAAGTGAATGGCATAGCAGAAAAGAATCAAGGTCCTAGAGTTGTAAAAACCTTAGCAAGCCCCTGGTATGGTAGTGGACGAAATATAACTACTGATAATTTTTTCACCGACATCACTTTAGCAGAAGAACTTTTGTCTCAGAATCTAACAATTGTGGGTACAGTCCGCAAACTTGCAAAGACTTGTCAAAGTGCTTACTAGATATTCGCGAAAGAGCAACGTATAGATAGTGATGGATTCCAAAAGAAGCACAAGAAGATGGCCTTCACGTTTATTTTATAATTGGCTTAATGTCGCTGCATATAATGCCTTCGTCATTTGGATTCTGAAAAATCCTGATTGGAACAGCACTAATGGTAATTTAAAAGTGAAAGGAAACTTTCTTTGGAATAATTGGGCAATATATTGGCCCATGATCATGTTGTACGACGTGCTGAAAAAATTAATGAGGTCAAGTGTAAAAAAATTGTTTTTCCACTACTAACATATAACATCGCCATTATTGACAGATTATTAACATTAGAAATCGTTTTTCTCTACCTTATAAGTTATTATTGACCATGGATAGGGCATTGATAGTATATTATTAACCAAGGTTTAGACAGCCATCATTATTGCCCGAGCGGCAAGTTTAAATCACGAGGAGCGGAGCGACGAGGGATTTATGACGCGAGGGCTATAGGCTGTCTAAACCGTGGTTAATATAATATTTTTTCCACTACTACAAACTTTTATAAGACATTTATCTTTATAGTATTAACAATTATAAAAAATGATAGGTACGTATAAGTATATTTTTTAATCAAGTTACCTTCGCTTTGGAATGGGCAAAATATTTTGTTGTTTTGTCAGGTGGCTTTGCTAATGTCAATTTTTGTTTATTTATGTCATCAGATTTCACGAGTTTTCCGTTTTTTTTAAAAATGAGCGAAGGAAATGTTAGTGATATTTGATTTGATTATGTGTACACCTCCAGAATTAGGGATAGAAGCAGAAAAAATGTTGATTGTATCGATATTCTACAATTTCATGCAACTCTAATAATCTAATATGTATTGATAATTATCTGGTTGCCTAACCACATTCATGTTTATGAATTCATGTTGTAGAATCAAAAAATCAAGTTACCTGCGTTCAAATAGATTCTTGAAGATCGTTCAATAATGGATTTCAATGCCTTATTACTGACCATGGTCAATAATAACTTATAAGGTAGAGAAAAACGATTTCTGACGTTAATAATCGGTCAATATTGGCGATGGTATATGTTAGTAGTGGAAAAAATCCATTATTGACCGATCTTCAAGAATCTATTTGAACGCAGGTAACTTGTTTTTGGTTTCTACAACATGAAATCTGAAGACATAAATGAACAAAAATTAACATTAACAAAGCCACCTGACAAAACAACAAAATATTTTGCCAATTCCAAAGCGCAGGTAACTTGATTAAAAAATATACTTATACCTACCTACTTATAATTTTTTATAATTATTAATACTATAAAGATAAATGTCTTATAAAAGTTTGTAGTAGTGGAAGAAATATTATATTAACCACGGTTTAGACAGCTTATAGTTCTCGCGTCTTAAATCCCTCGTCGCTCCGCTCCTCGTGATTTAAACTTGCCGCTCGGGCATTAATGATGGCTGTCTAAACCTTGGTTAATAATATACTATTGTCCCCTACATTCAAAAGATGAAAATGGAAAACAATTTTTGACAATATACTTACTACTATATGTATAATTCTAATTCCAATAAATAAATTTAATCATATCATTATGGAAAAATAATATTAAGTTTGATGCTTCTTGTAATGGTTTATACCTACATATTTTATTTACAACCTTATGAATAAAGTTTAGTTCGTTTCTTTCTTTTTGCAATAAAATCATTAGGTACAATATAAAAACATGTTTCATTATGATTTCCATAGCTTTCAGTTGAAAATCATCGCAAAAAAAAACGTTGCGGTTTTTTGGGAACCAAAGTTTTAAAATTATTTTTGTACGGCTAGGGTTCATCAGTTTGGCATATCATGTCATGATATAAATTTAACACAATCTTAACCAATATTTGGTTAGATATATCGTCCCCTTATAATAATTGTCATCTAAACCAAGCCCTCTTGAATGAAAATAATACTTGCTTGCACGGTATAAAAAAATTCAATTGCTCATAATGTTATAATTCTATTATCAAAATGAAATTGAATTATTTGGAGAGTAATTTAATTACCAGAAAGTGCCTTATTTATAGATTTAGAGTAATGGAATTACTTTCAGGTTAGTTCAACTAGTTTTATAAATAGTTCAGGTTATTTGAACGAACCTGAACTTTTTGACATTTTGATAATAGAATTATAACATTATGAGCTATTGAATTTTTTTATACATAGTTCAGGTTAGTTTTAGTTAGTTTATATACAGGGTGTTAGTGAATAAGTGCGACAAACCTCAGGGGGTGATTCTACATGAAAAAATAATGATAGTTTGCTATATAACTTTTGTCCGAAAATGCTTCGATTTCCGAGGTACAGGGTGTTAAAGTTTTTATTAAAAAGTGACGATTTATTTATTGCTCTGAAACCCATCGAGATATGCAAATGAAATTTGGTAGGTTTTAAGAGGTAGTTATTGCGCATTTTCTGACATGCAATTAAGAATTTTATGTTTATCATTGGCGCGCATAAGGGTAATAATCTCAATTTTTTTAAAGAAAAAATTATACGCCACTGAGATATATTAAACTCAAAACAATTTTTTAATTTCTCATTCAATTTGTGATAAAAGATCTCTCTTGCCTTTTTTTCGTATTGGGCGCCGTTTTTATGCAAAAAAATAAAACATCCTAACGCGTATTTTTCATTTCTTTAATACATCATCTAGTAGGCTACTGTCAACATTCTGTTAAATACGAATATTTTAACGAAATGTCAAATTATTAGAGTTTCTTCATTTTTAAGCTTTTAGTTTGGTATAGCATTAATGTTAATAAGTAATTAATTTTTCTCTTATCGAAAAGAATGGAAAATTATACAAATGCGGAATTGCCAGACATGCATTTTGTCTATGGTCGAAGTAATGGAAATGGTCGGCATGCTCGACGATTGTATGCTGAGTTGTATCCAGGACGTAGAGTACCCAATCAAACAATATTTGCTCGTCTGCACCAACGTTTGCGCGAAAATGGTACATTTAAGAAACAAACGGCTGACTGCGGACGCCCTCGACAAGTAAAAACTGTGCAACTAGAGGAAGCAGTTCTCGAGTTAATTTCGGAGTCACCTAAAACAAGTACTCGAAAAATTGCCAACTTATTGAATGTAAGCAACTTCACTTTATTTAAAATTCTCAAAGAACAGCAATTGTATCCGTTTCACATTCAACGTGTGCAAGCTCTACTACCTAGAGACTTTTTTCCGCGCCTAGTTTTTTGCCATTGGATTCTTCATCAAATCGCTCAAATTCCTAATTTTTTAAATGGCGTTTTGTTTACTGACGAGGCTAATTTTGGACGACAGTGTATACGAAATTTCCATAACAATCACTTATGGGCTGAGGAAAATCCACATGGAATCTGTGAAGCTCAATTTCAGTATCAGTTTTCAGTAAATGTATGGCTTAGGGTAATTGATGATCATTTAGTCGGTCCATATTTCCTCCCGCAACGACTAACAGGTGACTCTTACCTTAATTTCCTACAGGAAGAGCTACCTGCTCTTTTAGAAGAAATCCCTCTACAGCTGAGACAACACTTCTGGTTCATGCATGATGGCGCACCAGCTCATTTTAGCATTAATGTACGTAATCACTTAGAAACAGTATATCCAAATCGTTGGATAGGTAGCGGAGGTACGGAAAATTGGCCTGCTCGATCGCCGGATTTAAATTCTCTAGATTTTTGCATTTGGGGTTTTCTTAAGTCGTTAGTTTATTCCACTCCCGTCGAAAATGTTGAAGACCTGAGGAATCGAATAATAGCCGGCTGTGAGACAATAAGAAATACACCAGGAATATTTGCGCGAATACGACAATCAATGAGGCGAAGAGTTGAATCTTGTCCTGAGGGAGGTCATTTTCAACATTTGTTGTAGCTTTGCGCCTATTTATTTATTGGTGTTATTTTCTGTTACTGTTCTGGTTTAATGTTATTGTATTAGATAGTTTTTAATAATGTATTAAAGAAATAAAAAATACGCGTTAAGATGTTTTATTTTTTTGCATAAAAACGGCGCCCAATGCGAAAAAAACGCAAGAGAGATTTTTTGTCACAAATTGAATGAGAAATTCAAAAATTGTTTTTAGTTTGATATATCTCAGTGGCGTATCATTTTTTTCTTAAAAATAATTGAGATTATTACCCTTAGGCGCGCCGCGCCAATGATAAACATAAAATTCTTAATTGCATGTCAGAAAATGCGTAATAACTACCTCTTAAAACCTACCAAATTTAGTTTGCATATATCGATGGGTTTCAGAGCAATAAATAAATCGTCACTTTTTAATAAAAACTTTAACACCCTGTATCTCGGAAATCAAAGCATTTGCGGACAAAAATTATATAGCAAACTATCATTGTTTTTTCATGTAGAATCACCCCCTGAAGTTTGTCGCACTTATTCACTAACACACTGTATAGTTCAGGTTAGAACTAACCTGAACTATTTATAAAACTAGTTGCTGTAAATCTATAAATAAGGCACTATTTATAAAAGTAATTGAATTAAACTCGGCATTTCGAATGCGGTAATGGATCAAGGAATCAATTAATTTAAGGTAGCACTTCAATTACTAATACTAAAATACTTTTATCATTGGTAATTACAAATAATGTTTTTTTCGGAGGGTAATGAGTAAGTGTGATTTAATTACTTTATGATAGTAATTACGGCAGCTCTGTCGTTAACCTAGTAACATGAATCAAAATTGTACTACTTACATTATTCAAACTCTGTTGCAATTTCATATCACTGCTAATCGAAAATTTAGGGAGCGTCAATTGCACTTTACAAACTTGAAACTTAGTAGGTTTAAGTAAGTTCTGAACGTCAGGTTCTATTGCCGTTAATCCCTGAGATTGTTTAGGTAATGCAATAACCATTTCGGCATCTCCTGCAGCACGTAACATTTTCAGTTTTATATATTGTGCATTATTGTCCTCAGAATACCTGAAAATATGGTTTAAAACTATATCGTTATAGTATTTTTCAGCTAAGAACATGGTTAGTTCAGGATAGGATTTTATGATATGTGTCGCTTGCTAGTTACTAAAGAAGACAACTTAAAAATGAAAAGAATCTGTTGTTAAAAAAAAAAATTCGAGTCAGCTGATATTACATGACTTTATGCCTTTCTTTCTCTACAGCATTAACCATGCCATAACTTGATCTTTATTCGCATGTCGGTGCGCTAAATCCTACTTTACCGGTAACACAAACGATACAGAATCGTATTCGGGCGTATTTTATTTGTTTCGTTTGTTCTTGTTAATTTTTCTTATGTGGTAGCATTCCGCAAATTTTTTAGGCATTTTTTAAATTGTATAAACGTGGATACTTATTATATAATATGTATTTGTTAAGAAAATCCAAGTCAGTTTTAGTTATTTAATGTAGCTATGAAATAAAAATACTTATGAATTATTCTAGTATAACCCTTAATAAAGCTGAGCGCTGCTACAGTACGATCGAACACGAATGCCTAGCAATCGTTAATGCCATCAAAATGTATTATATTGCGGAAACACACATTTTACTATCATGACTGACCACCGACTTCTAAATTACTTATTAACTATGAAATATGCCAGTTCAAGAGCTAAATGGGCGATGTTTCTTATGGAATACAGTTTTACGATTTAATGATGCCAATGAGCGCTGTCATATTAAGCATGGAATAATTGAAAGAAGCAAGACGATAAAATTAAAAATGTACTCAAGGAAAATTTGACAGACGAAACCCCATATTATTATAACGCCGATAACCTCTTACACCGACGCACAGAAGGGCAAAATCGGAAAAAGTTGGCCAGAACATGAAAATTTAAACTATGTTAACTCAATCGAATTTCCATGATTTGTTGAAAAGCAGGCTGTGTTTGTTCTAAAAATAGCGATTTGCGGTGGGGAGTTACGTTCGGAGTATCTATAATAATAATAATAATAATAATAATAAATGTCTTTTATTTCAGCAAAAAAAAAAGAAATACATTTTTATACAAAATTAATGAATATGACGGCGAGATCTAGCAACTACTACTCCATCTAACCGTCCAACCTAAATAAATACCTATAGTTATCTTATCTATAAAGTTATATAATTTCAGATACAAAAATAATATTTTAATTATAAAATTAATATGAAACATGTGGGTAGTGATGGTGAACTTAAGAGGAAAAAAAAAAGAAAAGAAATATATTCTACGTTCAATCCTATTGCATAAGTATAGAAAACTCAAATTCATTTATTTAAAATTAAGCATTTTACAGCCTTCTTAAAGCTTGTTACCGCGAGGGACGTCACACCGACAGGTGGAGCATTGTATACCTTAACAGCGTTGTAACTGAAAGAACCCTGGAATTTAGCTGTTCTATCCTGAGGGATAATAAATCTTTGACCATGGCGCGTTGCTCATCCGTGTATACTAGCACTAATGATTAGTTTATCACAAAGATATGCATGGGCTCTGCTGTTTATAATTTTATGAACAAGTGTAGATAAATGAAGAAAAAATCTCTCATTCAGTTTCAACCATCCAGAAGCCTGATATAGAGGAGTCACATGATCAAATTTTCTAGCACTGAAACAAAATCTTAGGCAAGAATTTTGAAGTTTTTGTAAACTTTTTTATCCCTCTGGGTAAGAGCCGGCCAGTAGAGACACACCATATAAAATTAGAGACAATATTGAAGACTCGCTAAGTCGAAGCTTTACCTCAGTTGTCAAAATGTCCTTATGCAAGTAAAGTAATTTTAATTTATAATAGGCTCTTTGCAATAATTTCGATATGTGGGTCTCAAATCTAAGTTGAGTATCCAAGAATTTTTTTTCACAGACTGTAGATACCAAGGCAAAACCTTCAATTTTGATCTCAAAGTTATCCAATAAAGGTGAACCAAAAATCAACAATTTAGACTTCGAACTGTTCAGTACCAGTCTATGAAAACCCGATATCTCAGATATAATTGCCAAATCAGCATTAATTGCCTCCCTATTAGGGTGGATCGATCTATATAAGGAAAAAAATAAAGTGTGAGATCTCAATAACCCTGGGTGCTAGAAAGTTGTCACTACTATTGTTGATCATTCATGCACAAAGTTTCGGCTCTGACAAGCGCCTCTTCAGGTGCCTAGTTCGCTTCGAATTTTCCACAAAGCGTACTACTGAAATATGCAGCTCTTCGCTTATTTCACTCAATAAAAATTGAATGAAATAACCCAGAACTCACCACGTGGAGGTGGCTGCATGTCAAGTTCTTCCCCGCCTCCCTCCCGACCTTCGTCTTATTAATGAAAATTATCAATTTATTGATCTAAAGCCTTTAAAAATTGCTGTTTTGTCTCAGTTTTCGGAATTTTTTTTCTGGAGGCAATCCGAGTTCGAATCAAGCCATCTCTTGATTCTGTTCCGCTTACTAAAACAGAGGCTTTAGTGACTGTCCTAATACATCTTTCAACAGATTGTGTGGGACAAGGGTATTTCAAAATTTCGATGTCGTCAGGAACTGTTAGAATCATCTCTTGCAATGCAGTATCTGAAATTGTTCTTGTGAGTGGTGGTTCAGTTACGCTAACTGAGTGCCAGTTTATCAATTCAGTGTAGTCTTCCGCGTCAAAATTTTTTGGGACTTTGAACTCTCTGATTTTGCTATTCTGAAGACTCATTACTCTACATTTCAGAATTCTTCTTAGCGCAAGTTCTCTAATAGGCTTTCGAACATCTCTAAGCATTGTCAATAGAATATTTTCTGGATGAGCGAAAAATGCATTCCTCTGTATGACCGAATCAATCACATCTTTAACTGTACTTGGCATATATCTCGATCTTGTTATCAGAGAGAACAAATGTCTGGAGCCTACAGTACACGATGATCTGATTTTAATATCGAACCAAACAGGAGCATAAACTTTTAATATAAATTCGGTTATTGTTTTCAATTCGTTCGAAGGTTTTTCTGAAGCTACATAAAGTCTTAAAATCCTATTTGCCGTTGTCAGCCATCTTGAGTGTGACATTTTTCCAGGATCATGATTTGATAAATTTGAGGGGACATCACCTCTTGCGATTGCCGAACACATTTGATACAAATAAACTTGATCGATACTGGTGTCATTTAGGTCGAATTCTGGTAGTTCCCCATCAATTTTTTCGAATTTAACTATTGAAAGGTTCTCCTCTTGGGTCGTTAGGTTTACCATCCATTTTCTCAATCAAATGGCGAAGTGGAAGTTCAACAACTCCATTATTCTGTATTTATAACAGTTCCGTCACAGCCAACAGCAGCAAGTTCTTCAACAGGTCCCAAGTTACTGCTTAGAAAATCGAAAATACTTGATTTGATGTCTTTAGCATTTCCTGAAGTAGGAGTTACATGTCCGAGATAAACAGACCCAGGTTCTGCAATAAGAACAATATGTTCCTCCAAAATGTATCTCTTATGATAAGTGCTTCCTTTTTTCTCCGGCAGTAGTGTTCTGTCCTTTCTACCGTCAAAATAGATCCCTGTAATTTTCAAATTTCCTGTTACCCGAAAAATCCAGGAAGAGGTACGAAAAAGTATATCAAAAATTTATTGACTGGTGTATTGATAACCATGTGAGTACCTACTCAGAAAATGTTTTACTGGCATATTTCGATAATTTAACAAAAACCTTTAAACCCTCTTCACTTTGGGCGATTTATTCGATGCTACGCACTAATTTAAGCATAAAGCACAATATTAATATTGAAAATTATCATAAATTACGAGCCTATTTGAAGAGAAAATCAGATGGCTATAAGAGTAAAAAATCCAAGATACTCACCGCAATCGATGTAAATAAATTCCTAAATGAAGCGCCGGATCAAGATTTTTTATTTATGAAAGTAGTTTTAATTTTTGGAATTTCTGGAGCTTGCAGAAAACAAGAGCTAAAGAATATAAAAATTACTAATATAGAAAACACTGGAAAAACTCTTATTATCAAGATTCCTGATACGAAGACAAAAATACCACGTTCCTTTATAATTTCCGGAAAATTTTATGGCATATGTAAAAACTATATAGAACTTCGAAACCTTAATAAGGACACCAACATTCAACAATTTTTCTTAAACTTTCAAAAAGGCAAAGTAACATGTCAGGTAGTCGGTATTAATAAGTTAGAAGCAGCGCCAAAAAATATTGCAGGTCACTGTTTCCGAAGAACTTCCGCTACAATTTTAGTCGACGCTGGAGGTGACTTAATGGCCTTAAAGAGACATGGCGGTTGGAAATCTTCCACTGTGGCGGAAAATTATGTAGACGAATCCATTCTAAATAAAACTATAACTTCAAACAGAATCTTGCACTCCGTCGTAAATCATTCAGCATCTACATCCACATTTAATAAGTTGTCAGACCAGGAAGAAACTACAGAATTTATTCCAACAAATATCATGACAATGAACACCAATCTAATGGAGAAATCAGTTGCTCCAATTATAATAAAAAATTGTCAAAATTTTACCATTACTTATAATAATAAATAGTTTTTATTTTCCATCTGCACCTACATTGTAGATTATAACATTTTCAATAAAGTTTGTTCGTTTGTTTTTTCTTGCAAAGTAAAGCCTATTAATTGTATTTTTTCCCTAAGGTTTATATAGGTAACACTTGCCACTTCTTACCACTCTTGTTATGTAATATACTATTAACATTGGTCCTTCGAAAGACAAAGAAAAAGCCCTTTGGAAGATACAGAAACATAAGAAATATCACGCCATGAGATAATATGGAAAGAAATCCAGGTAAAAGACAGACAGGTAGACAATTGGATCCTAATTTTGTTTGGCCAGAAGTTGTCTAAATAAGACGCAGAGTATTAACAGAAATTCCACAAGTAAGTGCAGATAAAACCTTAAGAAGTTCAAGAAGTGAGACGAGGAGTGTAGTTAGAGAAAAAGATGTTGAAAAATTGACAAGACCTTTGACAGCTATAACTCTAACACCTACTTTTTATTAACAAAAATCGACAAAAGCCCAGGGAATTTACATATACAATACAAGAAAGAGACGAAAAATGCAGATTTTGTAAAGAAGGCAAACATAAAATTGAAAAGTGCCGCAGATTTCAAAACGAAGACATAGGCTTACATTGGAAATTTGTGACTGACAAAAAATTATGTTTTTCATGCCTGAAAAGTAGACATCAGACCAACAAATGCCAGCACAGAAAAACTTGCAATATTAACGGATACAAGCAAGGTCATCATACGCTTTTACATAAAAATAGACCAGAAGAAATACCATCAAACAAAAATACCGATCGTGAGACACTTTTAGCAATGGGCTAAGGCTCCAAAAATGTACTTTTAAGAATGGTGAACGTCTTACTACATGGACCTCGAGAAACAATACAAATTGTAGCTCTATGTGATGAAGCCGCAACAGTTACTTTGATGGATAGTTCCCTAGTTGATCGTTTAGGTGTCACAGGTGAAAGCGTACCGCTCTGTGTACAGTGGACTAACGAAATAAGGACAACTCACTTAAACTCCATTTGCTTTGACGTTGACATATCAGGAATCCACGAAAATGCCCGAATGTCCAAATTGACAGGTGTAAGATCAGTAAACAACTTAGCATTGCCAGAACAGCATATATCGCAGAATAAATTTCGTAGCTATTCATATCTAGCAGGTATTCCTTTCACTGAAATTAGACATCAACCCATTCTACTAATTGGACAGGACAATATTCATTTGACAGTAGCCCGCAAAATATGCGAAGGTCCTACAGATTCACCGATAGCAACAAAAACTACTTTGGGATGGATTATTCATGGACGCGCCGAAACTAAATTTCTAAAGAAAAATGAATTTAGTTTCCATATTTACCATTAAGATACTAATGATTACCTTCATAACCTCGTTCAAGATTAATTTACAATAGAATCATTTGGCGTGTCAATTCAAAATTTACCGACAAATAAGTCAGAAGCAAGAGCTATAGAAATAATGGAGAATACTACCAAAAAGTGGGTGATCGATTCAAAGTCGGCCTTTCATGGAAAGATGATGGAGTAGTACTACCCGAAAGCAAAACGGTTGCTATTCATAGACTTGCGTGCATCGAAAGAAAAATGAAGAAATACGAAAAGTATAAAAAAGATTATTACAACAAAATTAAAAGTTATGTAGAAAAGGGATATTTAAAAAAGCTTTCAAAAGAAGAAGCAGAAGTGGAAACTTCCCGAACCTGGTACCTGCCACATTTTGGAGTTTCTACGACCAACAAACCGAAATTGCGTCTAGTTATGAATGCGGCAGCAAAATCTCAAGAATATAGCCTAAACGACCACCTGTTAGCTGGTCCCGATTTATTACAGTCCCTTGTTGGATTTTTAATTATTAAGTTTCGACAAAGCAAAATAACATTTTGCGCCCACATACGTGAAATGTTTCATCAAATACAAATCAGGTCTGAAGATCAGAAAGCACAAGACGACCAATATGGCGAGACGGCGATAAAACAAAACCAGTAGAGGTTTATGAAATGCAAGTTATGACATTTGGAGCTACTTGTTCTCCAACTTGCGCCCAATTTGTGAAAAACTTGAACGCTAGACAACAAACGACATCTGAAGATATCTTAAACGCAATTATTAAAAAACACTACGTTGACGACTACTTAGATTCTAAAGACACAATCGACGAAGCTATAAGAACAATCACCGAGGTTAGGCGAATTTAAAAGCTAGGAGGGTTTGAATTGGTAAACAGGATTTCCAACAGTCAAGAAATAATGGAGAGATTGTCAGAGAAAACGGATTTTTGTAAGGATCTTAATTTTGACTGTCGCTCTAACCCTCAAAGAGTTCTAGGCTTGTGGTGGAATGCAAAAGATGACAACTTCCATTTTCGTGTAACCTTTGACCCCATTTTTTCAAATACAGAATGCAATCCAACCAAGACGCAAGTTTTAAGCACTGTTATGTCATTATTTGACCCACTTGGACTTATTTCAATATTTACTATTCGCGGACGACTTTTGTTACAAACATATGGAGAAAAGGCCTTGGATGGGAAGACAAAATTGACCATGACGTATTTATATTTTGGCAACAGTGGCTTAATGATCTGAACGAAGCGATTTTCCTTTTAAAAATTCCTAGATGTTGTTCATCAAGTAAAAGAAATACAGCTGAGAGAATGGAATTGCATATATTCTGTGATGCAAGCAAGCAAGCCTTTGCTACGGCTGTGTATTTGCTCACAATTGACAAGAATGGCATTGATTGTTCTCTTGTTTTTGCCACGGCTAAAGTTGCACCTCTTAGACCACTGTGCATTCCTCGTTTAGAACTGCAAGCTGCAGTGATGGGAAGCAGCATTTTTGTTACGTTGAAAAAACAGTTGGAAATTGAAATTACTCAAAGTTACCTATGGACAGGTTCAACAACTGTCTAACAACTGCATTGGCTAAGAGGAGACGGGAAGAAGTTACGCCAATTCAAATCCCACAGAATCGGAGAAATACAAGAAAATACCAATGTCGCTGATTGGAAATAGGTACCTTCACATAAAAATCCTGCAGACCTCGCTACAAGATCAAATGACCGAAGTGATCGCTGCAATATCGAAAAATGTATGAATTTTTGGCTTCAAGGTCCCGAATTTTATATAATGCTAACAAAGATGAATGGCCCACAACAAAAATACCCTTTTCACAAAATGAAATTGACAAAGAGCCCAAAGAAACAGTTATAGTTACACTGTTACAAAATGTGGTCTACCGAACATCGAGAGATATTCAGAATTTGACAAATTAATCAGGAAGGGTTGAAGTAAAATCCAGCAGCGGAGTTAAGCGAAGACGAGTTAGTAAAATATGCAGATTAAAGATGGAAGACTAAAAAAAAAAAAAACAGAAATGCATTTCTACACCTGCTATAGATACCTGATGATGTGATTCTACTATTTTAAGTAATTTTGTACATAGTTTTGACGTTTTGATAAGAATTGTCAGTAAGACAAGATGGATGATTAAAATAGATTGTGTCAGAAATTCAGAGTTTTGAGTTTAACTTTAAGCTGCCAAAAGAAGACGATAATTCCTTTTAACAGTATCAGATATTTTAAAAATTTATCATATTTCAATTTTTGCATGTCACCCAGGAGAGAAGAAAACCATAGAATTAATAGAAACAGATTTTTATTGGCACACTATTTGAAAGATGTTAGGGATTAAGTGAATATTCACATGAGGACGACAGGAGACCAATTAAAACGTTGTGAGAAAAATAACAATGACGATGGAAGTCCAAAACATGTTTATCATTCAAGATTTGAAGAAATTATAGTTAATGACCGGAGAAGTTATAAAACAAAATATAGATTGTAAGAAATTTCTACAGGAAAGTAAAAGACAACCGTAAGTAAAGAAGATGCTATGTTACAGATTTTTCATAATAGACATTAAAACAAAAATATCTTATAATTACTTCCTTTACAGTGTTTTAATATTCTTTTATATTTTGATTATTATATTATTCTAACAAGCATAACATTAGCACACCACTGCTAAATATTAATTGTCCTCCTTTTATACTAGTAACATAAACTCGGCATTTATGATAATGCTGTAAATTATCCGGGGGTTAATTCAATTGGTCCATATATGGACTGATAGATATGAAACTCTGGTAATACATAGGGGAGGGTAGAGCAACTTAACCACCTTCAATAGTGGCAAAATATTAAAAATAAAATAGAAGTCATGCTTACTTTTTCACTAAACTCTAACTCAAACACCTAGTGTGCCCAGTTAGCCAACGACCTACATTTTTTAATTTCTACATAGATCATACATATGAAAATGTCACTTGTAGTATTTTTCAAAGCAATCCTCGTGAGACCACTGCTTACACTCGCCACATTGTATCCATTCTTCTTGCGTCAATCCATATTTTTCTTCACAACCTCTTAGTCGTCTTCAGTTTTTTTAGATCCGCGCTGACATTTCTTGCCTTTTGTTCCTTTTGTTTGCTACTTATTTTTAATTCCAACTCTAATTTATATGGACAAGCAGTAATTTCTTCAGATTGCTCCTGCTCTCTCGCTTTTTATTTGGATCAAAAGTTTTTGGCGCAGGAATTGGTGTTATATCTGTAATATTAAATTTCTTTTTTTCAGGTGTTTTTTTGTCTACGTATTAAATTTGACTTGAAATTCCTTGCTGAGGGCTAAGATATCGCTTGTCAGCTATTTCTTGTTTATTAACTAAAGATACAGTAATAATTGCTTTTCCTTCATCAGTTTATTTTTGAATCAGTTTCAGCAAGATAGGAAACTACTGCGGTGGCACCTATATATTCATGATTTTCGAAAGTATTGTTACTGTATGGGTAAATTCCTGACTTCTCAAATCCTTTAATAATATTTTTAGGACCGAAGGCTTTGATAAATGCTGCTTGACGAGTGGTCCCATAACATAATCTGTAATCCTTTCGCCTGGGTGGTTTGTCATATAGTTATCCATCTCTGCAAGAAGGTAAGCTTTAAATGGCCCAAATACTCCAACGTCTAGGAGTTATAATTTACGGCTAGTGTGTGGGGAAAATGTGATCATCAAAGTACCATTTTCTGTGCAAAACTTAATAGCGTTAAGGTATTGTGGCTTCCGTGGCTATCTAAAAGTAGCATTACTGGTTATCCTTTAGAAGGAAGAACACATTTTACAAAATGCTCCAAAAAACCTGAGAAATAAGTTACCAGCACTCCATCCTGAAATGTTGCAGTTTACTAAAGTATTTAGAAATGTGCTAACCGATAATGTATTTTCGGCCAGTAAACCTGCAAGATGGCGACGGGCAAATCATGTCAGTGCTCTCAAATCACGTTTAAACGAAGATAAAAAGTTACTAGGATTTCACACCAGAAATTATTAAAATTAAATTCCAAACATAAACAAAAGCAACTTTTATTAGGTTCCTAGATCGTATATCTATCAAGTTTTCTCGTGTTGTTAAATACATGCAAGAGAGAGACACACACCGGTGCTAACTAACACGAACCATTATACGATCACAGGCCAGGTCCGGCTTTGCTTCTTCGCTGCTATAGTTGTAATAGTACGGGCAAATCAATAAATTTTAATTAATTTTTAGGATAAACGCTTACCCACTACGAAAAACTTCGTTTTTAAAAACGCTAATACCGACCTCCATGTTTATGATTGTTCGCTAAGATAATGCAAGTCAAAACAACTCTTTCTCCATATTTATATTTTTATGAGCTTTTGATTTTTAAGAAACCGTAAAAAATTTTGTTTTGCATTTCCTTCCTCTAAAAACATTTATCAAAGCTGGCCAGTTGGTTTAAACCAGTGCCAAAAAAGTCATATACACATACACCATCACACACACACACACACACACACACACACACACACAAACACTTTTAAGTGATATTACAGGACTTGTAAAATATAAAAGCAAGAATTAAGTTCTGCAAATTTTTTTGTTCTATTTTCCCGTACTATTAATTGAATCCACATTGCCATGTAAAGCGATACACCGGCTTCGGGGGTCGAAATACGTCTTAAATGGAGT
Organism: Polydrusus tereticollis; assembly: GCA_963920685.1. NCBI lineage: Eukaryota > Metazoa > Arthropoda > Insecta > Coleoptera > Curculionidae > Polydrusus > Polydrusus tereticollis. The sequence goes on along the minus strand of OY987327.1, from coordinate 50,095,382 downwards.
TAAACGTGCTAGACAGAGATATAATTATAAAGTAATATTCAAGTGTTATTGTTTCAGGTTTTATACGACATTGTTTTGGTGTTTTGATTTGTCATTAGGTTTGTTCCAACCAACTAATTTGGTATCGTCCCCGAACGGTTATTGGGATCACTCGTACCGATGTTGTGCGCAGGCGTGGATATTTTACAGTTCCGTGATGGTGCAAAATATAGACGGATTGAAACGATTTTGTGAACCGATTTAGGTATCGAGTTAAATAATTATAACGTGAACATAACCTCACTATCTCCTTCGTCACTCATAGTAAAAATAAACCAAAGTCAAATTAAGGCAGTATAAAACAGAAAAGTACACAGTCGAACTAAAAATCTCACGAACAAAAACCACCAATAAACAAATGGAAATGTCACTCATGTCAGCCCCAGCTTACTAAAACCTTACTGCGCAGGTCATCCCAAACGATTCCAATGTATGGCCAGGGATCGAAAGGACGGTTCAAGAACTAGTTCTAGAACGGTAACAAGGTTGGTTGGAACACTTAAAGAATCGTTCTATGAATCGTCAATTCACAGTTGGAACGCATTTTATTTAATACGCGTGCGCAGGACCGTTTAAGAACGGTTTTTGCTGCGGTTGGAACAAACCTATTTTAATTCGTTTTTATCCATTTTTGTGCCTTGAAACCTCATTTAATTCTAAAAACAGTTATTTTCAGAGCTATTCCCATCGTACTATTGCGTTGCCGGTAAATATTTTAGACATTTGTAATTATTTATTCGTTTTAAGTATTCTAACCTTTATTTTTATAAATAACACTTCTTAACATATTATTGTATTTATAGGAAAATATGAGTGAACAAGTTATGGACCATGATTATTGTGCTGAAGCATCTTCTTCACCTAAACAAGGTTAATGTCTCATGCAAGGAAATAAAGTTGCCCAGCAGTGTGTTCGAAATGTTTTCAAATATTTTGTGGAAAACTACCCTGAGTTGCCTCCGACCAAGGTTAGTAGTAGTAATTGAGGTTTTTCTCACAACATGTCATACTTCCCAGTCCAAAGTTTTCGAGATTACTTATTAAATATTTATAGTGCCACATTAATTTTAGGAAACTGCCAAAGCCTTGCAAATATCAATTGAATCGGTACGAAAATACAAAAATGGATGCCAGGAATCCACACTGGTTTTGAAACGACCCAGACGAAAATATTTAACTGATGAAGCACCTAAAAACCTCTGCATGGAGATAAGAAACGAAATATACGACATGTATTCTGAACTCAACAGATGATGACGAATAGAGCTAATTTTATGTTGCCATTTTTTTACTACCTATATTTTGATGCTTTTTGTGTACCATTTTTTGCTCTCAGTTCTTGTGTATTTACTAGACAAGTTCAACAGAATGTTTTTACCTCTTATTAATAATTATACGTTTGCTTTTTTTACAAGAGAGAAATTCCAATAATTTAATTAATGATAAACATCATGACAAGTTTAGGACAGTTGACAAATTTCACTCCTACTTTACATGGGATTGCAGGAGCAGTATTCACATTCCTGGCTTTCGGCTTGGAGCATTCAAAAAGTTTTTAATCACTGGCTCCTGTTCAAAAAAATAGTAAATATAAACAGATTCAAATGTGAAATTAAATCCTACCTCATATGTTATTGCTTTTATTCCATTGATAAGTATTTCGGTCCTTCATGAATCTTGCGACTCATATGTGTGTTATGTATGTCTGATGTAACATACACTAAAGTGTATGTTCTTTCCATTTCCATTTATTATGTTATGTATTTATATAGACTAGTTTTAAAATTTTAATAATAGTTCGACAATGTTAATATTTACTTTGTAAATCTGTGTAACAATAAATAAATAAATAAACTGAAAAAAAATGTTGACTCAAAGTGCTATTTCACCTAATGACAAAAAAAATACGCATACGAAAAAATGACAGCCGTGCACCACTTGTTTTATAAAAAATTATCAGAAGACATGTTTCAAGCCACTTGGCGGAGCACTCTAACTTTTCTAAATAAAGTATGTGGTTTATATCCTTTTAACACATACTAAAATTGAAAATAATCTTAAGTACTTTCAGAGATAGTATAAAATAAAAACACCTAGTAGCAAAAAAATGTGGCCGTTGCGGGCATACGTTAAGATAAACTTCTCTCCTAAAAATATCATGAGAAGTCGCCCCGAAATATTACTAGGTTATTAAGGAATACCCTGTATATTTAAAAAAAATTGTTTTCATTATTATGGAAATTAACATATTTTATTACAATTTTTAAGTCCGGTTCTGACCATAAACAGCTGCTCGCCATTGTATTGCTGCCAATATTATTCTTACTAAAAATTAAATAGCTGAAATATGACTGTTGTCACATGACATGTCGGCCATCTTGCAGGATTACTGGCAGAGAGGGTAGAATGAATATTCTGGTTGCGCTCATTGTACCATGTATGTTTTACCTCTTTCAGCTGAAATGATACGGCTGAGGATTGAACAATAACTTCTCGTAGTTTTTGGACAATAGAAGCCCCGTCTCATCTATAATTAAAATTCTAGATGGCGGGAGCTGATACTTTGTCTAAAATTCTTGAAAAATTCTGAAAAAGCGATCTACTTCTTCTTTTGTAAATCCATCGACCCTTGCCATGCTTGTTGATTTACGAGTTCTGAACGACAAATCTTCCATATTATTTAAAGAAATTAGTCTTTTACAGTAATCTTTCTAGTCTTGTTAAAACTATGGGGCAACTGGATGGCCTCTGCATACTGAAAAGCTAGCCATCTTACATAAATTCCTGATATCCCATCAAACATTCGCTGCTACTTCAAAATATGTTCTCTCAGCTACTCTCTTTGTTCTTTGTTAAAAACAGGTTGTTCATCTATCAATTCTCTGTTTACCCAATATCAATTTTTGATTTCTCGATATACATTTATAGATATTTACGTAGATTTACGCGCTATAAGTATAGCATCTTAATTTCGGAACACCCTGAATACCTATTTAAGAACAGTAGTTTTTATAATGACTCAAATTTACAGAGTGAGTTAGATCGTCATCTGTGGCTCCTATTATTTATCGTACTTCTGTTCAAAGCAACTTATTGAGTGGGTTTGGATGCTGATAATTTTAATTTGTTTTGATTGCTTGTTGATTGTATAGCTGCTGCATTTTTTATTTTTTCAATGTTGATATTGTTGTAATTTTCAAGTGCAGTTTGTCCTTCTTAGGGTGGGAACCAGTCGCTTGGGAGTCTGTATGTAGGTTGGTGTGGTGCGGGAGTGTGTGACTGAGTGAAAGAAATATTTTCCGAAACGTCCCTCCTTGCCTAATATTTTGTTAATAAATTCGTCTAATGTCTTCATGTGTTTGTCATTGTGTAGTATTCTTGTGGGTGTATGTCTAGGTGCGTAGTATTTTGTTTTGAAAGATATAAAGTTTTTTGTATTTTCTCTTATTTATGGTACACCATGTTGGTTTACCATAAGTCATTACCGGCCGTTATAAACGTATTTTGTATAATTATATTTGTCTTTGTCCTGTCATATGTCGTACTTTGATGGTTAATAAGTGCATGCCAAATGGTGATCAGTGATCAGCTTTTGCGTTTCAGGCCATCTTTTAGCCAGTAATTATCTTTGGTGGAAAGTCATATTCTTGTCTAAAGCTGACCAAAAAGCCTGGGTCTGCTGTGTTAGCTCTTGAAAGAAATGAAACACGCCACCTCAGTATCTAATATACCGTTGTTTTTATTAAGGTACATCGTCATCTACGAGAGAGAGTCTTAAACTATCAACTCCACTAGGACCAAAACGAAAGAGAAGAAATTCCTTGACACGATGTCAAAAGGCCTCTGTGATAGAACAGGATGCTCCTCTTCGGATTGAAAAAGTACAAAGAAATTCATAGAGCAGCAAGACGAGCTGCAGTTAATAAGGAAACAAGCAGCTGAATCTGAGAAAAATTATTGGGAGAAAAACAGAACCAAAGAATATCATCAACGTCGTCAATGTTATCTGGCTGTTCTACCAATATTATATAAAACTGTAGTCGCACAAATAATAGCCACTGCAGTTGTTTGTCAGATGTACCCTCCTCATGATATTGCGTCTTTCCTAAATTTCTGCAATATAATCAACAAATTCCAGAAAATCCTCTAAATCCATTTTAGTGAATTTATTTAAGAATAAGCGTATTGTTAACAATAGACACGACACACATTTGTAACCGATTGCAAATCATTCAAACACAATTCACTAATTCAAAATCCGAATTTCAAATTTCAAGGGGAAAAAAATAGAGTACTTAATAAAAATACATTACAGGAATAAATGTGATAAAAGATAGACCTCCTAACCAAACTGCTTTCTTTGAGGACGCCGTAAGGTACGTCGTGATCTTAACCATGGCTTTCTTAAGTGTTAAGGCTCCCTCAAGGAAGACTATACATACGGGCATAAAATATACAAGTATGTGAAATAAAAGAATGTTTAATTGAGGTATTGGTTAAATATAGGCACCTCTCCCATATAAATTCTTCAGCCATATTATGTGATCATTTAAACGTAATCGATCGTTTGTTTTAACTTAATACGTATCTGATGGAAAAAGAAACTTCCTAAATATTATCGTGTTTAAAATTGTTTAGAAATCTTACTCATATGTTTTGGTATTAATCATCATTGGAACTTGTTGCTTCCCGGTCGGAGTATGGAAGGTTTTCTCGACAGTTTCTTTTTTTAAAAATGGTTTATCCCATTTGCCTAAAAAAAAATATTTATAGGGTCTTTCAACTAACAAATACCTAGATATAATATGACAAAAACTACGTTTTAACGTTATAACCTTAATTATGAAGTTTCCTTTTTTTTTTAAATGCAAACTTAATTATTATTAATTTGTCAATGCATTTTCATAAAGATTTGCAACTCAGATTTCAGCACTAGCATAGTCGCATATATGTATTGGACCAAAAAAAATATATATCATAATACATACCATGCTATCAGCAGTGGAATTATTATTATTTTATGGTTCAAGACATAGCCTATTTATTTCATAAATATTGTTGTGGGTGCCAAAAATTGAAACGCGTATTTCATTGTTGTTTTTTTGAACCAAAAATGCAATAAAAAAAAATTAAAAAGAAAACTTCTTTATTTATTTCACTTAAAAAAAAAAAAATGATGTTATTTTTCAGCGATGCTGTGATGAGCACCGCTGAATAAGCAAAACCGTAATAGACGGCTATAAAAAAAAATTTTAATTAATTAAATTGACGATTAAATAAAAAAAAAAAAGTTAATAAAAGTGGTGGCCAGAAAGCACGCACAGAACCATCCGTGGAGAACGCGTGCTAATTGCCCTAGCTCGCGGGAGGGGGTTTCACAAGCGCCACCAGCTTTACCACAGAAAAAGCTGGAAACCTCCTAGATGGTCGTGGGGCTAGGTCTGATCGTGCGACCTGATACCACGCAAACACAAGTTAAAAAACAAACAAAGAAAACTAGCTGCATAAATGAAACAAAAATAATTAAAATTATTGCTGGCTTTATTTAAAAAAAAATATATGGGGGGTCAGTATTTAAACCTGTTAAGCAGTGCACTACTTCCGATCGTGGGCTTCTTCCAAGGGGAACTTGCTGTTCACAGAAATAGGTATGCTATTTAAATAAGCTTTAAGAATGTTTTAGTAACTTAAATATAAGAGTACTTTATTACGGTCCCACTATGGTTTTTTAAAAGGGGTTACCTGAAACTCGCTAGGAGCTTATATTACCTGAATAAGAGTTGTATAATACTTGTGGCTATATTAATATGTTATTAATAAATACATATTATTGCTTAATTGTGACTGTATAATATTACCATGTAAGTTATTATAACCAGTAGCGGCTTGTTAGGGGCGCCAGGGTCGGCATCGCCCCCCAGTGTCAAACAGACAACAAGCAGTAGGTTATGTTATTTATTTACTCCAATTTGCATTTTAATGACTATCAAATTGCCTGCAAATAATCGCTTCACTTTATAAATTGCCCTTGTAACCCCAGACGTCATTCTCGCAAACTACTGCCGCCTTAAAATAAATTGTTTTTTTTAATTTTCAAGTAACCCATGCTGGGGTTGACATGCCTACCTCGTCCACAGAATATCAAAAATGAAAACTAAGAATTTCAGGGTTTAAGATAGGCACCCAAACATACACCATGTATCGTATAGCTGTCACTAAATTTAAAGTTATGGTTAGGTATGTCCTGGGGTATGTATAATACTCATTATGGACATGAAAGATTTTGTATATCAATCTGTTATTTTAAAGTTTTCGTGATTATTCTTGAAAGAAAAGAACAAAATTAGTGCAAAATAACTGAGAGGAAGTGTTACCTAATGAAAAACAAAACTTTCGGTTTGGCTTTTTTAAGACTATGACCTCAGGTACGTGTTTTAAAATTTAAATAAAATATTCTTCTTGGACATTCCGATTGATGGTAACGCACGCAACGACATGGAAAACCAAGTTGAAACTGAGGTAAAATGTTCAATATAATTTAAGTTTAAATTGTAGATTTTCGTTTCTTTCATTCGATGAACAAATGAAAATAAAACCAAAATTAAACTGTTCTGTTGGCCGTGTCAAATCAAAATCTGTAATGCGAAGTTAGCTACGACAATTTAAAAGAACATTTTTGAATTTTCAAAAAGCATATTTCAAGGAAGCACACCTACAGCCAGCTAAAACTTGATTTATTTGGTAAACTAAATATCTATATGACTCTTTACAATTATTCAGCTAGATTAGAATGTGTTAAAGACAATTATTATTATCATTATTAAACGTCTTTATTTGCAATATTACAATGGAAATTATAAGATTAAGGGCAAAGTTTGACCCGTATCATAGAGTTATTATAACTAATCACTCTCTTTTGCGCCAACTAATTGACCTTGTAATTTATTTGGGTTGTCAAGAATTTTTGCTATAGGGGTGACGATGAATCTAAAGAACCTTTTAGGTAAGGCCGTTATAGGAAATTAATTAAGCTATATATACAAAAAATATGACCATGCATTTAGTGAAAGGAAAGTAAAGTAAAAGTTTTAGCAGGGTGCCAAAAACTGTTCGAAATAAATTTCTCGAAAGTATTAGTTGCATTTTGGGCATAGAAATTTAAATTAGGGGCGCGACTTGCTTTTCTACTGAAATTGATGAAACCACAGATATTTCGTGTCGATCACAATTAATTAATAATTATGACACGTTAAATGAGGAGGTTTTGAGAGATTTTTAGGGTTTACTGATGTTAATAAAAGCCGAGTATATTTTTAATGTTGTTCAAGAAAAATAAAATCAATTCGATCTAGCAAATGATGTAATTTGTCAAACTTACGACGGTGCTGCAGTTATGGCGGGCTAATTAAATGACTTTCAAGCGAAAATTAACATTATTGCTTCTCAGGCATTATTTACCCATTGTTACGCACACAGAAGTAATTTAGTATTGCAAGATACCAGTAAAAATATTAAGAATGGACGGGAAATTACATAATTTTTCATACATCTCTTCATTGGAAATATAAGAACAGTAGACAAAAAGAAAATTTGGGCGAGGTCTCCAAAAATTTTACCCTGCGACGCTATTTTTACGCCGTCAGCACTCCTGCCGACCCACGAGCCGCCACTGCCTCAAAATATAAAAATTATACAGCAATATTAAGACTTAAGCCAAAATATACCATCGGCAACTTTGAAAAATATACTTTATAATTAAATAGTGGATTTAAAAATACAATCCGGCTCAAAATAGTTAAATTTTTAGCAGACTAAAAAATCTTTCTTATTGAAAAAGTATGTTTTATTAAAAGGTAAGTGCATATATTTTTATTATAAAATATTTAAGTAACTAGATCATATGTACAGGGTGTCCCATTTTCGACACTTTTATAGGGTATCTTCATAATTGTTAGTGCTATCAAAAAAGTTATTTAGGTGTCTTGTGCTCTTTTTGGGTCAAACTTAAAATGGTAAAATCAAAATTTGAAAATTGTCGCTCGCCTAAGAAATACGGGGGAAAATATAAAAATTGACAATTTTAAAATTACCCTATATTTTCTTAGTCAAAAGAGATACAGAAAAATGTTTTATACAAAAGTTTCTTTTTAATTGCTAAATAGTCTGCCCTTTTCTGAATAAGTATACGGGGTCAGGTAAAAAGTTATCGGACCCAACTTCATTTTTTTAAATAGAACACCCTGTATATAGCATTTCAAATTCTCTTTTCAAATTTATAACCCACCATGGATGATATTGGTTTCCTAGGTGATTTATTTAAACTTTATTACTTTAAACCACAGTTTTGTCTATGAAACAAAAGCTAATATCCGAGAAACAACTATGTTGACATTCTAGTGCTATTAACATTTAACGTCAATTTTATTTTTACATATTCGTTTGTGAAAATGACTTATCAACGTTTTGAAAAATTCGATAAATCAGTTTATATTGAAAGTGGAAGAAAGGAAGAAAGGGCCAAGATTTATATTTTGTTCGCTATCCGGAAAGATGACAACCATTTAAGGACATATTCCGACGACTGGAACATAATAATTTAAAAACATACGCCTCTTTTATGATGCCGAGATCAAAGACTTATAATAATAATAATAATAATAATAATAATAACAATAATAATAATAATAATAATGTCTTTATTTAATTGTATAAGAGAAATACAACAGAAAGTTATAAAGTGGGTGGCGGTATCCAACTATAGCTGCTCATATACAACCAGCCTGTAGAAAGTGATTACTAATTCTAATGGCTAAATAGAGGATGCACTGAAAAAAAAGCAGTGAAATTTACAGTAAAAGTTCGGTAAAAAATACCTAACATATGGTGGGCTTTCACAATTGCGCTTTAATTTTAACATTTTTTTGTAATTTAACAAAAAAAACGTAATATTATGAATAATTTTGCAATTTTCAAGTATTTAAATTGTAATTTTATTATGGATAATTGATATTTAAAATCACAAAGTCCTATTACATTCATTTCTGTAAAAGTTCTGTGAAATTTTGTACAAATACCAATAAGTTTGTGATTTTACCAAATTTATTCGGAAATTTGGCACCTGCAGACCTGCGTAAACGACGCTGTTTCCATCTCCCATAATGCATCGCCAGCATCCCGTAGACGGCAACAAGTATGTAAGATACCGGTGTGTTAATTGTTTAAACGTTTGCGGTTAGTGGTTCTACCGTGTTTATTAGCATTATACAAAATTGACCCCTGTTTTAAAGGTAAACCTATAATTTTATGTAGAATCCAAAAATATTCTATATAGATATATTGTGTTCTATTTAAAATAAGCAAGTTTGGGGTAACTTCCGGTATAACCAGATGTCGCATAAGGTCGCCATTATTTTATCTCAAGAGAGCGTCTCTCCAGACCCCAACCAAATTTGCAGGATTCAAATCGCGCTACTTCCCGAAATATTCTAATGGACGGTCACCGTGAGCCACCCTGTATACTTCTGTTTGATGTAAATTTATTGAACTGATTGGGCCCATTAGTTCAATAAATTAAACATTCTTGGTTAGAAATGTGCCAGACCCTAGTAGGTAGTTGAAGTAGGTACTCTTTGCGTTTTGTTATAATATGTAAATTTTTTACTCATTTTTTATACTCATTGAAATGCTGTTTTGATAATAAAATTTCATTTAGAAAAGAAATAGCTTAATTTTTGTTTTTGAAACCTTTAAATGCTTACAGTTATTACAATCGTTGTAAATTTACGTAATATTTTAAAATTTTATTATTATTTATATTATTTGTAAATTTATTAGGTAAATTTACAAAGGTTGTTGGGTAAATTTACTACTAAATTTTACAAAATTTATGTAAAAATACACATTGATGTTAAAAAATCTATATGCAATTTATACAGAATAGGTTTGGTAAAATCACATTGAGAAAAATTGAAAATGAAATTTTTATTTTGAGAATTTACAATACAAAATCTCTAAAATTAAAATACCCTTTACGTAAAAAATAATAAAGAACTTATTATGTAAAGCGCTTTTTACAATTTATTTGTAATTTTTCCAAATATGTTATGGCCACAAAATTACCCACGATATGTTAGGTAATTCTACAAATCCGTTTTACCAGTGTGCATATTATTATACAAATCAAACCAGAAAAGGAGAAAAGAAAGAAAAATGAACGAAAAAGAGAAGATTCTCAGAAATTGTTAAAGATATAAAGGTATATAAACAGATATTTTTTTAAGAGAGATTAATAAATACAATTTGCGAAGAACTATACTAATTATGGGTAATGGTAGAGATAATAATAAGTACCTACGTCTGAGAGAAATAATAAACAAAATAAAAGGTATTAAATATTAAAAAGCAGTGCTACTCTCAGCGCGACCGGCGACTCGCCAGCAAAAACTTTCTTATACCATAGACCAACCTACTTATACAGAATGAAGACGTGCTGGGGGCAGCTCTAATGTGACCAGGCAAGGAATTGAACGCGCTAACAGCGGTATAAACTGAAAGTGCGCTGAAAAAGTGCATTAGTCTGTCTGGGCACACTGTACAAGTCTTTATGGCGAGTAAAAGATTGTGCAGATCAGAACGTCTAATAAGTTTATCTAGTAAATATTTGGGAACTTTGTTGATCCCAATCTTACAGACCAGATGTAATATGTGCAATTCGAATCTCTCCTTAAGTGAAAGCCACCCCGACTCAATCAACGAGGGAGTGATATGGTCAAATTTACGAACACTTCTGGAGTTTCTGCAAACTATCCCTATCCCTCTGAAGTAAGGCAGGCCAGTAAACAATATCGCAGTAACCAAGGTGAGACAAAACAAGGGAGTCTGTGAGACGAAGTTTGGTAGCTGTATCAAAGATGTCCCTATGCATATATAAAAGTTTCAATTTGCCATACGTTTTTGTATTAATGATGAAACATGGTCAGAATATATCAGCTCAGAATCAATCAACAATCTGAGATTCCAGATTTATTGACAGGTGTACTACGTCGCTACCGTTTATAGAGAGGCTTTATGTAAAGAAGCATTTTAAGGCCAATTCCATTCATTCCAGTTGCGTGGCTGCTAATATTATTAATGCTTTTATCTACGACTATTTAATAATAGAAGCATAATGTGTTTGTTAGTACATATATAATGTGGTTCATATTACCATAGTTACTCATATTCCACAGCCGTGGAATATGAGATTTCATATTCCACGGTCCCAACAAAACAAAGTTACCTGAATTACGATAAAAACGCACCAGATCTAGTTTAAGCAGGCGTGAATGGTATTAATACCATAGCAACCGATTGACAAGTAAACGAATAATTTTTTTCCTCAGTCATTTAAGTTTCGCTGTGACATTTTGTTGTTGATTTCAAAGTAAAATATCATGATTTCGGATGACGAAAACGAAATCCAAAGTACCTCTCCAGAAATTCGGGCTGCAGCGCATACAGCTTCCCTGGAATTACTACCAGAAAAATCACGCAAGAACTATACGCTAGCGTACGATAATTTTATAGACTGGCGACGAAAAAACAACACAAATTCTTTTTCTGAAGATACCGTGCTAGTATATTTTAAAGAATTGTCAAAAAAATACAAGTCAAGCACTTTGTGGACAAATTATTCCATGATAAAAAGTACCCTTATGTTAAAACATAATGTAAATATTGAACCTTATGGAAAAGTACGCGCTTTACTGAAAAGGCAATCTGAAGGTTACCAGCCGAAAAAAGCAGAGGCTTTTACTGGGGAAGAAATTAACAAGTTTATGGAAGAGGCACCGGATGTTAAATATCTAGCTACAAAGGTAATAATGCATTTGATTTAACACCTTTATCTAAAATAACTAAATATAATATTTTTTTATAGGTTGCATTGATAATGGGGGTAATGGGAGCTTGCCGTTCCAACGAGCTGTATAACATGAAGGTAGAACACATACAATATTATGACGGCTGTGTGCAAGTTCTTGTTCCAACGACGAAAACAAAAATTCCCAGGAATTTTACGATTACCGGAGACTATTATAATATTGTCAGAAAATATGCGGATCTTAGACCATCAAACGTGCCAAATTCTTTCTTTTTAAACTATCAAAACGGCAAATGCACAAAGCAAATAATTGGCATAAATAAATTTGGACAGATGGGTAAGACGATAGCGGAATACTTGCAACTAATAAACCCAGAAAAATATACCGGCCATTGTCTTCGCCGATCTTCAGCTACATTATATGCTGACGGAGGAGCAACTATGACAGCCCTAAAACGTCATGGAGGTTGGAAATCGGCCTGCGTAGCTGAAGGTTATATTGCTGAATCAAAAAAACTAAAATAGACGCTGCTAATAAAATTTTAAAACAAATAAACTCAAAATTATGTCCATCTACATCTACCACTGTAAATAATGTTAGCTCCGAAACTTTTTCCATTACTAATAAGAACGATATGAATATAAGTAATATTCCTGCTCCCATTCATTTTCATAATTGCTCTAATTTTACAATAAATTTCATGAAAAATTAGAAATAAGTAATTGTATTTTGTTTAATTATGGTTAACATCGTTGAATTGTATTTTTTAGTTAAGAAATACCATTAATAATAATCCTATTGTAATAAAATGTGTTGCTCTGAATCCATTTTCTAACTTCTTGAATACTGAATAGTCGTAGATAAAGTATAGTATTTGACTCGCGTATAATGGCTATATTACACTCGAATCCTTAAAACACTCGCCTTCGGCTCGTGTTTTAAAATCTCGTGTAATATAGCCTTCATTATACGCTCGTTAAATAATGTACTATTATTAACCTCCTCATTAGTTATTTCACTGAACTTAAAGAAAATATTTTGAAGAAATTTTTTATTCGTATAGTAGTGATCTATGAAGTTCTGATCTAAAGGGTTAGCGTAAGATAGAGAATTTATAAAAAAGTTATTGAAATCGTCAGAGGTTCCGATGTTATGTATGCAGTCGGATTGCCGAGAGTTCGAGCTTAAATTGAGATATTTTACAGTGCGCCAGAAGTCCTTTGGGTCCCTTTTAAAGGTGTATTGAAGGTAAGCTTCTTTTTCCGCCCTAACGGCGATGTTGACTTAATTACGCAAGGCTTTATATTGGGTCCTCGCAGCATCACTCCTGAGTTTCTTGTATTTAGAAACAGCCTTATCTCTCAGCTTCATCATAAACTTTATATTAGCAGTGATCCATGGTGCTGGAGATTTAGAAATCCTAGAAGTTTTTAAAGGTGCGTGCACGTCAAAAATATTTAAAACATTGATATTAAAAAAATCCACCATGAGATCGATATTTGTTAAGGAGAGAATATAACGCCAGTTGATATTTCCTAAGTCCCAAGCTTGAATAATCTCTATAAGTTTTGTAACAGGGCTTGAGTTTGGGGTTAGTTGTCTTAATCGTAAAAGTAACCAACTTATGATCAGAAATATCTTCCATAGAGAATAAGGAAACATTAATAACAAGGTTATTGTCGGAACATACCAGAACGTCCAAAAGAAAACTACTGGAAGCGTGTTAGGATTTGTCGAGGCCAATGATCAGGTAATATATCCTGTGATAGCTTTGAATAGTAGTAGCTCAACATTTATTGAAGTGAAAACTTCTTTAGGCGCGTTCAGCACTTATAGTGGGTATTGAATGAAAGATTAATTTATGTATTTGCTTCTTATGGATCAATCCTTTTATCGTCTTGAATTTAAGATTTGCAAATGTTAGATTGTGAAAGGCTAATAGAGAATCTCGTCTTGGTAAGGTTTTCACTTCTGTCTTGTGGTCTTAAGCACATAAGTATCCTAATTTTATTCTCTAAAATCACTTTGTAATTTTAGGAACAAAAATCTACGTCCTTTAGAAACGTAGAAACTCAAACTGGAATTACAACATTTAAGGCGTAAAGAATTTTGACGTCCAATAAATATTTTCCCTATTTTGTTAAAATTACCCAATATTTGCATCCTGGTGATGATTTGAGACGATTGGAATTTTGTCACTGGTTTTTAAATAAATCTAACGAGGATCGTCCTTTTCGACAAAAAATAATTTGGTCAGATGAATGTCGAATTACAAGTTGAGATATTCACAACCGACATAATGAAAGACATTGGAACTCCACAAATCCCCACATGGTACGACCTGTTCGCGATCAAGGTCGATTTGGGGTAAGTATAAGTACTTTTGATTTTCAGTTACAACGTTTTGAAAACATATCCTATACAATTTTTCTTAATAGGTACGATCTTTTGGGTTATGAGAAAAATGAATACTGAAATTTTAGACCTATTGCAACTAAAATTGGATCGTGCGGTAAAAGGCCATTTCAGTGCCTTAGTATCTCAGAGTTGAAAACTATCAGGATATACTGCAGGTCATATTTTTCAAAAATAAAGTGTATATTAGTTAATATTTCAAAAACGGTAAGAGATATGTAGAACACGTCGTTAAATGGAGCAAATATTTCGATTGAAACCTTTTAAAACTACCACTTATAAAACATTTTGCCATGTAAAAGTTTCTTCAACTTTACTAAAGTATTTTGTGTTACTTGGGTATTGTACTTGTGAGTAACTATTCTTATTTAGTTATTGCAACTTCAAGAAAGACAACAAATCTTACTTGATACCATCTAGTCGTAACAATTAATCTGTAATATTAGTAATTTCGTTTTCAAGCACTTGAACTTAAAGCCAGAAATAAGAAGTTCTGTTATAAATTTATTTGGTCCAATACATATGTGACAGGGTTTGCATAGTATATTATTTGAAAAAAAAATCATTACTAATACTCTTTCCACTTGAGATAAGTTGACTCGCCACGAATGAACCATTCTTCTAAAGTTTGTGCGTTTTAAGAAGTCCGCTAAGCCATAAAACCTCTTGAGCATTATGTCGGTGGCTCTCAAACAATAAATTATATTAAAGGTAATTTTGGATGTTGATGAATTACATTTTCTAAATAAAATAATTTAAAGTAAATAAAAAATTAGTTTAGGTAAAGAAAAATAATAATTTTTTAGCTTTTGTAGTATTTAGACAAATTAGTTTTACGAATTCTTTTTTATAAAGTTTTGGTTCTAAAAAGAACCGATTTTGTAGTATTGCGACAGAACGTACCTACTTGTAGATAGGTACTACTAAAAGTAGTCTTCCTCTGCATTTGAGATTTCACCCATGCTTTCAGACTCATCAGAATCAACATCATCGTCATCATCATCATCATTCGTAATAATTAACGGTCTTACTTCTGTCTCATAAGATTCAAAAATAATTTTTTCTGTGTGCTCAATGCATTTCCGCCATTCTTCTTTGCCCGCTTGGCTAAGCGCCTCCTCCCATAAGTTTATAACGCTAGGCTTACCGATATTTTTATAGGCATGTTTGTCATAATAGTTCTTGCTAATACCCCATACCAATTCAATTGCGTTGTAATGACAATGGTAGGGCGGCAATCTCAAAACTTGATGTCCATATTTGAGGGCTAATTCGTCAACAACATACTTTTTTTTAAATGGCTGCTCTTTACACTTGCTTAAAAGTTCACTTTTTAAATATAAATTTTCATGGTTTATGTTTTTCTTTGACAACCACTCTTTTATTTCTTCCTTTTTCCAGCTGCTTGAAGGGAATTTCTCTTCGAGTCTCGTATGGTAAGAGGCATTGTCTAAAACAATTAAAGAAGGTTTTTCTAAACTTTCTAAAAGTTTTTCCTCGAACCAATGCTCAAAAATTTCAGCATCCATATTGCCGTGATAATCATCAGTTGTTTTTTGTTGGTGCAAATATCAAACTGGCATTTAAAACAAAACCTTCTTTATTACCAGCATGTAGTATAATATACCTTTTTCCATTACTTGCACGGGTACTTGAATAACAATGCTTTGAGTCATCCTGCCAAGACGTTTTTGTTGAAGTTCCGTTTGCAAATACCCATGTTTCGTCAAGAAAAACAACTTGTCTTGACAATTCCGATTTTTTGTTGTTTAAATAATCCCTTACAAATTGCCATCTTTTCGAAACAACATTGGACAGCTCGCAAAGCAGTTTTCTGTTGTTCGTTTTTTTATATTTGAAACCCATATGTTTTAAGATGATGGACAAACTGTTAGTTCCAATATCGCAAAGTTTTTTCTGCTTTATCTTTTCAAGAATAGCTTTGAGGGTAACATATTCCTTGGCTTTATACATATCATAAACAATATTCCTAATAGAGAGTTTTAT
Source organism: Polydrusus tereticollis (assembly GCA_963920685.1). Lineage (NCBI taxonomy): Eukaryota > Metazoa > Arthropoda > Insecta > Coleoptera > Curculionidae > Polydrusus > Polydrusus tereticollis. The sequence goes on along the minus strand of OY987327.1, from coordinate 50,079,060 downwards.
CCCTTGGGATAAATCCAAGGTTTTTGAATGGAGTCGAACCCTTTTATATGGTCTGTCCAAATCCTCTTCACTCTTTTTTCGAAGTCTTCTTAAGGTCTTCTCTGAAATGCCGCAAGCATCAGACGTTCGTTTTTGCACTGCCAAAACAGACTCTAACGGGCCCGAGTTATCTTTTTCTAAAGTAAAATAACGTTCCACTTGTAATACCAAACGGCGTTCACCTGGAGATAAATGCCTTCTAGGCGATGTGCCACCTTGCTGAACATTTTCCATAACTTTGCTTAATAACTGATTTTAATTCACACACAATGAGAAACAAACTAAAAGTGAAAAGCACAACTACTTATTTAAAATAAAGTAGAACATACCATCCCGCACTTCAGCAAATTTTAATTATTTCTTGGAAAATAGTACCTAATTATTATGAAGATTTAATTATAATAATCCCAAAATATTGTCATTATCGGAAAAGTATAGCAAGCAATAGTAATAGCAAAATAATTTAATTATCTATTTAATTATTATTTATGCTCAACGCGTAATTCTAAGATAATTTTGTTTTGAAACCTCTGATTTTGCCCAGTAATAGAATACAGTAAACCAGTGGGATGTTCGGTGTGATCAAGTATAGCGAAGGTGCGAAGATATTGTAACTTAACCGACTTACTGTTTTAAAAGCGATAACATCCCTTGGTGATTTAATCCGATATCGGACTTCTTAAAACACACAGACATTATTCTCAGTTATTTTACAATTACAGCGGAGTAAAGCTATAATACCTTAATGCGCACAGATACAGTGCGATTATGTAGTAGATACCACCAACAGCTACGCTAGACTCCTCATGCCGCGTGACGTCATGATGGCGGTTTAGGCAGCGAGTCGTTCGTAGTATTGATTAGATTATTGATATTTACGCTTACAGATCGTGCTTCTAGCTTGGGCTCTGAGATACGTAGATGATAGAAAAGGAAAGTCGGTGTACGACAGAGATACGTTATTATACGACAGAGATACTTATCTACCCATTTACTGCGCCCCGAAGGTCAGAGCTCATGCTATATTGCTCAACCTGTACTTAATTTGATTGATAGGCCGTAATTCCAAGGGCGCATTCCTGAACCAAATTCAAGTAGAAAAGTTCATATAATCATGCGTCCTAAAAAGTCTGGTTTTCAAAGTTAAAAAAAAATTAATATTTTATTATATCTCAAAGATCCTTTTGCCGATCTTGGTGAACTTTGGCAGTGTTGTTCATTATGATAAGGCGCTAAGTTAGCATTAACTAGAAGATAATTATGATTTTCAGTGGCGTCCCGGGGGGGCAGTGTCACGAATAATGTTGACAAAAAAAATGTACGCCACTGACGTTTCAAAATTTTTTTTATGCCCCCGGGACGCCACTGGAACTTATTATTATCATCTACTCAGCGCTAACTTAGCGTTTTATCACAACGAACAATACCGCAAAATTTCACCAAAATCGGCAGAACGATCTTTGAGATATTTATAAAAGACCGATTCTTTTTTAAACCTTGACACCCTGTATCTTGAAAACTAGACTTTTTAGGACACTTGTTCATATTAACTTTTTTAGTTGAACTTGGTTCAGGAAAGCGCCCTTGAAATTATGACCTATCATTAAATAACAGCCCGTACGGTGTTCATATGAACATAGATCTGCAACCGCTTTATTTCCGAGATACAAAGTGTTGAATTAAAAAAAAATAAAAACAGTTTTTCTCCCAGTATCTTTAAAACTGTTTTCTATTCAATTTTGGTAGATGCAAAGTACATGATGATGTCACCTTCCGACTAATTTAATATTATATACGATAGAAAGAGATGAAACCACTATCACCGCCCAGGTGATAGTTTGTGACCCAGGAATCCGTGCTATATTAGACGTGGGTTGCCAAATTTACCAAAATGTATGACTAATTTATATTTCCTAAATGTTATCTTCGCCGTCTTTAAAATATACTCGAGAATATACCTAATACATTATATTAAACAAATATAATTTGCAAGGTAAGGGGTAAAATAAATGGGATGCATGTAACAGGGATATGCAATATTCATACGTCAAATGGTTATACAGGGTGAGGATTTTAAAGTGTTACAACGCAATATCTGAAAAACGGCTATAAATATTTTAGTCAAATTTTGGGACGTGGATAGGGAGGTTGGGGGACAAATTTTAAAATATTTTTGATATTTACCCCCCCTCCAGATTTGATGTGGCTAGTGACAAATTTGAAATGTGAAATGGAAAGGTATTTATTTTTTTGATAATTCGATTCCTCGTCAATAACTACGTAAGTGAGCAGAAAATTGTTACATTTGCTCTACTAGTTGCTTAGTTACGAATTTTTCAATAAATAAAATAGGAATACTTAAAACTACACATTTTAAATCATGACACCTATGATTATTGTTTATCCAAAACTTTAATTATGTTGTATCCTAGGAAACCACTTTTGACTTTGACAAGTAGTGATAATCTGATAAAGTTCATTATTCAGTGCAATTATGGAACAATCTTATGACATTGAAATAGACATGTTGTTAATTCTGGGAGAATGTAGAAAAAACTACCGGGAAGCGGCGCAATTGTGGACTGTTAGGTTTCCCGCCATTCAAAAATCTCATATGGCATTTAAGCGATTAGAAGATCGAGGCCGCAGCACGGGAATCCTAAAAAATAAGAACAGAGTTAGAAGACAAACAAAAACTAATGACGATATGGCCGTTGGAGTGTTGGGTGTAATAGCTGTAAATCCTCATGTTGGTTCAAGGGAACTTGCTCGTGATTCAGGAATGTGCCAAAAATCGGTACTGGCTATTTTACACGAGCACAATTTTCACCCTTACCACATAACTATTCATCAGGAATTGTATGGCCAAGACTTTCAAAATAGGATTACATTTTGTACGTGGTTACAAACTTTAATTCACGAAAACAATGCATTTTTAAGAAAGATAGTATTTTCTGACGAAGCTATATTTACCAATTGTGGTCAGGTAATTATTTAAATCAATATGGATTAATGTAACTTTTAATAATCAAAAATATGTAATCCACTACTTGATGGGTGTACATAAATAAATACATATCTAAACACCCGTTAACGGGTGTTTAGAGAATATTCACATACATTTAGATTTATTTTTAATTTTATACTGATTCAATCAATTTTGCTTTTCTTAATTTAAGGTCAACCGGCACAATTTACACTATTGGGCACCTCAAAATCCTCACTGGATGAGATTTCTGCCAAACCAACATCCTTGGTCGGTTAATACCTGGTGTGGCATAGTCGGAGATAGAGTCATTGGACCACATTTTTTTGACCGTCACCTAAATGGAGAAATGTATAATAATGGAAATCAACAAGAACTATGGTTTCAGCAAGATGGTGCTCCGCCACATTTTGCCCGACAAGCTCGAGATACACTAAATGAAATGTTTGGAAACAGATGGATTGGTCGTGGTGGTCCTGTAAATTGGCCTGCAAGGTCACCAGATTTAACCCCATTAGATTTTTTCTTGTGGGGATTTATAAAAGAGAAAGTTATGGCTACACCACCGACCACACCAGAAAACATGAAAGATCGTATTCAACAAGCATGTTATTTAGTAACGCCTCAAATGTTAACTCGCGTGCGCAACTCATGTCAAAAAAGAATTGCAAAATGTTTAGAAATGGATGGGGGTCATTTCGAACACCTTTTGAAGCATGATCGTCGTTAGATTTTTTAAGGAATTATCATTTTTAAGTATTCCTATTTTATTTATTGAAAAATTCGTAACTAAGCAACTAGTAGAGCAAATGTAACAATTTTCTGCTCACTTACGTAGTTATTGACGAGGAATCGAATTATCAAAAAAAAAAAAATACCTTTCCATTTGACATTTCAAATTTGTCACTAGCCACATCAAATCTGGAGGGGGGGTAAATATCAAAAATATTTTAAAATTTGTCCCCCAACCTCCCTAACCACGTCCCAAAATTTGACTAAAATATTTATAGCCGTTTTTCAGATATTGCGTTGTAACACTTTAAAATCCTCACCCTGTATAACAAAAGCGGCGAAGATAACATTTAAGAAATATAAATTAGTCATTCACTTTGGTAAATTTAATGATGATGGCTGTCTAAGCCTTGGTTAATAGTATACTATTATTTGCACTCCGGTGAGGATTATTGCCGCTCTGAATTGTGCCCATAGTTTGTTCTAGTTTTTAATGTGCTGTTGTTTATAACTAAAACTATAGGTCATGTTTGATAACGGCTCAATGAGCATGAGTGCAGTAAGGCAAGATTAATATTCTTGCTCCCCTCTTTTTCATTTGTAAAACAATCAAATCAATAATTCTAGAACAACCCTGTTTAACCTCTGATATATGATTTGAATTCGCATTTTGGGAAAAAGGATCCTTACCTGATAAAAATAAAGTATTAATCAATATGATCTCCGTATCTGTGGATATGTCGGTATCATCAACTAACTTTTTGATATTTCCGTTAGTTTTTGCCTCTACCCACTGGTTAATGTTCTGAGATGTACCCAAACTCTAAGGAATAAAGTTTTAGTAAGACAATTATAAATTTTCAAATTACATATTTTATTGTAATAAATTTTTATTATTTTTCTTTGAATAAAATTATTAACATGTTGAAATATTAATAATTATACAGTGCGAACCTAAAGGCGGGAAAAATTATTCTACAGAGTGTTTTATGTTTATCTGAACTTTTATGCTTGAAATTAGCTCAACAATAATCCTTTAAAACATGGACGCCGGGGTCAAATATAGGGGTGAGTAACATAAAATAGATTGAGACTTTTACATTTTTAATATTAAAAATATACATGTAGGTATAAGCTTATTAAAAGCAAACTTTTATGTTATTCTTCTAATCGGAAAAAAGTAATAAGACATTTTTCTGTTTTGAGAAAATTGATTAATTACTTTTTCAATAAATCTATCTTGATCTGACACGATCAAACAATTTATGCAAACTGTTAATCAACTAGTGTGGCTTATACACGATACAACGTTTTGTGTAAATATATTGAAAATTTCAATAGTGCTTCATTTAAAAACAGAATAAATAGCTACGCAACAGAATTCTGTATAGCATAGGAAAGAAGTGAACATGCGGAAACTGTTTTTATTATTCAACAAAATCCTCAAGGGGTCGCTTCCATATGTAAGCAGATTCTAAATTATATTTATTTAACGCGCTCATGTCGGCATACCATCAACCAAGTGTTGTCATATCGTCCTTACCGCTCAAAACTCGATTCTTGTAAAAATGAATAATATTCTAGCGTCGGCGTCGTACTTCTTGTTTAAGTAAATGATGGGGTTAGTCGGCGTGGGATCAAGCACGTTTATTGCCAACGTTTTTATTTTAATATTTTTTGAGATAAATTGGAAACAGAGGCCAGTTATTTTGTAGAACGTAGTTGGAGAACAGCGGTATAATTCTTGAAATATACGCATTTACTTACTTTCTTATTTTTCTTTCTGTAATATCGCTTCAAGCTGTGAATCAACAGGTAGTAAATGCGAGTATTTGAATACTATGTATTATAATAGGGGTGGCTCAGATGCATATATCAAAATTATTTTACATTGTACCAGGTGGTCCAAAAAGTTCTTATGAAATAAATTTACGGTTTTTGGTTAAATAGAATACCTTGTATTTTATGATTTTAAATTATAGCGGCCATTGTCCTAATTATTTAAATGTAGGAGTATGGGTCCAAATTGTAGTAGCTTTTACAGAAAGTTAACTTCTCCTAAGTCCTAAGAACAAATTAATGAAATAAATGCTTATCAAAGATTACTTGGGATGCTATAGTTTATGAGCAGACTAGTTTTGTTTCCAAATCTTTTACTTTTATACAGGGTGCTCAAAATAATAGAAATCATAACTTAACACAATTCATTTAAATTAATATAATTTTAAAAGAAGTACCTCTAAATAAGCTCTCACTTGATTTACCACTATAGTCTATTTCAGAAAGGTGTAGAGTAATAAAAGCTCATTAGGTATGCAAAGGGAGTACAGAGTGACCCAACGAATATTTAGCCACTTTCATAATTTGGCATTGATTTAATTGCAAAGATCTTTTTTGTCATCAAGTGCAGGTAGTACCACCCGGGTTTGGGTCAATTTATGAGTCTTGCCTATTGTTATCCTTTCACAAACACTGAAAATGGTGTGACAAAGGCGTGCCGGTAGGATATTCGTAAAAGGAAAGAATTTTATTTTAACAGAATAAAAATTAGGCATTATGTACACAGTATTAGCTACACTTATTTTTTTATTAAACATTTTTAAAAAAATACATTATACAGAAATTAAATTATACTAGTGAAAATTATAATAAATCAAATTATACTCGTAAAAAGAAAATAATTTTATTTTAACAGAATAAAATTTAGGCATTATGTACATAGTATTAGGTACACTTATTTGTTAATAAACAATATAAAAAAAATACAAAACACAAAAAATACATTATAGTGAAATCAAATTATAAAAAATCATAATATTCTTCGTCATCTAAGGAACTGGTCATCTCCTCTTAACGTTATAATTAACGGGTCGACGGTCCGATCGATCAGGTGATCAAAATCCCACATTTTCTCCTCTTCTTTAATTACATGATGGACTGCTTTTCGCCAGTTCTCTGGTGTCACTTCCTTAATGGCTTGATCAAACAGTAGCTTAACGTCTTTTATTTTGAATGTTGTGTTGTGTCCTGCTACAAATCCTTTCACTTGCGCCCATATAAGTTCTATAGGATTTAATTCGCAATGATATGGCGGTGTGCGCAGCACGGTTACACTATGTTTTTCTGCTATATCTTCCACGGCATATTTCATAAAACGATGTTTGTGTAAGCAGTGTAAGTTTGCTATAGCTAATAGTTTCTTCTTTATCAAATTATCTTCAAATTCAATACTTTTGGTGGTTAACCAGTCAATAATTTCTTGTTTTCTCCAAGATGAAGTTGGAGTCTTCTCTGTGCGTCGTAAGTGATAGCTTGCGTTATATCCATAACTACTACTGAATCAGCTGGAAGATATTTTATGATTTCACCAAGACAGTCCTCAAAAACATTCGAATTTATGTCCTCGTGGTAATCTCCCGTATTGAATGACTGAAAGGTTAGCAAACCTTCTTTTAAAAATCCCTCTTCGCTTCCAATATGGATGATTATTAGTCTCTTCCCTTTACCTGAAGGCACCTTAATACCCGTTGACAGGCCTTCCATGAAAGCTTGGCGAGAACTGGTTATATTTTTGTTTTGCCACAATCTTGGTACTATATAACCTTCATTAATCCACGTCTCATCAAGATAAAAGATTTTCTTCTGCTCTCTTCTGTACTGCTTTATACTTCTCAAGTATTTTCGTTGCCAGCAAACAATTTCATCGCTTTCCAGTAAAAGTGATTTACGGTTATGCTTTTCCCAGATAAAATCCATATTTTTTAAAGTGGTCCATAAAAGTTTTCTAGTTATAAACGGAAGCATGTTTAATATTAGTCGTTTTTCTGGAAATGTCAATTCAAACTTCCTTAATTACATCATTTATGGTATTAAGCGTATGGGCCCGAAAATAAATTACTGTAAAATTTTTTACGTCACGTTTTAAAAACTGATTTCGTTATATTAAATCAGTTTTAATATTTTAATAACTATATACCAATAATTAAATCATTTATTTTTGGCAAACCACATATCTTATAAATATTACTAAGGGTATAGGTAAGGTCTGCTTACAATTTGATTATCGGTAGTAGTTCAAGTCAATCTCAAAAGTGGTTTGAGGATTCACGCATTCACTCACACCGTTGTAGTGCTATAGGGAAACAAGAGAACTTTTTGTTCGACTAAGATCGGAATCTCAAAGGAACCGCAACTGTTCCCATTCCCGACGACTGAATTTTTCAAACCGTCCATTTAATGCCCTGTTATCTAGTTATCTAGTCCTAGACATTGAGCTGATTCGAGGGCTTTTGCTTGATTTATGGGCCCGGGATATTGGTAAGTGTTTATCTCGTACCTTACAAAACAAGTTAAAAGCAACTTGGTCTGCTGCCACTCCTTCGGTTTTGGGAAATTTTCTTTTTGTTCACTGTTGCCACCTTCTTCAAATAAATTTCTAACTTCTGCTTTATTTTAAAGCCACATAGTCCCTTGGGTCTTACTCACTTTAAATTTTTAAGCCAATTTCCTGGTACTGAAACCATTTTCCTCGATTATTTTAATTTTCTCGCTTAAAAAGAGGCCCGCCATCTTCAAATGTTTACGTTAGTTTAAGCAAATTGAATGGATTCGCCTACAATGAAGTAATTAGTGAATGAACCTATATTTCTTAAGAGTTGTCGGGTGTCGGGTTTTACTGCCCGTAATGAAGGATGTTTTTAGCACTAATGTTCAGTAAAAATTCCGATGTGTGCCCGCGGTCGTTTAAAAGATGGGTCGGTAAAGAGGAGCATAAAATATTGGGATTTAAATTTTGAAATATAGGGAGTTAATAACCGGTCGTTTAACGCATTTCGCCACTTTACAGAGGCGGTCGTAAACAGAGGTTTTACTGTATCTGTAAGAAGTAATAGTTAAAAAATTTAATACTTACATCTCCAAAGTTAACAGTTTCAATCTCTGCCTTGTAAAAGTTTTTAGCAATAGTTTCATACCAATCTTTTACTGAGTAACCATTTTTAAGGTACATTTTCGTGGCATCGAACACTTTAAAATCGTTATCCGATTCGTTTAGTGATTCTAAAACACTTTTGAAAGCTTTTTGTCTATTAACATCGCCACGCGGTAAGCTGAGTGCTGTTACAATCTCTTTAATTACTTCCTCATCTTCATTTACAGCAGCAGATGCAATTAGACCCATAAGAGTTTGAACTGTTATGGGGGAGAAGACAATATTCTCATTTGGCTTAATTTTTATAAGCTCCTAAAAAAATATAATTTAATTAAATATGGACTTTCCAGCAACTACACGCAACAAATATTTGAAATGTTTTTGTTATAGGTACTTAACTAAATAGCGCAAAGGTGGCCAAGAGAAATAGTACCTACTGATTTTCAACCGATGTACATGGTGTTAATGAATGTCACGTAGATCTTTAAGAGATTGATAGTGCTCGTTTAAATAGAAAAAAATACTTATAACCCTGCGGTCAGGTCATATTTTATTTTCCGTTTCTTAACTTTTTTTACGTTTAGCCTTAAATAATTTTGTAAGTTGATGTTTCCAAAGTCAGTTAGAGCTATAATACAGTGAGAACGTGAAGGTTGGAACAAATTCACTTAAAATGCATGTTTTTTTTTTCGAAAAGACGGTGGGGCCGTCAATTTTTTATTTTTATTGTGCATTTTTTGAAGCTTATTTCATGTATACAGGTTGTCCCAAAAACAAGTTAAGACGGTTTACTTGATTTTTTTTTAATGAATACCCCTATTTTATAATATTTTTTTGGATTCTGCATAATATTCTAAACATATTTCATAAAATATGTCATATACTTAAATTCATCCGTTTGCGAGAAAATTGATATTTGGATTTTAACAAATGGTTTTTTACTGTTGTAAATCAAGTCTGTGACCATTTAATTTTGTCACTAATAAGTCATTAGAACTGGCCTAATCATAGTAACTTATATCACATATCTGAATTTTAGATTTAAAACTGGTGAAAAGTTCAATGTTTTGTTTTCTGTATGAAACTAGATTCCTGCCTAAGGTAAATTACCTTCCTTTCGATGTCCTTTACCAAGCAGGATTACATATTACCAATATCGGTAATCACCCTATTTTCCTTACATCAACTACCCTATCATTTTATTTACATACACCCTAATATCTCAGTTATTAATAATGAGATTTTCTTGAACTTTTGGTGGTAATTGTATCTTGGAAAAATGAATTATTTGGCATAGTGAACATTTTTATTTACCATTGGCGTGCGGTTTTGGTGGGATTTAAGCAGAAAAAAGTCTTGTTTTAATAAATTCTTTATTTGTAACTTACTGTGCTAACAAAATTACGTTATTTCAGATTCTTGTGTTTTCAACATAGCTACCTTCTAAAACAATACACTTTTCAACAATTCTTCTTAAACGTACATTCACTTTTCTTAAAGTTTGGTGAGTAATTTCCTGACACGCTTGCCCAATTCTAATGCAAAGTTCCTCTCTATTACGCGGCCGAGTAGCATACACTTTATTTTTCAAGTGCCCCCACAGGAAAAAGTCCCAAGGGGTAATATCCGGCGATCTGGGGGGCCATGGTTCGAAAGGAGAATTTCCATCTATCCACTTCATAGGGAGAGTTGCATTTAAAAAGTTCCTAGCTATCATAGAATAATGTGCGGGGGCACCATCTAACTGAAAGATTAAGTTTTGTCTCTGTGCTAAAGTTAATTCCATGAGAAAATCATAAAAATAATTTAGTAAAAAATGTAGAAAATTTTGTTCGGTCAAGTTATCCAGGAAAAAAGGGCAAACAATTCGTTCGTTAAATATACCACACCACACTTTCACTTTTTTGCTGTACTGATTTTCACAATTAATTACCCAATTCGGATTTTCGGCTGCCCAAAACCTACAATTTTGACTAGATACCACACCGTTTGTCGTAAACGTTGCCTTGTCAGTAAACATAATGTTCTTTAGAAAAAGTCTGTCTTGCAACCATAAGCAAAATTCAAGCCGCCCGCTGTTCAAAATCACCATTTAATAGAGCATGTAGAAACTTTAGTTTAAATTCCCTAATCCTATTGAGTTTCAAACACCTGCATACTTTGTTTTACGTTAAATTCAGTATCCTCGCAACTACCCTTATACTACCATTTCGTTTGTTTCGAAATTCTGCTAAGATACGTTCGTCGTCTAGCTAGGTAATGTCTTGGATTTAAATTGAACATTCTTGGTCTTGTCTTGAAAACCGCCAAACCACCAAAAAAATCGATCCAGTCCTTGCGAACAATCTGTTGATTTTGGAAACGGTATCATGAGTAATTGGTGCTCAATCCTCATGCCTTTCATTGTTTATTCCAGCAACCTGACGCGTGAATCTTTCATTATTACCAAATAAGCGGATACTTTCTACTTTTTCTCCAATTGTAAGAATTACTCTCCGGTTTTGTGTCATCTTATTAACAGTTAAGTAACACTGCTTCACTTATTGACAATTCGTACGAATTACTTAATGTCAAACAAAAACTTTTTGTTTCAAAGCACTCTTTGCTTAATTTGTTTAAAAACAAAACAGGTCAGCATGCCAACGGTAACAGAGTGCTCGTATCTTAGCAACATTTGGAAAAACCTAAATCGTAATTAGGGTAATTGAGATTTTGAAAATATGAATTAAAGTTTTTTTGGGGATGCTAATTCTAAATCTGATAGAAACAGCTATCTAAAATAAGCCCTAATATCCTTTTCCAAAAAAAAAGCCTTTTTTACCCCACCAACACCATACTTCATTTATCCAACATACAATTACCACCAAAATTTCAAGAGAATCTCATTATTTATAACTGAGATATTAGGGTGTAATCATGAAAAGCGGGACACACTGTATACAAGAGTATTTTCGTGGAAATCTCTTTGTTTTGGTTTTCATTTATAACTGTTAGTTTTAGAGGTTAACTATCATCTCTTTTTCCAAGAATGTTAATGGCCTGAAAATCAAGCAACCAAATTCGAACGTGACCGTTTGTCGAATGTCGAAGATATTGGGGCTATTGTTTATTTGAGGAAAATTTATAGTGATGTTACATTGATTATACGGAGTAATTAAACTTGGGTCCCTCTGCTTTATTTCATTTAGCTTAAATACCTGCAACCAAGTAGTCAGGACCCATTCGATTTATTTCGATATCAACCGCTAGTATGTGAACCGGTCTACTTCGGTTCAGGCAGTAGTTCTCTCCGAGAACCCATGGGAGTGGTTCGCTGAAACTCGCCTTATTTTTTTTTGACGTTCCCACCTTTTTGTGACATTGTTGACGGGTGACACTTATCTTACTTGATCACTTGATTTCCAACAGCAGAGTAAGCAAGGGGCCTTTTAAACCCAGGACTTTAGAGGTCATCTTTGCCGGATTTCGGATTTGAAGGCCTTATTTTCTGTCGCCCTTAAGTTTATTTTGCTGTTAGTTTAATCTTTTGGGTTGCTGTTCATTGGGCGGCAGGAAACCACTTACGTGGGATTTTTTTGGTTGCATATATTTGCTGTTGGAGTCAAGTCCAGTCACCAAGACCTACCCAACATCAGTGTTGAACCCCCTAAATTTGCATTAGGGCCCTAAAAGCTCCTACTAGAGTTTATCAAGGTCTTTCCTTTCAAGATCCTTCGTCAAGATTTTCTTTCTTGCTTCTGCCTTCACTGTTCTTCAGAAAAAAGTATTTAACCCTCCGTCGGTCGCAACAGGCCTGACAGGTCAGCTTACGCTGTTATCATTAACTTTCTCTATTACAGACCGCACAAGCGCTTACCCTTCTTAGTATGCCTTTATCAATATAATTTCTTTCGAAATCTGATGTAAAATTTTCAAAATTCGAAATGGCGGATCCAATATGGCGACTATTGGAACACAAAATCTCAGAATTGACCATTATTATTAGTCGTTGAAATTTGAAGTACGGGGGTTTTTAGGGTCGCTGATTACGAATTTGATATCAGTTTTTAGAAAAACAAAATGGCGGATTCAAAATGGCGGACTAAATTTAAAAAAGCTACTCCGTTATATACAAAAATCCGTGTAAGGGGGTTTTCGGGGTCGCTGATTACAATTGGTAAAAAAACTAAAGAGTTATTTAGCATTGAATTGAATCAAAATGTTTTCTGTCCGGTTAACTTTGTGGTCCAGTGTAAAGCCTGTCCAGAGATATAAGAAAGTTACACTTTGCCTTTAAATGGGCTTGTCCAAGGGTGGCCATAAACAAACAATGAATGAATGATTAAATGTAGGTAAATTATGGTCAGTACTTAAAAATGTCTTAAAGTAAACTGCAAATCCGGAAGACGTAATTTCATTATTAAAGTAATAGTTTGGTGATTTTAAACCGGCTTTTACCTGATTCAAAATGAGAGGTTAATCCCATAAAACAAATTATGTTCTAAAGACTGTATATATATAGCCACTCTAGTTAGTTTTAAGCTTAGTAATTATTCTTACTTTGTGTGTAATACAGCGTTTGTTTAATCGTGTGTGAGTCATGGAAAATATGTGCGAGCCTAATGTATCTCAGGAGATAACCCCGTCGAAAAGCAGAAAACACTTTTCGGTGGAAACTAAGGAAGCTATAAGCACTGTTTATTCAACTCTCATTGAACGTGCGATCAGCAAGCAAGCAGCGTTAGAAGAAACGGCTACATTAACAAAAATTCCAACATCAATATATGGAAAATTGTGAATAATCCCATTTTAGCGATACTGGCATTTTCTCGGAGGTAGATGGAAGTGATCTAGATATAATACGGCGTAAAATTTACAAGTTATACGAGGACCAAAGCGTGCCTATATTAGATAATTTATTTAAGAGGCTTAAAAAAGATAAAACCGGCGTTAAATGTGGCAGTACAACGTTATTGAGGTGTATCCAACACATGAGTTTTAGATTTAAAAAAATCTACAAAAGAGAAGTTTTAATGGAATCCAGTAGAATTCGGGAATGGCGATCCGAATATCTACAAAAAATTAAGATTTACAGAGATCAGCAAAGGCCGATTGTTTACTTTGGTGAAACCTGATTCGACACATATGATACCCCGGAAAAGGGTTGGGTTGACTTAAGCGGCAAGTGTAAAACAAGCGCGCCATCAAAAAGAGGTAAACGAATTAAGATTTTGCATGCTGGATCTAAGGACGGATGAATTCCTAATGGACTTTCTCTGTCTGCAAAAAACACTAAAGATTCTTCTCTGGATTACAATGAGGACCCCACTGCTGATTTATTTGAAGATTGGTTTAAAAACAAGCTAATTCCAAATATACCTCCGAATAGCGTAATTGTAATGGACAATGCAAGCTACCATAGTAGGCAGTTGACCAAGACTCCCTCCTCAAATGACACAAAAGCAACAATCCAAAACTACATGTATGATAATTACAATTATTTTCAGGAATATTACACCAAAAGTCAATTAATTGAGGGTTTACAAAGTTTAAAACTACAAAAGGAATACTGTGATAATTATGCAAAAAATCTAGGGCATACAGTTTTAAAGCTTCCAACATACCATTGTACATTTATTCCCATCGAACATTTGGCACCAACTGAAATCTGGCCATCGTCGTAACAATATTTGCCCTACTATTAACTCCAGTGTACTTGAGCTTATAGAAACTGAAGTTTTTAACATCCCTTCACAAAGTTGGGCAATCTCTGTTACACATGTTGAAAAAGTGGAAAAATCCTATATCCATATAAACAATATAGCACAAATAATAATTAGAACAGATGATGATAGCGATAGTGATATTGATATATTAAGTGAATAATAATTATTATAAGTACCGAATAATTTGTATACTTTTGTAATTATAAATATAATTTTTAATAATACAATAACTTTCGTAATTTCACAAATTAACATAAACAATATATTATTTAATGCCCTACTTATTTTTATTACACACCATGATTAAGTTACAAGCAAAATACGGACCTGTTCGGCAATATTTAAATTTTACAGCTGGCCCGGGTCTTTCCTAATAGGGATCAGTTAGTCACTTTCTTATATCTCTGAACAGACTTTACCTTGACTTAAACGCAATTGGCAATCAACTTGCCTACAAATTATATCAGATTGCCAGATTTTAGTACCACTAAAATATTTCGGTCTCCAAAAAATACACGTATGCCTCACACGAGTACTTTAATGACACTGATAGGTTTCGAAGATATGTGCGGCAAATTTAAATAATACCGTACGTTAAAAGAAAAATACAACAATTTTTCCATACATGACATTCAGAAAAATCTTTTATAATTATTGTTTAATTAATGAAAGCTAAAAATCTGGCATGTGTTTCTAAATTTATTTTAGGACAATAAATAATCTGTGAATTTATCTTTATGTAGTAAATATAACAGAAACTTTAAATAAAATATGTTAATAGTTATTTAATTTTTTTAGTTTATTTTCTGGCTGTTTCCAAGTAGTGAACCTAAATTTGGCATATAGGCACAATTATTAATTATAAGTTGCGTTACTCCCCTTTTGTTTCATGCGTGATTGAAATAAATAAAGTCATTATAAAGTTTAATGTCTTGAGTAATCTAAACTAAAAGACAATTATTAATGACTAATTCAAATAATTAAATACAGTGGCGGCTCGTGGCCATTTGAAGTAGGAGGTCATTAAAAAAAAAATAGCGCCGCAGACGAAAATTTTTTGGGTGCCACGCCCTTTTTTCAATGATGGTAATTTACCTGCTTTTCAATTAGGAAAAGTAAAAAACACAACAGTCACAACACCAATCCTCAAGAAATTAACAAAAACAATCAGGTTCATTATATTATAGGTTAGGTTTTTGTCAGAACGACAGAGAGACAGGATATATATATAGGGATGTATCGTAATATCAATAATATCAAATGGATGATATTTTTCTTTGGACATGTTTTTAAATTTTTTAATTTTTATTCCGATATATCAGAGTATCAATAGAAAAAAGTAACTATACAGGTTAGAGGGGTACAACTGGCAGCGCCGCATTTTTAAAACTATTTTTAAAGGCTAGAATTTTATGTCTTATATGCATTCTCAAAATTTCAAAAATATATTTCTATTAGTTCTCGAGATACTTCTAATGTGCCATCGAGTTTGGGAGACCCTGTATATAGCGATATATTTTTAACGATGAATGCATGTTCGTCAACGGCACCGCTCGCGCAGTGGTAGCGCAGTGACGCATGACGAAAAATCTGTAACGATATAATATTTTTTCGATATCAGAATCAACATCCCTATAAAGAACTACAGACTGCCGACTGCAGAAATCAACGGTCCTCTGTCTTCTTCCCATTCATTCTAAAAATTGCAACGTGCGTCTAAGCTCAATCAAAAAAAAAACGGCTGACAGCCGACAAAACCTCTTTTTCTTCGAATTTAATACAAGTGCGAGAGTGATAACATGCTATTTATTCCCCTCTTTACCCCCACAGGCTTTGTTGGGTGACGCTATTTTTCGTGGGCAAGCTCGTTTTTGACCTGAAATTTTTGCGGGGACGCATAACAAGTAGCGTTACGTCTAGTTTGTTTTGCTGTGTGTGCATTGCATTAATAAATACGAGGGATATTTTAGAGGTAATAGTATCCGAGCAGTAAAGTTTGGTTGATTGAATCAATTTTAATTTTAAAGTTAAATATTAATATGTTAGGTGGTTGGTGACTTGGCGTGGGAGGTCATTGCCCAAATGACCTTATGGTAGAGCCGCCACTGATTAAATACAACTTCCTTTTGAGAGTTTAAAAAATTTGAAATCACGATCAGCCACTGGTAGTTATTATATTACGTACCTACTTACCGTGAACTTTTTTTATAACTTATAACCTACCAGCTATGAAAATCCAGCAAGATTTTTTAATAAATATTATTGAAAGTTTCACACCTGTCATTTTAAGCCCAATAATAGTACCTATATTATTAACCAAGGGTTAGACAGCCATCATTATTGCTCGAGCGGCAAGTTTAAATCATGAGGAGCGAAGCGACGAGGTATTTAAGACGCGAGGGCTATAAGCTATCTAAACCGTGGTTAATATAATATTTTTTCCACTACTACAAACTTTTATATGACATTTATCTTTATAGGATTATTAATTATAAAAAATTATAGGTAGGTATAAGTATATTTTTTAATCAAGTTACCTGCGCTTTGGAATTGGCAAAATATTTTGTTGTTTTGTCAGGTGGCTTTGTTAATGTCAATTTTTGTTCACTTATGTCATCAGATTTCACGATCTACCTATAATGAATTGATAATTATCTGGTCGCCTAACTGTTTAAAATGTTTATGAATTCATGTTGTAGAATTAAAAAATCAAGTTACCTGCGTTCAAATTGATTCTTGAAGATCGGTCAATAATGGATTTCAATGCCTTATTATTGACCATGGTCAATAATAACTTATAAGGTAGAGAAAAACGATTTCTAGCGTTAATAATCGGTCAATAATGGCGATGTTATAGGTTAGTAGTGGAAAAATGCTCTTATTTTGACATGTTGCCATGGCAACGACAACAGTTATCAGAAATTACTTTTCTAGGTATAAATAGCCCATCTGCAAGGAGAAACAACTATGAAAATAAACGTAAACAAACCTTTGTGTGACAACGAAAAAAACAAAATCTCGGACATACAATATTTAATTACTTGATATTTTTACTGAAAAACGCTGCCAGTGTTACAAAATCATAAATTTTAAACTTTTTAATTTTGGTGTAAAATTTTCTTACAGAAGTTTTTCTCAAGCACGACTATTTTTTAAGAAAATTATTCATAACTATGAAAATACTTGTGCACAGTTGAGTCTATTATTGCGAAATAAGCCAGAGGAATAAACTAGAAAAAATCAAACATTAACATTGTATCTCAAAAGCTATAAGGGTGTTTATATTTTACAACAATATGTTTCGGTGAACTTCCAGTCCTAAAATTAACGAAAGAATGTTATTCGGCATTTTCTTGCTTCCAAGAAACAAATTACTCTATAATTTTTAAGTAAAAAGTCTTTATTTTAAACTAACCTACAATAAATAAATACCTGGTAAAGTTTAGCTGTAAATATCTTGGTTCCATCAATCAGTTCATCTTCTGGGGTAGCTAATGCAATAACCACAAATAATGCTAAAGTTGCTATTCCTAGTATCTTCATTGTGATTTCTTAAGCTGGCTAGTATCTAAAATAGTATAGTTTACATGAAAAATATTTTAAAACTTTAATCATTTATGATTTATTTTTATATATCAGAAATTTTTAAATAATAATAAAAGGCCATAGGTTAATTTCTAGGGAGTGATAAAGACAATTTTATCAGGAATTGTTTGATTCCCATGATCGGTTGGGAATTTTTATTAATAATACGATATGATGAAACAAATGTTTATAACTTTTATCAAATTCATGCCTGTTCAATAGGAAACTCGTCTTTTAAATATATTTTTGTATATTTATTTTGATTTCAGAAAAACAGAATATCAATTTATCCGGGGAAATTTAAGCATGCAACATAAATACATAAATTACCTAAAACTGTAAGCCTATAAAGTAAAATAGTACAAAATATAAACAGTAAATGTAAAAAGCAAAAATAAATTTAATATACAGATTGATCCAAATTAAATTGTCACCGGTAAAAATACATTTCTTCTTATGTGTACAATGTACATACATACCTACGTTAAAATGTCTTATTTAAATATATATAAATAGAAAGATTTATTACTTAGTGTCTGTAATAATTTTAAAATTTTAAATAAGTTATTGACCTATTATAGGAAGAATGAAAATTCAGAAAAGCAAAAAAATTCTATATAGTTTATGTATTTGTTTACTGCATAATACCTTTTACCATCAACTTTAGTAGATCTAACACTTCTTTTATTTTCATTCTGCCAAGATTGACCAATGAAACTATTCTGAAAAATCCATGTTTCATCCAAGAAAACAAATTGGTACGAGAATGCTTCTCTTTCTTTAATATATTGTTTTAAAAGTCTCAGTTCACCTTTTGACCATCCGAAGCCTATTTTCTTAAAGAGGCTTCTTAAAGAGTTAAGACAACCATCAAACAGTTCTCTGTTTTGTAATCTCTTACTTAAAGTTGTCAAAGTTACATGACGTTCTAAAAACAGTTACAGCTTATGAATAACCCATGTAAAATATTATAATTTTTAAATAATTCAACTTACTTGTTTCGTACATTCCATAAATACACTCTCTTTGAATTAGAACGTTTGTTTTAAGGTGATTCTAATAATTCGTTTTCCTTAACTGTTGTTGAGACTGCGCTTACAGTGGAGATATTCAAATTTAGGGCAGCTGCTACACGCTAAAAATTAGTAAAGTAGAAATAAAATATATAGACCTTAACATACTCTTTAAATTTACTCCCCTGTACTGCTGTCAAGGGTAACAATGGGACATTGTTGTTAACTTCTTGCTGAAAATAGCTTCATATAGAAGCTATTAGCTCTTTGCACCAATTATTTAAATGCTTCGGCATTTTAATGCTATTTATGAAAGGCTCTGGAGTTTTCGTTAAAAAATAGACGCAGAGCAACATAGAACCATAAAACAATTAAGGCTTGTTTTTCATGAAACGTCAAACCAAGCCAACGAACGAGCTGGCGCCACCGCACTGTTTACAGTTCTGTGGCCAACTGTCGTTCAATAAAATTCAAATTATATTAATTTTTACAAGCTTAAATAAACAAAATATTTGCTATAAGTGGGTTCGTATCAAAGAAGAATACTTTAAGTTTGTAGTAAATTTAATATTTATTTATTTATTTACGGATAAATAATCCATTTACAAGTTACAAGTTACAAGTAGAAAATTACTAAATTGCACAATTACAAAATTCAAAAAATACAGAAATACAAAATTACAAAATATTAACAATGTAGTAAAGAAAAAAAAAGGAAAAATAGAAATTACGAGCACAATGACCCTGCAGCCACCATAATATGCAACTACAAAGTTCATTATAACGAAAAAGAAGCAAGAGCAAAGCCAAAACAAACAAAACAGCGCTAGAAAAGCGAACAAATAAAATAGTTCTTATTTAATTACTATCTATAATTATTAGACATAGCTGGCATCTAAATGTTCCGAATGAGCTTCCAAAAAAGTCTATATTGCCAGACCCATTAGCGTTAGCAAGAATTCGTGCAATTGGAGAGAACTTTCCGTAATTCACTCTGTGATAAGCCTCAGAAAATGTTTGTGTGCTTCTAGTTTGTC
The DNA here is from genome assembly GCA_963920685.1 of Polydrusus tereticollis. NCBI lineage: Eukaryota > Metazoa > Arthropoda > Insecta > Coleoptera > Curculionidae > Polydrusus > Polydrusus tereticollis. The sequence goes on along the minus strand of OY987327.1, from coordinate 50,059,033 downwards.
TTGGCGGAACGTTGAGAGCGAAATACTTCAACAAATCAGAGCACTTAATAATGTTGTTCAAAGTCTTATAGAGCAGAAGTAGATCGGCATGGTTGCGACGAGTCACCAAGTCCGACATGTTCAGGTAAGATCGCATGTGTGTAGCAGAGAAATCCATTCCCGACACACCAAGTCTGCGAGATGTATTTAGGAGAAACCTATCTTGACTATTTTCCAATGAGTTTCTGTGTACCAAATAAAACGGTGACCAAACACAGGTTGCGTATTTAAGTATTGGCCTCACTAGGGATACATAAAGGTGCTTTAAGGAGTTTACATTTCTGAAGTCCTTGGTGTGTCTACATATAAAGCCCAGCAACTTTAAGGCCTTATTACGTATGTGACTATAATGTTTCTTAAAATCCAACTGACTGTCAAGCTGTACTCCCAAATCTGATACTGAAGTCACATACTCTAAAGGTTGACCGTTTATGTAATAAACAAACTGTTCATCATTCCCAATTATTGACTTGAAAAAAGAGATGGATTTGCATTTATTTATATTAAGTTTTAGTCGGTTTTTTGTACACCAACGTGCAATTCCATCTAAATCTGACTCTATATTTTCAAAATCTGCATTAGACTTAACGGTGCTGAAAAGCTTTAAGTCATCTGCATATAAAAGCACTTTACTGTGTGATATTTCGTTTGTTATGTCATTAATAAAAATATTAAAAAGCAATGGACCTAGATGGCTACCCTGCGGCACACCAGAGGTCACCTGTATCTCTCTGAAGATGAAGTGCTTTATTTTGACAATCTGACTACGGTCTTGTATGTAAGAAATCAGCCACTCCAACAATCCGCCAGCAAATCCAATTGCACGCATTTTCTGACTTAAGATATAATGGTCAACAGTGTCGAAAGCCTTCGAGAAGTCAGTATAAACTGCACTAACTGCCTTACGATTCTCCAGGGCTTCCAACACATATTGAACAAACAGAATCAAGTTGGTACTAGTAGATGTTCCCTCACGAAAACCGAGCTGCTCATCAATGAAAGTCTGACACAGCCTGCTCTTGATTTGATTACAAACCAAACTCTCAAGGACTTTAGGTATTGTGCTTAGGATACTAATCGGTCGGTAATTTTTAATGTCCTGCTTATTTCCGGACTTTAAAATCGGAGTTACATAACTTGATTTCCATTGAATGGGAAAAACACCAGACTTAAGGGATTCAGTGAACAAAATCTGCAAGGGTTGCGCGAGGGAAAATCTACACTTTCTCAAAAGTATATGTGGAACATTATCGGGAACAGGTCCCTTGCTGTGATCAAGTCCACCCAATCCTTCAAGAACATCATCGATTCTTATGTGACAATCAAAGACATCGGTCACTCTGTCGAAGTCAAAAGCTAAATTAGGATTGGATTGAGAGACAGTGTAAACTGACTGGAAATGTTTGGCAAACAGATTGACCACCTGCTCGCCACCATCACCATGCTCATCATTGAAAAACATTCTCTCGGGAAATCCGCCATCGTTTTTTTTAGCATTTAGAAAGTTCCAAAACACTTTTACATTATTTGTCAAAGAATTCTCGGTGTTATGTATAAAGGATAAGTAGCACTCTTTAGTAAGATGCTTACAGCGTGCCCTCATAGCCGAGAAGGCCAGGTAATCGTCCCACAGCTTATTCTCCTTATATCTTTTATGAACAACCTTTTTTTCAAAAATAAGCTGCCTTAAATCAGCACTATACCAACGTGGAAATTTTGAAGGTTTTAAAGTGGCAGTAGGAACATATTGATTAATGCCAGTAAAGAGCATGTTATAAAATAAATCAACTTTCTCAGTAACGTTTGGGGGTCCCGAGAGAATGCCCTGCCAGTCCACGGTTAAGAGATAATAATTTAATCCAACATAATTAGCACGCCTAAAGTTATAGTATGTACGATCAAAGTTTAAAAGTACCTATTTGCAGCCCTGAAATTACCGCACAATGCACGGTGACAACCATCACAAGGCAGTAGAAGGTCCACAGCAGCAAAAACCTCAGCATCCCTCACTTGGGAAAAGAACAAGTCCAGCAGTCCTCCGCGACAGTTTCTTATTTTATTGAGTTGATATAAGTTATGGAATGCCAAACTATCACAAAGAGCCTGAACTGAAGGACCACCACCCTCACTAGCACAAACACCCAGCTCATCATTAGACCATTCAGCAGCAGGCAGGTTGAAGTCGCCAAAGAGAAACATTTCGCTCTGGGGATGTAACTCGAAAGCATAGTCTACATTAGAGCAGTGATCCTCATATACGGAGGGATTAGATGCCGGAGGAATGTATGCAGCATAGTTTTAGCAAGTTTAATACTTTTTGCCCAAATTTAATTTCCTCGTGTTTTCTTACGAATTTACAATTATCAGCTGATTGATGACGTGCATCGGTTTTTGTTTTGCATCAACCATAGTTCAGGTCTGTTGTAGTTGCCGATAAATTCCTTGCTGTACAAAGTAGGCCCCTAAATTGTTATTATATTATTGATTACAGTTTTGGGCTCGAAATTTCATTAATAATTATAATATTTTCGTTTTAAAGCTTTAAGAGAATTAAATATAGTATACAAGGTACGATATATATTTTAATATTTTAGGGACTTGTGCCAATTTTTGCCAACATTTATTATGAACGTATTCCCTTAGCATCTTAACTCTTGAATTACAAGGGTTTAAATATCTAAGAAAAATATATATTTTTTTGGTATAAATAGCATCATAAATATATTTGTGGAATTTGGTAAATACCTCTTTATCATGAGAACATTTATTTTAATTTCTACTATACTACGATCCCAAAATAATTGGCAAAACTGTTCTTATCGCTAGTGACGGTGTGCGGAGAAAATAATTAACATCGATTCACACACTTTTAACTGAAATAAAAGCATTCAAAACTACATGGGAAGATTGTGCATTAATAAGTAGTTACATGTTGCCAGGTTTTACAATATTTCATTTAAATTCTCACAAAATGTACCAAAATCAGCATGTTATTAAGGGCCTTTACGCCCTACGGTACTTGGTCTACTCAATTGGGCAACGCAGGTAAAAAATCCCATGTCTAAAGGCGCTTGCACGCTTTCTTATCGCCTCTTACCAACGTTCAGTGTCGTAGACAAGTTTCAATTAAGAGGATATTAGCAATTCAGTTTTATTATTTTGGTGTTATTTTGGTGGTTATTCAAAACAGCAAATGTTATAATGCAGGCGAGTTCTTCAAGTGATAGTAACCAACAAGTTACAAAACGACGTCATTTAAAACCTGGGGAGCGTGCAATTGTAAAAAAATGTGTATGACGGAGATCTAAGTACACACAGTGGAATATTATTTACTCGTGCAGCAGAACTTTATAGAACTATCAAGGACAGTAGGAATACTAAAGTGTTTGATCAGAAGGAAACAAGAGGACGGAAAAAGATTTTTATTGATCAGCAAACAAAGTTAGCCATTCGTCGGAAAGTGCACGTAACGCCTTTATCAATGGACTGTCCACTGGATTGAAAGCTCCTGCAGGACAAGGTCCTCGGTTAATTATAACCAACATCGGGAGTGATTCTGGTTTTCTTGAAGGTGAGTTAAACGTGTTTGAATGTCGTAAAACCGGTGATTATCATGAGGATATGAACTCGGGAGTGTTTGAAGATTGGTTTAAATCCATCTTACTGCGTATTGAATGTGGGTCGGTAATCGTGATGGATAATGCACCATACCACAGCCGTCGGTTGGAAGCTTTGCCAACTTCTGCGTGGCGAAAAGGAAAGATTGTTGACTGGCTCGAAGAGACAAATATTGCATTTGGCGAAAAAATGCTAAAAGTGCAGTGGCTCGATCTTGCAAGACTTCACAAAAAAAATATACGAAATATTTAGTGGATGAAATGGCTCGTGAACTAGGTGTTACAATATTACGTTTATCACCTTACCATTGTATACTAAATCCAATCGAGCTTATATGGGCACATATAAAAGGCTAAGTGGCGCGTGAAAATAAAACTTTTAAATTAAAAGATGTTAAAGAACTGTTGAAAACAGCAATAGCGAATGTACAAGCAGCAGATTGGCATAAGTGCGTATTACATGTCGAGGGCGTAGAAAAAAAATGTGGGACTTAGATGTACGCGTTGAAGTCATAGTAGAACCTATTATTTTAAATCCTGCAGATGACAGCAGTAGCGACAGTAATGAAATGTTTTCATCGTCAGATAGTGAATAATCGCTGTATACAATGGTAATAATGATTTTAAAATTGTAACGTATTGTTACAATTTTAAAATGCTAGTTTGCAAATGTACTTTAAACCAAGAAATTTTGAATGTAAAAGACAGAAGGAACAAGTCATTCATGAATATTAAATTAATTTTTCAGAAATATTATTTATACAAAAATATTTTAAATCGAACTAAAAAGGAATTTCGCTGTTGTTAAACAAAACAATAAACAATTAACAAACCCTTATATTCCTCCTACACTTACGAGAACTTTGTAGAACTGGCAACACCCTTGCGATAGACTATGGCGGCCCTCTGGCAATTTAAAGTGCGAACTATTTTTCCGAGTGGGAGAATTAATAGGGTAGCATATAAATACAAATGTATATGCTGTAGACAAGAACAGCAAATAGTTAAAGGTTCTGCCAGTTGGGTGATCGGACAGCGGTGTGACTGGTTGAAACGATTTACTGTAATTTACATATTTCATTTTTTGCTATAACTAGGTGGTTTCACACAACTTAAAAAAGCACACAGACAAATGGGTGCAGTGTATCCCCTACTCTGCGCCAAAAGCAAACTTAATTTAAAGACAAAGGCAACAGTTTACAAGACCATAATTAGACCTGTACTGACATACGGTGTACCAACATGGTGCACCGTAAACAAAACAAGATACCAAAAACTACAGATACTACAAAACAAAATAATGAGGATTATGACTAACGCACAAAGACACGTACCGACAGCTGTATTACACAGAGACCTAAAAATGGAAACAATTGCGGAACACAATACAAAATTAATAACTAAATACTTTGAAAGGACAGACTTATCGACAAATCCAATGATACAAAACTCACACATACGATCGACAATACACAACAAATTTAAATATCCGAAAGATTGGCTCCCACCCTAAAAACACAAAAACAAAAACAAGGATTAATAAAAACAATAGAGAAACAAAAAAAAAAGTCATGAAAAGTACCAAAATAAAAAACTGATACAACACCAAAAAAAAAAAAAAAAAAAAAAAAACAACACGGAACAAAATAGCGAAAATAAGCAAGCAAATCAATGAAGAAAACAGAACAATGCAAGAAGATCATCGCAACAAAGAAATTCCAGTATAGTAGAAGAATAAGCACCAACAAATTTAAAAGAAGTAAAAGCTAACTTGAACAAAATAGCGAAAATAAGCAAGCAAATCAATGAAGAAAACAGAACAATGCAAGAAGATCATCGCAACAAAGAAATTCCAGTATAGTAGAAGAATAAGCACCAACAAATTTAAAACAAGTAAAAGCTCAAGGGAGCTGACTTAAGAGAAATACCAATACCATAAAGAACAAGTAAGTTTATACTTGGCACCTTTATTTTATTATATCAGTATGGCTTTTTGGCGACAATGTAAAACAGAAGGTGAAGGTGAATTATCGCAGGAATATAATGAGTCGGTGCCAGAGTCAACCATCGAAAGCGAAATAAGTCCGAAATTAAGAAACAAAATGGATTGAAAGCTCCTGCAGGACAAGGTCCTCGGTTAATTATAACCAACATCGGGAGTGATTCTGGTTTTCTTGAAGGTGAGTTAAACGTGTTTGAATGTCGTAAAACCGGTGATTATCATGAGGATATGAACTCGGGAGTGTTTGAAGATTGGTTTAAATCCATCTTACTGCGTATTGAATGTGGGTCGGTAATCGTGATGGATAATGCACCATACCACAGCCGTCGGTTGGAAGCTTTGCCAACTTCTGCGTGGCGAAAAGGAAAGATTGTTGACTGGCTCGAAGAGACAAATATTGCATTTGGCGAAAAAATGCTAAAAGTACAGTGGCTCGATCTTGCAAGACTTCACAAAAAAAATATACGAAATATTTAGTGGATGAAATGGCTCGTGAACTAGGTGTTACAATATTACGTTTATCACCTTACCATTGTATACTAAATCCAATCGAGCTTATATGGGCACATATAAAAGGCTAAGTGGCGCGTGAAAATAAAACTTTTAAATTAAAAGATGTTAAAGAACTGTTGAAAACAGCAATAGCGAATGTACAAGCAGCAGATTGGCATAAGTGCGTATTACATGTCGAGGGCGTAGAAAAAAAATGTGGGACTTAGATGTACGCGTTGAAGTCATAGTAGAACCTATTATTTTAAATCCTGCAGATGACAGCAGTAGCGACAGTAATGAAATGTTTTCATCGTCAGATAGTGAATAATCGCTGTATACAATGGTAATAATGATTTTAAAATTGTAACGTATTGTCATTATAACACTTTTTATAAATAAACAAAAAATTCATATATTTTTTGAATTATTATTGTTTAAAATGACACGCCTCTGGAATTGGCGTTCCCCTTACGTCTTGCACACCCCGGTAAAAATGAATCACTGCCAATTATTTTGGTACGTGAGTATAGTAAAGATGAAAATGGTACGTCAATGCTCTTTTCTTAAATAAAATAGGATGTCCAAAAGATCCTTTTTATATATCCTGACGTATGATTTTCAAATAACGAATATCTTCCCTTTTTAAATTCGACCACAGATTGACAGTGTCTTTTCATAAACTTTGATTTAAATATAACATTCCACTTTCAATTCCAATTTTAGCATGCTGATTACATTCAATTATTAATATCTTGTCAAAATATTTTTAAATAAAAAAAAAGCTCCATCAACGTCATTTTCCACCAACAGTTTTCTCTCTACTGCTAATAATAACTGCAGCACTACTTTGGTCTCCTGAAGATGAAGGTTACTACCTTTGAAACATGTAGAGACAATTTAATTTTAAAATTGAGCCTTTAATAGCTCACTATTAAATTAGTGGAGAAAGACTTTTTGACTTTTTTTCCCCTTTCCCTTAAATAAAATAGTATATTAAGGTTATTATTAAGCACACATGAGCTGCTTGCGGGGGAATAGTACGCTAATAGATTTAGAAAATATGTACTCTTTGTTATTTTTTTCTTTTTTGCATAAAAAACCATATTTAAAAAGAAAATGTGAGAGAAATTTAATTGATCTCTCTGGGCAACATTATAGTTTTTGTCCTTTTTAATGGAGCTGTTTAGATAGATAGGTACTGTTTCCAGTATCAATTATACTTCTTATTTTCTTAAAGGTTGGTATCATTATTTATCAAGTTTAATTCAGTTGGTGCATGGTATGACCAGTTGTGACCAATAGAATTTTTTTTAGTCATGTATATTTGGTTGCATAAATATGGATACTAAATTTATTTTTTTATCTGATATCGTACAAATTATGAATATTATAAATATTAATATTATTTACAAATGACTAATTTCTTAAGACTTAGAACTGATTCACAGAGTTTGTATTATTTAAGGAATGTTAACTAGGCATATCTCTTTATCACTGACCTCAGGGTGAAAAAAATATTTGCAAATTCCTAAAATTAAGTAGTTAATTAATTAAGATGTTACTTTACAACGGAAATAATTGTTAATGAAATTTTAAGTCGAGTTACGTCCATATTTAACTATACAGAGTGTTTCAGAATTAGGGTACGTAGCTTAAGGTAGTGATTCCTCAACATGTTGTTCCGTTTCTTGATTTACAGGGTGTTAAAGTTTTTAATTTTTAATTTATAATCTAATTAATGATAATGGACTTAATTAGCCCTAAGAAGATTAAATTTATTAAGTCCAGTGGCGTCCCGAGAGCATCTTAACAAATATTATTGACAAAAAAATGTACGCCACTTACTTCTTTTAAATTTAGGTAGTTTTTTTCGGATTTACCAACTAATAATACAATTTTTTGTTTCCTGAATTATTTCCGTTTTTTATTTCGTTTTCAAGAGAAAAAATAAAAACCACTTTATTGCATGTACAAAAAAAAATACCTATGTATTTCAAAGTTAATTAAAATATGAGGTATACTTTTTCCAAAGTCAGTTTGATGACATAAATGTTAAATATTAACCGACTATTGGTATAGCCCTCGTATTTTGTATTTTTATGTTTTATCGATCGCGCCATGTTTAGTTTGTTATGTCAACACAAGTAAGTTGGCGCTAGTTAATGAGAGAGTTTTTCTCAATAAATAGTATAATCGTTTTTCATCGTTTTAATTAGCCGAAAAGCTAACAATAAAGAAGCTTCGACCGGGCTTCAAAGAGACCGGTATTATAATCGGGATTGTCAGATCTTTTTTTAAGTTTTTATTATTAAAAGCTAGTTTGCAAATGTACTTTAAACCAAGAAATTTTGAATGTAAAAGACAGAAGGAACAAGTCATTCATGAATATTAAATTAATTTTTCAGAAATATTATTTATACAAAAATATTTTAAATCGAACTAAAAAGGAATTTCGCTGTTGTTAAACAAAACAATAAACAATTAACAAACCCTTATATTCCTCCTACACTTACGAGAACTTTGTAGAACTGGCAACACCCTTGCGATAGACTATGGCGGCCCTCTGGCAATTTAAAGTGCGAACTATTTTTCCGAGTGGGAGAATTAATAGAGTAGCATATAAATACAAATGTATATGCTGTAGACAAGAACAGCAAATAGTTAAAGGTTCTGCCAGTTGGGTGATCGGACAGCGGTGTGACTGGTTGAAACGATTTACTGTAATTTACATATTTCATTTTTTGCTATAACTAGGTGGTTTCACACAACTTAAAAAAGCACACAGACAAATGGGTGCAGTGTATCCCCTGCTCTGCGCCAAAAGCAAACTTAATTTAAAGACAAAGGCAACAGTTTACAAGACCATAATTAGACCTGTACTGACATACGGTGTACCAACATGGTGCACCGTAAACAAAACAAGATACCAAAAACTACAGATACTACAAAACAAAATAATGAGGATTATGACTAACGCACAAAGACACGTACCGACAGCTGTATTACACAGAGACCTAAAAATGGAAACAATTGCGGAACACAATACAAAATTAATAACTAAATACTTTGAAAGGACAGACTTATCGACAAATCCAATGATACAAAACTCACACATACGATCGACAATACACAACAAATTTAAATATCCGAAAGATTGGCTCCCACCCTAAAAACACAAAAACAAAAACAAGGATTAACAAAAACAATAGAGAAACAAAAAAAAAAGTCATGAGAAGTACCAAAATAAAAAACTGATACAACACCAAAAAAAAAAAAAAAAAAAAAAAAACAACACGGAACAAAATAGCGAAAATAAGCAAGCAAATCAATGAAGAAAACAGAACAATGCAAGAAGATCATCGCAACAAAGAAATTCCAGTATAGTAGAAGAATAAGCACCAACAAATTTAAAAGAAGTAAAAGCTAACTTGAACAAAATAGCGAAAATAAGCAAGCAAATCAATGAAGAAAACAGAACAATGCAAGAAGATCATCGCAACAAAGAAATTCCAGTATAGTAGAAGAATAAGCACCAACAAATTTAAAACAAGTAAAAGCTCAAGGGAGCTGACTTAAGAGAAATACCAATACCATAAAGAACAAGTAAGTTTATACTTGGCACCTTTATTTTATTATATCAGTATGGCTTTTTGGCGACAATGTAAAACAGAAGGTGAAGGTGAATTATTGCAGGAATATAATGAGTCGGTGCCAGAGTCAACCATCGAAAGCGAAATAAGTCCGAAATTAAGAAACAAAGATTTACATGTTCAATGTCAACGCATTATTTTAAAGATGTACGCGCGTTTAAAAAATGAGAATCGGGGAAAAACCGAAAAGTCGCTTTGTAGAAGAATGTACTTGTAATGAATTAACACAACTTGGGTTCTATAAGAATTTATAACGTAATTAATTTGAGGACTGTAACCGGTCATTCCATAAAGCAATAATTGCAAACCAATAAATCAAAAATTCAAAACGGCTGACAATACTACAAGGGATTTTATTCTGCGAACTATTTACAACCTAAACGAGGATAATATAGTGTCAACTTTAGAACTGATTCGTGATAAATTGCGAGGTTATTGATTATTAGTAACAACATAAAAAATTAGATAATCCAATTGTTATAATGGAATCCCCGCGTATCATTTAACTACGACATATGCACAAAATAAGTTGGTACCTTTAATCCAATAAAACTATAATTTATTTTGACGAAACTTGGTTTGATACTCATGGTGTTGTTAGGTATGGTTGGGTAGGCAGTACAAATTATACTTTTGGTACACTACTTTCGAGAGGAAAACGCGTTATCATGCCGGAAGTAAAGATGGCTTTGTACCTAATGTGTTGCTCTCGTCGGTAAAGAATATCACTCAATATTCATTCTCCAACTTTAAGCGCAGTTGTCCTTGATAATATTCGGCGGGTTACGTTCCGCCATTCTTCTTCTTCCAAATAACATCCTGCCTTGCAAATCTAAATCGATTCTGACGATGGTGAGAAAGCAATCGAGGCGCTACAGCAGGTCTGCGGGAATTAAGCCCAGCTTCCTTTAACCGTCTTCTTGTGGTTACTTCATTAACGTTCTTTCCACGTACCTGCGGTAGGTCATGTTTTAGTGAAGTGGCGGTAGCTCTTCGATCCCTTAATGATTTTACCAATATGAAACGGTTGTCGGCTAAGGTGGTTGATTTTTTTCTCCCAGACCCTGGCCTTCTGGTATGATTTCCCGTCTCGAGATACCTATTCCAAGCATCTTGTACCGTAGATCGCGCAATTCGTAAAGTACGGGCAACATAACTTTTATTTCGACCATCTTCTATTAAAGCGATGATTTTACCCAAGTCTGCAGTAGTTAACACCATTTTAATTACGATTTTAATATTGACAATGTCACTGACAAAATAATCTAATAAAGTAGCCATTAGCTAACTTGATTATTTTACGCTGATTATTTTTATTGACATTGAAAAAATGCAGCGTTTCAATTAAAAATGTGTAGCTCGTACAACAAGATAACCAGATGATTTAAAAAACAAAATGCTAGGAATACATCCAGCTTTATCGCAAATCATGTTTAAACAAGGTTCTCTGGCGTGTTTTTTCCACAGGACGTTTTAAACTTCCGACTAAAAACATCATTTTGACTTACCCTGGTATATAAACATTTAAGCAACCAAAATTACATCAGAACAAACTGCAGCGTAATTTTAATGAATATGTCTATCGCCCAGCGAAAAATCATTGCAATAAAGTCAAAAATAAAAAAAGTTATGCCGTATTGAAATTATCAAAAAAATTTAGGTGCCGGTTTTTTTTGTCGGTGAGTTTACCTTACAAATATAGAGAATAAGCAGTAATCATATACTTATTATGATTTTTAGGAATCTGACAAAAAATTAAAGATAGAGGCATGGAGTTTAATGGAGGCAGAGAAACATTAAGACTAGATGAGGGTCTTGGTTTTTAAGATTTTATTGTTTACATTTAATACCATTGTTAAATGTATATTTAATTATATATAAAATGTATAATATGTATAAAAAATGTTTGTTTTCAATTTTTGTTTCATTTTTTTAACGTACACTGTAGAAAAATCTCATCATTAATATAAATAGGGGGGTCTATGCATCCCTATGCCCTTATAAAATATTTTATTTTTTTTTAATTCCTTCGATAACATCGATCTATGTTTTAAGAGATATGCTTTTTTAAACCCTTTATAAACAGAAATGTTGCATTTTTGGTTTTCAGTGTACTTAAATCGTCAGTTACCCATATATTTTTATTATACCCATACCATACCCGCATATTTTTATCGAAAAAAAAACGAAAATAAACTAGTCATTAATTGTCTTAAAAACTTTAATATCTCCGCTACTGATTTTGACGTCACACCGTCGCGCATTGCCATGCACGTAGTGATGGGCTTATTCGTTCTTTTTACTGAACTAGTTCGCGCGAACTAGTTTGCAATAGCGAACTAGTTCGACAAACTAGTTCGCGAACGAACTACTCTAGCGGAATTTAAAAAAGCAAACCGTGTGTTTTAATCAGGCCGGCGCGCGGCAATCCGGCGGTCGGCGGCAGTGTCGCCCGAACGTAGAATGTTGCAATTGGCTTGGCACTTGGCAGCACATATAATTCAGGGGATTCACAGTACAGTCACAAGTCACAGCAGTTGTTTTATTACGGCTCCTGGAGTTTTTAATTTTATTTGTTTGCTTGTTACTTTTTATTACAGAAAATAAAAATGAATCGTCGTTGTCGTAGTGATATATGGAGCCATTTTGAGAAAAATGATAATCAAAATGCAAAGTGTACTTATTGCAGTCAGATCATTCGAATAACTTTGGGCAATTTACGCCGGCATCTTAGTACGAAGCATACTATAGTCAACCTGAATATTGAAAGGGATAAACCTGAATTAAGTGCATCAACATCACAGACAGCCGTCGCGAGTGAACATTTACCGGAATATAGAAAAACAACTGAAGCACAACAATCAAGATCCTCTTCAGAAAAGGTAATTCCATCCAACACAAAAAAAAATAGTATCGCGCTTTATCCAACAATTAAAGACTATATGTTTAGACCTGTTGCTACACAAAAGGCTAAAAGTTTGGACATTCAACTAGTTAAAATGATTACTAAAGAATATCATCCTATATCTATTGTTGAAAATGTAGAATTTAAAAAATTTGTCAATATGTTGAACCCTGGATATCAAGTGCCTACGAGAAAAACTATTTCAAATACACTTATTCCTAACTTGTATCTTTCCCAATTGGAAAGAATTAAAACAGTTCTACAAAATGTCGAAGCTGTTTCTTTAACTACTGACGCATGGACATCAATAAATAATGACAGTTTTACTGCCATTACTGCACATTTTTTTGATCCCGACTGTCAAATTTCTTCGGTGTTGTTGGACTGCGTTAATTATGAAGGAAGGCATACCGCTCAGAATATGTCCAATCTTTTACTAGACGTGGTAAAAAATTTCGGTGTCGAAAACAAAATTGCGGCATGTACGACGGATAATGCGGCAAACATTGTAGCTGCAGTGCGCTATTGCCAATGGTGTCACATTCCCTGTTTTGCTCATTCCGTAAATTTAATCGTTCAGGAAGGCATCAAAGATATTTCAGAGACAATAAAAAAAGTCAAATCCATTGTCGAATTTTTTAAAAGAAGTTCCCAAGGACTTGCTAAATTAAGAACAACCCAAGAGCAAATGAATTTGCCACCGCTTAAATTAAAACAAGACGTTGTCACACGATGGAACTCTACGTATGAAATGCTATTACGAATTCTAAAAATCAAAGAAGCCGTAATTTCTACATTGGTTCTCCTTGAAAGTCAACTGGAAACCAGGCTAAACGCACACGATTGGCAAATAATTCAGTATGGGGTAACAGTGTTGAAAATGTTTCTGGATGTTACAAATGAAATTAGTGCCGAAAAACATGTTACCCTTTCGAAAGTAATTCCATTTGTAAAAATTTTGAGAACAAAAATTGCCAGCCAGTCCAATGTTCTACTAACTGAAAATGCACCGGAAGAAGTAATTAAAATGGTGCAAAAATTAAAACAGCAAATTGACAAAAGATTTCAATATATAGAGGAATCCGAACTAGCATCCCAAGCTACAATTCTTGATCCTCGTGTCAAAAAATACGGGTTTTTTGACGAATCCAAGTATAACAGCGCATATGAAAATTTAAAAAATAGGGTAACTGCAGTTCAACTTAAAACAAATACAACTATTGCTGAAGAAACTCCAGAAACACCATTAACGTCCAGTGGCCCATCGGAGCCGAAAAAATTAAAATGGCAAGAAAGTGACATATGGGAAGACTTCGATATGGAAGTAAAGGCCTTGTCTGCTGCTCATAATCCACAAGCTGCAGGGATAATTGAACTTGAAAAATATGTCAATGAACCACTTTTGCCTCGAAGTGAAAACCCAATGGATTGGTGGAAAGATCGCTCAAAAATTTATCCACGTTTATTTGAGATAGTCAAAAAACGTTTATGTTTAATGGCGACTTCGGTTCCTTGCGAACGTATTTTTTCCCATGCAGGACTAACACTTACCGATCGAAGAAATAGATTAGGCGCCAAAAAAGTTCGGGAAATTATGTTCTTAAACCATAATTTGTAAGCATTTTAGTTAGTTTATGTTTACTGGTTTTATTTTGATAAGTACTTAAGTAGATACTTCTATTTATATCTTTTGTTATTGTTTTCGTATATAATATCTTCTTTTAGTTTGCAATATTATGCTCAATTTTTGACCAAAGAGTTAAAAATGTTTTGTTTTTATTTTTTGAGATGTTTTTTTTTAGCTAGTATAAGTAGGTATGCATATTATTTTTTACCAAAGAAATATCTTGTTTTTTGGTTAGAATTGTTTTTTAATAGGTGCTATGCCTATGTCATAATGCTATGTGTTATTCTTGCTTTGTACCCTTTTAAAATACCTTATTTTTCCTATTTGTTTTGGTAAATATAATACGTTTATATTGTCCTGTCTAGTCTAGTCTATTCAACTATTTACTATTAATTATTAAAGCAACTTGAACTAACCTAAGCTAACACATCACCCATTTCCATTTATTCAATTTCCTAATGTAGTGCGCGAAAACTCTATCAGATTGCCATGCCGAATTGCCGATGCCGCGATGTCGGCGGGCTTAATCGTTCTCACTCGTACTCAGATCGCAGTTCGCACTTCTTCCAAGCTTCCCACTCTCCACTATCCTCGCGACTGATTCTCGCATCAGCCGATCGACGCCGGGCGCTGGTCGGATCTCGGATCCCTTAATAGTTCGCAGCGAACTAGTTCGTTCTAAGGTTGAGAACTAGTTCGTATAGTTCACCATAAAGAATATTTCGTTTTAGTAGTTCGTTCGCGAACTACCCATCTCTACATGCACGTGGCTGAACCCATTTGAACTTGGGCGGACTCTGCAGTATACCAACGAAGAAATGACCGACATGTTATTGGTTTTTGTATATTACCAAGAAAATGGTTTAGAATTTTACAGACAGACAGATTCCCGAATAGTCGCTTACCAAACCATAAAACCTTCGCGGCAGTTTAAAGACATCTTCGTGAAACGGGCAGGTTTGCGCCTGTTTCTATTAATTATGGTCGTGCACGTATGGTAAGAACTTCAGAGGTTGAGGAAGATATTCTAAAACGTATTAATCTTTGTACACACGAAAATGGACGCCATTTTGAACATTGGTTATGTAAGACCCATTTAAATTATTTAATACGTCCTAATTATTTTAAGTCGATAGTAGAAATTGGATATAGCTGATGACGCCGGGCGCCGCCAAACATGTTAAAGTCGTATTTATATTACTTTAGAGTCACGATAAAGATTAGGCATCATTGATGCTGATTGTCAACTCAGCACAAATCAATGGAGAACTGTTGAGTTTAGTTTTGTTTACAAAATGACAAAATGAGAAAGAATAACATATTTTGTTAGGCAAAGCAAAGCTTTAGGCTTTAGTTAAGTTTTGCAAGTCTGTGAATGTGTATTGTGTACCGTGTGTCGAAAGTGTAGTTTATTCTGAAAATAGGTGAGTTTCACTGAGCATAACTATTTCAACTTTATATTATTTCTGTTAGATGTCATATTGTTAATTGTTGATAATTTCTTGAATTGCTTGTTTTGCCTGTGATAAGCGATTTTTTTTTTGTTAATATCTGGAGCAGGTACTGTGTCCACTAGTTGGTTGTTGGTTGGTATCATTGCACGTCTCAGAGGGTATTATCAAAGGTTCTGTATTGGAGCGGACCCTCGCGTTTTGGCGTCCATTGCACAACTCAGTACAGAGCGGCTTATGTTTTGTGGTCATGACCAAGTTAAAGATATACCGTATGGATTTACGGTTGAGCCTTATGGATTTAAGGTGTAGTGGCAAGGGTTCACTACGTGTACGGGAGCGGACCCTCGCGTTTTGGCGTCCATTGCACCACTCCGTACGTGAGGCATTATATAACTGTTATTCAAGTAAAATAAGAGTCATGCATACAAGAGTTGTTGGTAAAAGATAAAAAGAGACAAAGTGTTGATTTATTATTTATAATGTGTGAAGTTGAATTAGGGTATGCTCATATTGTTTTATTTACTTACAGGAAGACATCCAATTCCTGACCGGTCCCATCAAGAACATGAGTAGTTTTCCACCCGTTTTGTCAGCAATTATGAATGTTTGAGAAAAAGGTTAATTGATTTAAATCTAATTTTAATTATCCAAAGAGAAAAAAAATATATCTGAGAAATAAACGCTCAGCGCCTCTGACATGTAAATTTATTAATTTAAATTTTATCGATGCTACATAATTTTTCAGAAGTGGGATCTTTCAAAGGTACTCAATGTTTTTGGTGGTTTTGATGTATTTTGATTTATATATTTATGGTTTGTTATATTGTGTCCTTTTTTTTTATATATGTTAGCGGCAATTCACCGACCCAATATTAACCATGAGTAGAAAACGAGCGCGTGACCCACACACACCTTCTTCTGAAGGAGATGTCGAAAGTACAGATAATTTTCAAGATGATCCACTTATTCGTTTAACTACAGTCATGGAAGATATTTTAGCAAGTACAGTACGTAAGCCAGATGCATTCACGGTTCGAGACGATATTGTTCCCATTTTTAATCCAGAATATTTAAATCAGGATATTGATGCTTGGTGTCATAAGGTTGATGAGTTAAGAGAGGTTTTAGCTAGAGTGAGGAGGCAACGATCTACTTTGCACTTGCACGTTTACGAGGTTTAGCAGAAATTTGGTATAAGGGATTGTCATCTATAAAATTAAACTGGGTTGAATGGAAGGAAAAATTAAAACGGGCGTTTCCATACCGAAAAGATTACTGCGAAATGTTAACTGAAATGCTCAGGAGACGCAAACGATTTGATGAAACTTACACCAAATATTTTTATGAAAGGTGTGCATTATTAAACAGCTGTAAAATAGAGGGGCCTGAAGCAGTTTCATGTATATTAGGAGGAATTGATGATAATGTAGTTAAAACTGGTGCTAAAGCAGGAAAATATCAGACACCCGAGTCATTACATGAATTTCTCAATACCATTGGAAGTACAAGCGCGGCTTCTGGAATAAATAAATCTGGATTTGGAAAATGTAAAAAGCAACCACGTTTTTCTGACAGAGCAAGAGGTACCATGGAAATATCGGCAAAGAGAAAAGAAACTTATGAAAATAAAGGATGCTACAATTGCGGGAAAAGTGGTCATATTGCCAAAACTTGTACAGCACCCAACAATATAATTAAATGCAATTATTGCAGACGAGCGGGACACGTCGAAAACAATTGTTTTCAAAAGAATAGAGAACATCGTAAGCCAGTAGCATGACTAGATGATTTCGACAAAGATGCAAATAAAAAATATTATAAGGATATTAGTATTAATGGTAATTTTAAGATAACTGCGTATATAGATTTAGGGAGTTCATGTACTATTATTAGGTTTAGTGATTTTAAGTCTTAAGGAATGCCATATGATCAAAATGATAAAACCATATTGCAAGGTTATGGACCAAGTTTTACGACTACTTTAGGTTCTACCAAGCTAACTATAAAATTGGATCAAGTAGAGGCTGAAGTTAAAGTCTGCATAGTACGAGATGATCTTCAAAATGTTCCCGTTCTCATTGGAAGAAACTTCACCGAAAAACCACATATTCTCTTGGTCAAAGATCAAAATTCTATTACATTTATTAATACAGATTTAAATGAATTTCAACATGTTGAAGATAACTTGTTTTTACAAAAAATAGTTTTACGAATAGATAAGGAAACCATTGTCCCTAATAATACGTTAACAAATGTTGAAGTATATTGCGAGAATTATGAAGGCGATCTGTTTATCGAAGCTATAGTATGTGCTCAAGAAGGAAGAGAATATTTAGTACCAAATACTGTCATGACAGTTACATCAGGAAAAGTTAAGGCGCTACCATGCATCAACCTTTCGGAGGGAGAAATAGTTTTCCGGAAAGACAAGGTTTTTGCTAGAGCATGGCCGTGTACAGAGAACAACGAAAAATTAAAACATAAAGAATCAGTATTACAGCTTAAAGATTCGATAATGGAACCGTTTTCAGAAGAACAAATTAAAATTGGTCCAGTAGGTGCCGAACAAAAAAAAGAAATTGATAAAGCTTCTTAATAAATATAGGGACTGTTTTGCTCAAAAAGTTTCAGAACTTGGTTGTGCAAATTCCATAGAAATGGAGATTCATCTAAATGACAACAAACCTTTTACATATAAACCCTATAGGATGGCTAGGGCTGAACAAGAAGCAGTCAAAGATATCATTGAAGAACTAATCCTAAACAACATTATTCGAGAATCAGATTCTGATTATTGCTCACCAGTATTATTGGTTAAAAAGAAAAATGGTGAAAACAGAATGTGCATCGACTGCAGAAAACTTAATTCTCTGACCTTGAAAAATAATCAACCATTGCCTAGAATCGATGAGCAAATTGACCGGTTACAGGGAGGTGTTTACTTCATTAGTTTGGACCTCAAATCGGGATATTACCAAATCCCATTAGCAGAAACTTCAAAACGATATACATCATTTGTTACGCCAATAGGGCAGTATGAGTTTAATAGAATGCCTTTTGGTCTTACAAATGCACCGAGAATTTTCCAAAAATGTATGAATAAAATTCTTAGAACATCTACTAATTATGCATCGGTCTACCTAGATGATGTGCTTTTTCATGGCAGTACCACTGACGAAGCTCTAAGTCACTTGAAGAAAACCCTGGATATATTTCGAGAAGAAGGGTTGACTTTAAATTTAGAGAAATGTTCTTTCTTAATGGACTCTGTAACCTTTTTAGGATTTGAAGTTGGTCAAAGTCAAGTTCGACCCGGACAGGATAAGGTTAGAGCTGTGGAAAAATTCCAAAGACCTCAATCTGTTCATCAAGTAAGACAATTTCTGGGACTCACTGGATATTTTAGACATTTTGTGCAGAATTATGCATCAATTGCAAAACCATTAGTTAATTTAACAAAGAAAACTGTACCTTGGAGCTGGAAGGAACCGGAAGAAAAAGCATTTCGAAAACTTCAGACAGAATTAATCCAGAGACCAACTTTGACCTTATTCGATCCAACCTTAACAACAGAAGTTCACACTGATGCAAGCACCTTGGGTTTGGCTGGAATTTTATTGCAATTACAACCTGACCAGCGTTACCATCCGGTAGCATATTACAGTCGACAGACAATAGGCAACGAGCAAAAATACCACTCGTACGAACTAGAAACATTGGCTGTGGTGGAAAGTCTGAAGAAGTTCCGTAGTTATCTTTTAGGAATCAATTTCACAGTCGTAACGGATTGCAACTCATTAAAAGCCACAAGTGTGAAAAAGCAGATAATTCCGAGAATTGCCAGATGGTGGCTTCAGCTACAGGAGTTTACATTTGAAGTAAAATATCGTCCAGGTAATCGAATGAAACATGTGGATGCTCTTAGCCGAAATCCTAGTTCTACAGAAGTATATCCAAAAATAATGAAAATTGAGCAAGCTGCTTGGGTTTTGTCTGGACAGTTAACAGATGACAGAATTATCAACATTCGAAAAGTACTTATGAAACCTCCAGAAACCCAAAATGAACATCAGATTTACAAAAATTATACTTTAAAAGATGGGCGAGTATATAGAATTACTGCACGTGGCATACAGTGGGTAGTGCCAAAAGGAATGTGACATCAAGTAGTTCATGCAGCGCACGATGATTTTGGACACTTTGCACTTGAAAAGAATTTATATCGGTTATGTGAGCATTATTGGTTTCCTAAAACGAGACAATATGTAGAAAAATATTTAGCCTGTTGTATTCAGTGTCTTTGTAACAAGAAAAATTCAGAAAGGAAAGAGGGGTACCTTCACCCAATTGAAAAAACATCTGAACCAATTAACACAATTCACATTGACCATTTAGGGTCTTTTCCGAAAAGCAAAAAAGGAAATAGCTACCTTATCGTTGGAATAGACGCCTTTACTAAGTTTGTTGTACTACAAGCAGTAAAGACTAAATATGTTATTGAACATTGTAAAAATCTGTGTTGTACTTTGGAAGTCCTAAAAGGTTAATAACTGACCAAGGCAGTTGCTTTACATCAAAGCATTTCAAACGTTTTTGCTCTCAAAACAATATTAAACATGTTCTTAATGCAGTTGCAACGCCTAGAGCTAATGGACAGGTAGAGAGGCTTAATAGAACTATATTAGGTGCTCTATTATCTTCTACACTAGAAGAAGAACGTTGGGACGAAAACGTCCGTAATGTACAATTTGGTGTTAACAATGTAAGAAGCAAGTCAACAGGAAAAACTCCGAGTCAACTTCTACTAGGATTCACACCCAGAGGAGGTAGTGACAGTCTTTTAACAGATGAAATCAGAAAAATTTATAAAGTACTTGACGACTTGTTGGAAATAAGACGTCAAGCTGCTGAAAATATACTTGCAGCACAACAAAAACAAAAGGTCGCCTATGACAAAAAAAGAAAATCTCCAAAAAAATACAAAGTTGGCGATTTGGTATTAATTTTGAAAAATCATTCATCAACAGGGACAAGTCGTAAATTACTTTCACCCTATGAAGGACCAATGATTATAAAAGTTATCTTACCAAATGACAGATACATCGTAACCGACATGCCTGGGTCACGTCGTCTCACAAGAAAGGCTACTTATGAGAAAGTTATAGCAGTTGATCGACTCCGTCTTTGGATACCAGTCGGAGGAGTGTCATCAGGAGGATCCGATGAAAGCAGCGATGAAGATGGTGTTGTATTATCCGATCCTGATGAACCGACTGCGCCTCACCTCGAGACGAGTTGAATGCAGGATGGCCGAATGTAAGACCCATTTAAATTATTTAATACGTCCTTAATATTTTAAGTCGATAGTAGAAATTGGATATAGCTGTTGACGCCGGGCGCCGCCAAACATGTTAAAGTCGTATTTATATTACTTTAGAGTCACGAAAAAGATTAGGCATCATTGATGCTGATTGTCAACTCAGCACAAATCAATGGAGAACTGTTGAGTTTAGTTTTGTTTACAAAATGACAAAATGAGAAAGAATAACATATTTTGTTAGGCAAAGCAAAGCAAAGCTTTAGGCTTTAGTTAAGTTTTGCAAGTCTGTGAATGTGTATTGTGTACCGTGTGTCGAAAGTGTAGTTTATTCTGAAAATAGGTGAGTTTCACTGAACATAACTATTTCAACTTTATATTATTTCTGTTACATGTCATATTGTTAATTGTTGATAATGTCTTGAATTGTTTGTTTTGCCTGTGATAAGCGATTTTCTCTGTTAATATCTGGAGCAGGTACTGTGTCCACTAGTTGGTTGTTGGTTGGTATCATTGCACGTCTCAGAGGGTATTACCAAAGGTTCTGTATTGGAGCGGACCCTCGCGTTATGGCGTCCATTGCACAACTCAGTACAGAGCGGCTCATGTTTTGTGGTCATGACCAAGTTAAAGATATACCGTATGGATTTACGGTTGAGCCTTATGGATTTAAGGTGTAGTGGCAAGGGTTCACTACGTGTACGGGAGCGAACCCTCGCGTTTTGGCGTCCATTGCACCACTCCGTACGTGAGGCATTATATAACTGTTATTCAAGTAAAATAAGAGTCATGCATATAAGAGTTGTTGGTAAAAGATAAAAAGAGACAAAGTGTTGATTTATTATTTATAATGTGTGAAGTTGAATTAGGGTATGCTCATATTGTTTTATTTACTTACAGGAAGACATCCAATTCCTGACCGGTCCCATCAAGAACATGAGTAGTTTTCCACCCGTTTTGTCAGCAATTATGAATGTTTGAGAAAAAGGTTAATTGATTTAAATCTAATTTTAATTATCCAAAGAGAAAAAAAATATATCTGAGAAATAAACGCTCAGCGCCTCTGACATGTAAATTTATTAATTTAAATTTTATCGATGCTACATAAAAGCATTTTTTTTTTAATCAAATTAAATTAAATTTTTGTTGTTGATAAATCTCTTATTGGCTGCTTTTACTAGAGAATAAAATTAACAACGCATTTATGTAATTTTTTTTTTGTTAGTTTTTAGTGGGTTATTTCGATTTAACGCCTTCGCTTCAAATTGTGTTCAATTATTACAATAATTTAGACCTGGTCATACACGAAGTGAATTTCTTAAATTCAGATATCTCAAATACGGCTGCTCAAATCAACTCTTACCACGTATACCTTTTTTAGGTAAGAGACGTAGGAGAATAAGAATTTTTATTTAAAAGTTAATTACAGGGTGGCTCAAAAAAATTATTTCGTTTTATATGTATGCAAGGTACTTACCCGCAGGTGGCGCCCTCTAAATTCAACAATATAAATGAGAGTAGATTTAACATTTTTTTTATTAAAATAATTATTTATGAAAAACTAAAACCAAATTCAACTTTTGACACTCTGTGTCTCCGAAATCATCCACTTTTGGACTGAGGTAAGTTGGGTTATTGGGTTTAATCGTCATATTTAATTCTCAGGAATTTGTGGTAGCATTATTTCCGCACCTATATGCTCACAAATTTGACAGATACGACGCCATTTTAAATTTTTTTAAATGGCAACCCTCATCCATTACTACACGAGTGATTTGTATTTCGCAATCCGATTTCAAAAACATATAGTTGTTGATATTTATTTCCAACCGTTTCGGAAATACGGGAGTTCCTAAATTGCATTAATCCATTTTGTCTTATATGTGTAATTAAAAACATTGGTTCATGAATGGGGTTTTACGTCATGGCAGCCCTTTGACATCTTTTGATTCTTCGACTACTTTTTAGGTATTATCGTATAAAGAAACTATTGCTATCGGCTGTTGCCTTTGTTGAATATGTCGCGTCGTGTATGTTATGATTGAAGATTTTAGTTTGCATATTCTTGGCGCCGTTTTCCGTTATCTAGGAAGGTGATAGTGCCTCTCTACTATTAGTGCTTCTCTACTATTGACCGACGGGGAGTCAGTTCTTAGGTAGTTTGTAGGTCGCATTTTGTCTCGCTCTCGTATGTGAGTCAGTAATAAGTGAGTTTGTCGAAACGTCCGTCCGTCCGTAATAGTTGGTAATGATTTTTAAAAATAACTCATTAATAGTTGGTATGCGAAAGCAGGGTTGAGATGATTAAAATCAATTGATTAAAATCACGATTAAAATCATGATTTTAATCAGTATGATTTAAAAAAAAAATCGTGATTAATTTAAAAAAGAGTTTTAAAATTTTAACACTTAAAATGTATTTGTTCATACAAAAAATAAAACCCAGACGCATTTTAATGTGGTGTTATTTATTATTTTATTATAATAATCGCAATTTGCAAAAATAAAACTATAAAAAATTAAAAAATTACAACTAAAAAAACTTTTTTAATACAAAAAATACTTAATTTAAACAAAAAAAATATAAAAAAACCTAAGTGTTATATTGGTTAAATAAAAATACTAGTTTAGCTGATTTGTCACTGCCAAGTCTGTTTCTTATATCTGAATGTACGAATCCATAAATAGAAAACATCCTTTCGATATCAGCAGAAGATGCACAGGCGCACAAAACAGAAATTACTATAGGAAGCACTTGCTTAATTTCTGAAACATCTTTTTGAGATGTCAACCACTGTATTGCTGTTACAATTTTGATTATTTCCTCTAAAAACAGAGTTTTGTGAAAAGGGTTCGACTTAGTTTCCAACTTAATTAGTAATGGTAAGAATCCTGTGTCTGCAAAATATTTGGAAACAATGTGTAGAGCATCTCTCTTTTCTTCAGCTAGTAACGGATATTCTTCTTTGTTTATTGTAGGATCCAAAATATACGCCAATAAGTGAAAGGGGATTAGAGCTTGAACATATCTGTTCTTAAATAATTAATATTGACGCAAGCTTCTTTCTTCTTCAAATTCAAAACTGTCCAAAATAGCCAGTAACTTTTTCCATATGTAAACTGCTTGAGATAAAAATGCATCTTTTTGGTGCTGCATCCAGTGCTATAGAAATTGGTTTTAGCAACTGTAGAAAATCTTCAGCCATCCTTTTAATACAGATATCTGAAACTTTTTTATAAATCACTGGATCAATTTGATCTACATGCTCTTCACATATTAATAACAATTTTGGCCACTCATTTACATAGAGCAGCAAAACTTCAATTGATCTCAAGACAATCTGAAAGTGTATTCCATCGAACATCCCGAGGTAAGACCGATTTCTTGCCCCCTTTTTCTTTATACCAAGCATTTGGCAAATGGGTATTTCTGAAATATTTCACAATATGTACTATACGTTCTTTTATCTGCGATGCTTCTAAATTTTTGGAAAGCAAACTAAGTAATTGTGCCGAACAACCATAATATGTAATTATAGGGTAATTGGACGACTCGGTAATTTTTGTCTTCATACTGACCATGTTGCTCGCATTATCTGTAACAATACTGGTAACTTTACAGTTATATTCATTTTTGCACTTATTTATTGAGATAATAGCCAATTCGGCAAGATAGTCAGCTGTATGGGGATGACCAGATGTATCTATGCATTCTAAAAGAACACTGTTTCCATCCTCAGTCAATCCTGCAGTCAAAACGACTCAGATTATCGGCTCATTATGTATATTGGACCATCCATCTAAGGACATGCAAACAGATTGTCCAGATAACTTGTTAAAACAATTAGATTTTTCTTCTTCAAATATTTCATTCAAGAGCGTTGATGATAAATGAAATCTAGATGGTGGAAGGTAACCAGGTCTTAGCATTTCTATGTTCTTTCGAACCTCTTTATTTTCTATAGCTCTAACACTGCAATTTTTTGCGTAAACGGCTTTGGCTATTTGTCTGTCCAATTATTTTTTCTTATCTTGTCCAGTTCACACAACAAAAGAATCCAAATGACCGCTACTTCCACTATTTTCACGTACACCCACACTTCCCTTTTCACAGTTATCGCTTTTCTGTTTCTTTGCCAACTGGATAATTTCACTCTGGCTAGTTCCAGGCTGCGACTGACAATCACCATGCAGAGTTTTAAGACCACTGCTGATATCACTAGTTTCACTTTTGCAGGTTTCCCAATGACTTTTTAGTCTGTCCACTATACCTTGCAATTCTTTACCACACTTTTTACATACTGCTCTACAACCTAGTTTGCCCACCACTTTCTTTTTTATAAAATGCTGCCAAACACTAAATTCCTTTCTGCCCCGGCTTGTCATGAGTTCAAATGTTTTGATAGATTAAACCCTAAAGCAAAAATATTACTGATAACTAAAATAAGTGCGTATCGTTTATATAGCCGGGCGTTTTCTGCCAGTTATTACAAGTTTCGACAAAGCGGCAAACTTGCAATACTGCGTGGACGAAATTTTCTGTAGTAATATATTAAGGGATAGGGAAATTATCGAAAATCATTCCGAAGATTTTTTGCCGTGGAAATCGCTCGAGGGCTTGCCCGAGAGCGATTTCCTAATGGCAAAAAATCTGAGATGATTTTCTGATTATTTCCCAATCCCGAAATGTATTTTGAAGATTATTTACCAAATAAAAAACTAACGATTTCTGACGGGTGAGATTTTCACTTTTGACAAGGGTGATTTTCACCGGAGAGCGGGAGATTATCGCTGGATTTCTGACGGGTGAGATTTTCACTTTTGACAAGGGTGATTTTCACCGGAGAGCGGGAGATTATCGCTGAATAATCAGGTGAAAATCAACCCGCTTTTATAATGGATGAGGTAAATTATCACGTTATTACAAGTTTCGACAAAGGCGCAAACTTTCAAAAACTACGCGAACGAAATTTGCATGTTAAAACTTCTCCAGTTTTGCTTCGTATCTGTACTATTCCTGCCTAAAAATATTTGTTTACTTAACAAAACAAAATAATATAAGCAGTTGGAAATATTTAAAAATAATAATATTTGTAAAAGCTGACATTTTTTTTTTTAAATCAAAAAAATCATGATTTTTATCAACCCTGAATCTTGCTTCGTTCTCGAGAAAAAAAATAAAAGCCACCCATGCATGTCGAAAAATTTTTTCTCAGGAATATTGACTAAAAATGTAGGTTATGCTGTTTTCGTGTTAAGAAGCTAAAAATACAACTTTTTTGCCTCTTGGTATTTTTTCGTATCTTACTTCGTTTTCGAGAAAAGAAATAAAGCCACCCATGCATGTCGAAAAATTTTTTCTCACGAATATTGACAAAAAATTTACGTTATGTTGTTTTCGAGTTAAGCAGCTAAAAAACAAGTTTTTTGTCTTTTGATATTTTTCCGTATCTTGCTTCGTTCTCGAGAAAAAAAATAAAAGCCACCCATGCATGTCGAAAAATTTTTTCTCACGAATATTGACTAAAAATGTAGGTTATGCTGTTTTCGGGTTAAGCTGCTAAAAATACAACTTTTTTGTCTCTTGATATTTTTTTGTATCTTACTTAGTTTTCGAGGAAAAAATAAAAGCCACCCATGCATGTCGAAAAATTTTTTCTCACGAATATTGACAAAAAATGTTTGTCTCTTGGTATTTTTTCGTATCTTACTTATGTACGTTATATTGTTTTCGGGTTAAGCAGCTAAAAAACAAGTTTTTTGTCTTTTGATATTTTTCCGTATCTTGCTTCGTTCTCGAGAAAAAAAATAAAAGCCACCCATGCATGTCGAAAAATTTTTTCTCACGAATATTGACTAAAAATGTAGGTTATGCTGTTTTCGTGTTAAGAAGCTAAAAATACAACTTTTTTGCCTTTTGGTATTTTTTCGTATCTTACTTCGTTTTCGAGAAAAGAATAAAAGCCACCCATGCATCTCGAAAAATTTTTTCTCACGAATATTGACAAAAAATGTACGTTATGTTGTTTTCGAATTAAGCAGCAAAAAATACAATTTTTTTCTCTCTTGGTATTTTTTCGTATCTTACTTCATTTTCGAGAAAAAATATAAAAGCCACCCATGCATGTCGAAATTTTTTTTCTCACGAATATTAACAAAAAATGTATGTAGGTACAGGGTGGCCAACTAAGAATGCGAGGTACTGTATCTGGGAAACTATCCATCGTAGAGGCTTGCGGCAAAAAAAATTGTTACTAAAACGGCCAAGAGAAAAACCTGGAAAATATTTTCAAGTTTCTGAAATGGCCGCTAGGGGGCGTAACTGCAATCTTGAATCTAAAAAGGTGATGTGTCTGTAAATTCCGCTATATTAACCTAAGAAAAAAAATCCTGATCTTTAAAGTCGAGAATATTCTGAACCTTTTTTGTTTGACACTGTTTGCAGTATCTCTAAAAATAAAGTGGTGGGGGGTATTCAAACGTTTCCGTAAATAACATCCTGTATCTGCGAAACGGCTAAGCCGATTTGAACAAACTTGGGCTCGTTAGAAGGAGCTATTCTTGGGCTACAAACATCATTATATTTGAAGTTTTGTTAGTTTCACATATCGCCGCTAGAGGGCTTTTTTCGACATTCCAACAGAAATGATTAATTTTCTCAACAAAATAAAATGCATTGGCATGATTTTTTTTTCATGAAAATGTAGCTAAATGATGCCTAAACTAGCTCGCGACAACCGCATTTCGATATCTTGTTCCTAACCCAAAATATCGGCAATGGAAAATTTTATACGAGAATCCCTTAAATTTTCATTTTATTGTAACTATATTTTTCTGGAATTCTTTCTATTATGTAAGTTGTGGCCCTAAAATGAACCGATTTATAAAAGGAAGATTTCTAATGCCCCCGCAAATGCTCGAAATGCTGACCATCACGTTCTATGCATTGCTGAAGCCTCTCATGGGTAGACAAAACTGCACTTTCAATTTCGGCTCTCGGTAAGTTACGTATTGCATTACGAATCCGGTTTTTCAAATCTTCTCTGGTCTTAGGTTGAGTCTAAAACACGATGTCCTTTAACCGCCCCCATAAATAAAAATCCAGGCAAATTAGGTCTGGTGATCGCGGAGGCCATGGAAACAGACTTCCTCCTCCAATCCACCGCTGTTGAAATACTGCATTAATATGCTCTCGCATATTAACGGCAAAATGTGCTGGGCAACCATCCAACTGCCAAAACAAGTTTTGCCTTGTTTCCAAAGGCACATCTTCCAACAATTGCCATTGCCATTTAGCGATTGCTCAAAAAAATATGGCCCAATAATTCTGCCTTCCAGTATGCCACACCACAAATTTAAACTCCAACGTCCTTGGTGCTGAACTTCACGCAACCAATGCGGATTTTCTGCAGACCAATAGTGCATATTATGTAGATTGACTCTCCCTTCACTACTACAGGTGGCTTCATCGGTCCAAAGAATTTGAAATAAAAATTCTCTATTTTGGCGTATCATACCTAACATCCAATGGCATAAGTCCAACCTCCGATCAAAATCTTTCCCTTTCAAGGCCTGATGCAAAACCACATGATATGGGTGCATTCTAAAAGTAATTAAAAAAAGTTTAAACGAATACCTAACTTTGATGGCCATTAGAACTTACCTATGGTCCTTCAAAATATTTTGAACCGTTGTTCGTGATATGTCCAACTCAAGGGATAATGCTCTTGTGCCAACATGAGGATTTCCTTCAATATACCCCAGTACGTAGTTAATATTTTCTTGTGTTCTTCCAATTCTTTGCCGTTGAATCTTAGGCCGAAAACAACCATTTGCTCGAAAACTCGCCACTAATCGTGGAAAAACTCTCACATCGCAAGGACGCCGATTTGGATATCGAGCGGCGTAAACTCTTTAAGCTACTGCGGCATTCTGAAGACATTCAAAATAAACCGCAAGCATATCAACAGCTTCATCATTCGTAAAATGCATTTTGTAAACACAAAAATTACTCAAAGTAACGCAAAACTTTGACAAGTATTGACAATTTGGATTATTTATGTTTTGATTAGGTATTTGTTTTGTTTCCATGGCCTACTTCTATAAATTTTCTTTTTTGTGCATAGCACGTGATGGTCAGCATTTCGAGCATTATTTGCGGGGCCATTAAAAATCTTCCTTTTATAAATCTGTCCTTTTTAGGGCCACAACTTACATAATAGAAAGAATTCCAGAAAAATATAGTTACAATAAAATAAAAATTTAAGGGATTTTCGTATAAAATTTTCTATTCCCGATATTTTGGGTTAGGAACAAGATATCGAGATGCGGTTTTTGGCGAGCTAGTTTAGGCATCATTTAGCTACTTTTTCATAAAAAAGAAATCATACCAATGCATTTTATTTTGTTGAGAAAATTAACCATTTCTGTTGGAATGTCGAAAAAAGCCCTCTAGCGGCGATATGTGAAACTAAGAAAACTTCAAATATAATGATGTTTGTAGCCCAAGAATAGCTCCTTTTAACGAACCCAAGTTTGTTCAAATCGGCTTAGCCGTTTCGAAGATACAGGATGTTTGAAGAAGTAGTTCATACTTGCAGTGGAGTGTAGGTAATAAATTAAAACAACACTTCTGTCTTCCTCCACAAATAATATATATTTTTGAAAATTTAACGATTGTCCCTACATGTTTCGACTATATATACAGTCATCTTCAGAGGAACTAAAAGGAATGTATGAGAATACAAAGACAATAACAGGCACCATAAGAGACTTACCTATATCGAGTGTAAAATTGGATCCAATAGTTGTCTCAAATTAATGAGTACAACATTTAATATCATAGCAAGTGAAATTTGTGTAGTTGAAGACTAACTTAAGGTAACTCAGAGTTGTGGATATGTGAGTCAGCACATTTTAGTTATTTAAAAAAAATTTATGTTAATAAAAGTGAGA
Source organism: Polydrusus tereticollis (assembly GCA_963920685.1). Taxonomy (NCBI): domain Eukaryota; kingdom Metazoa; phylum Arthropoda; class Insecta; order Coleoptera; family Curculionidae; genus Polydrusus; species Polydrusus tereticollis. The sequence continues at coordinate 50,028,975 of OY987327.1, read as the reverse complement.
AAATTTAGTTATATTTAATAAGCATGGTGTGAAAATAAATTTTAATGATTAATATATTTATATTATAACATGGTTTATGTGGAGAAACCAAAAAAGAAAAGAAAGAAAATTTTTTTTTATGTTATTTTATAAAAATATGAAATTTCATGTTTTTAGTGTATTGTTATAAATAAATAAAGTAGAATGGGGGCTAAGCCCCTATGGGGTTAAATAGAACCGCATTGTGGTATTAAGGAAAATAATTTTTTTAAGTTTTTTTAAAAAATTTAAAAGAGAAACGAAATTTCGTGCAAACCACTACCACGTTTAACTTAAAAAGAATTTTAAGGAAGGTGTGGTTAAAGTATAAAATGAATGACAGATTTGACATATGGCATAACAAATATCAGACTGTAGAAATCCTAAAAATTGAAGTGTTGGTGTAATCTAGAGCAACTCAATAGTAGGTTTACAAAGTCTACAAGATATAGTGTACCTGATATTTGAAAGTTATTATAAATGTTAAACACACAAAGTACCTGAATATGAAAAAGAATGAGACATCTGTGATTGAATGTATGAATTAATAGTTTTCATAAATTAGTAGTTTACAACAATTTTATAAAATTATTATTAAAAAAGGGAAGTTATAAAAGTTCATGGGAGGGCAGATACTACTGCACCGAAGCATATATTTAGAGTTAAGGTTCACTGCACTTTACGCTAGGTGGACATTTAAGAATTTAAACTAAAAATTATGATTAACATTATAAGGAAAATAGGATAACATAACCAAGATTGAATCTAACAAAACCAGAATGAACATTGGGCAGACTGACGTAGGTATGCTACAATTAACAATTAATTGTCAAGGTTGAGTAGTATATAGTAGGCTGGAAAGAGTAATGATATATTGATGAAGCAAAACACGAATGCTGCAGTAATAATGGGAGGGGTGGCGCTGTCCCGCCAAGAATACCAACAGCAAAACACCAGGATCCGCAAATCGACCCCATAGCAGCAGCCTCAAAACTGAACCCGTGAGACTAGTGACCAGCCGATGCACTGATACCTGAGTCGCTGATTTAAAGGTCCAAAAGCGACCCCCAATGCCCACCGCGTGAAGGTGACAGGACAACGCCAGCTCCCAGAGACAAAAACAATCGTGATGCTATCTTAAATTTAGAGCATTGAAGAAATTTGTACTGCTATGAATAATTTGATCGTTGACGCAATTTATATTAGTGTTGTTAAAATTTTTATTAATTTCAACAATCTCGAGCAAGTCCAGCTTATTCCCTTTCGTACAAAAATGCAAGAGTTTAGTGTTTGCTTCAGGGTTGAAAGTATGTTTGTTAGCTGATACATGTCTTGAAAAATTTGATTTAATATTAGAAGGTGATAAATTAAGTCATGAAGCTCTTTCGATCTCCTTGCAATGTTCATTTATGCGAATTTTAAATTTTCTACCAGTCTGCCCAATATACGCTGTAGAGCAGCCATCGGTCGAACACGTAACCTCACATACACCAGATCTATCCATGAGTGGGATGACATCTTTTGCATTGGAAACGAATGATCCCATGGTGTGTTTAGATTTAAAGCTTACGTTGAAGCCATGAGTGTGAAGAATATTTTTGAGTTTATATGATAAGGGGCCCCAGAAAGTTAAGGAACAATATCTATTGTTATTAGGTTCTTTAGATATTAGTTGTTTGTTTAGATGTTTATTTAAATGTTTAAAATAAATTTTATTGATGTGTTGTTGGGGGTATCCATTATTTGCTGCGATTTGTTTGATAATGTTTAGCTCATTTTTGAAATTGGTTTGATTGAGGGGTATTGAGAATACACGTGAAAAAAGAGAATGAAAAGATGCGAATTTTTGTGTATGGGGGTGATTAGAAATATAAGGGATAACGGAGTCTGTGTTAGTGGGTTTGCGATAGACACTAAATTCAATGGCGTTGTTGACTCTAGTGAGTCTCAAATCCAAAAATGGAATAGAGCTATTTTCTTCAAGTTCGTGAGTGAATTTAATATACTGGTGCAACGAATTGAGAAAGGAAACAAAGTCATTAAGTTCTTCCTGACTACCATTAAAAACTGCAAAAATGTCATCAACATATCTTTTTATAGTGATAATGTGTGTAAAGCGATGGTTATTTTTGATTTTTGATTCTAGACTTGACATAAAAAGTTATGCTAGAAGAGGTGAGAGGGCAGATCCCATAGCTAAACCTGAATTTTGTTTATAGAATTTATTATTAAATAAGAAAAAGTTTTGTTCAAGAACTAAATTGACTAGTAGACATATATTGTCTATGTGGGTTTGTTGGAGGTCAGTGGATTCTGAAAGAAGTGAATGTACTAGCTGGGAACACTCATTAGTTGGGATACTTGGAAAAAGGTTGTAATGTCAAATGAGATCAAAAAGGATGAGTCAGGTATAAAAAGATTCTGCAGTTCACTAGCCAGTTGAGTTGAATTTTTAACAGAGAAGTCACTATGAAAATTTGTTAAAGATAAAATCGTGTTGTTACGCCAAATACTTAATTTGTGACATGGTGAATCACAGTATGATACTACTGGCCTGATAGAATCAAAAATCAAAAATAACCATCGCTTTACAAACATTATCACTATAAAAAGATATGTTGATGACATTTTTGCAGTTTTCAATGGTAGTCAGGAAGAACTTAATGACTTTGTTTCCTTTCTCAATTCGTTGCACCAGTCTATTCAATTCACTCACGAACTTGAAGAAAATAGCTCTATTCCATTTTTGGATTTGAGACTCACTAGAGTCAACAACGCCATTGAATTTAGGGTCTATCGCAAACCCACTAACACAGACTCCGTTAACCCTTATATTTCTAATCACCCCCATACACAAAAATTCGCATCTTTTGGTTCTCTTTTTTCACGTTTATTCTCAATACCCCTCAATCAAACCAATTTCAAAAATGAGCTAAACATTATCAAACAAATCGCAGCAAATAATGGATACCCCCAACAACACATCAATAAAATTTATTTTAAACATTTAAATAAACATCTAAACAAACAACTAATATCTAAAGAACCTAATAACAATAGATATTGTTCCTTAACTTTCTGGGGCCCCTTATCATATAAACTCAAAAATATTCTTCAATCTCATGGCTTCAACGTAAGCTTTAAAACTAAACACACCTTGAGATCATTCGTTTCCAATGCAAAAGATGTCACCCCACTTATGGATAGATCTGGTGTGTATATGAGGTTACGTGTTCGACCGATGGCTGCTCTACAGCGTATATCGGGCAGACTGGTAGAAAATTTAAAATTCGCATAAATGAACATTGCAAGGAGATCGAAAGAGCTTCACGACTTAATTTATCACCTTCTAATATTAAATCAAATTTTTCAAGACATGTATCAGCTAACAAACATACTTTTAACCCTGAAACAAACACTAAACTCTTGCATTTTTGTACGAAAGGGAATAAGCTGGACTTGCTCGAGATTGTTGAAATTAATAAAAATTTTAACAACACTAATATAAATTGCGTCAACGATCAAATTATTCATAGCAGTACAAATTTCTTCAATGCTCTAAATTTAAGATAGCATCACGATTGTTTTTGTCTCTGGGAGCTGGCGTTGTCCTGTCACCTTCTCGCGGTGGGCATTGGGGGTCGCTTTTGGACCTTTAAATCAGCGACTCAGGTATCAGTGCATCGGCTGGTCACTAGTCTCACGGGTTCAGTTTTGAGGCTGCTGCTATGGGGTCGATTTGCGGATCCTGGTGTTTTGCTGTTGGTATTCTTGGCGGGACAGCGCCACCCCTCCCATTATTATTGCAGCATTTGTGTTTTGCTTCATCAATATATCATTACTCTTTTCAGCCTATTATATACTACTCAACCTTGACAATTAATTGTTAATTGTAGCATACCTACGTCAGTCTGCCCAATGTTCATTCTGGTTTTGTTAGATTCAATCTTGTTTATGTTATACTATTTTCCTTATAATGTTAATCATAATTTTTAGTTTAAATTCTTAAATGTCCATCTAGTGTAAAGTGCAGTGAACCTTAACTCTAAATATATGCTTCGGTGCAGTAGTATCTGCCCTCCCATGAACTTTTATAACTTTCCTTTTTTAATAATAATTTTATAAAATTGTTGTAAACTACTAATTTATGAAAACTATTAATTCATACATTCAATCACAGATGTCTCGTTCTTTTTCATATTCAGGTACTTTGTGTGTTTAACATTTATAATAACTTTCAAATATCAGGTAAGTACACTATATCTTGTAGACTTTGTAAACCTACTATCGAGTTGCTCTAGATTACACCAATACTTCAATTTTTAGGATTTCTACAGTCTGATATTTGTTATGCCATATGCCAAATCTGTCATTCATTTTATACTTTAACCACACCTTCCTTAAAATTCTTTTTAAGTTAAACGTGGTAGTGGTTTGCACGAAATTTCGTTTTTCTTTTAAATTTTTTAAAAAAACTTAAAAAAATTCTTTTCCTTAATACCCCAATGCGGTTCTATTTAACCGCATAGGGGCTTAGCCCCCATTCTACTTTATTTATTTATAACAATACACTAGAAACATGAAATTTCATATTTTTATAAAATAACATAAAAAAAATTTTTCTTTCTTTTCTTTTTTGGTTTCTCCAAATAAACCATGTTATAATATAAATATATTAATCAATAAAATTTATTTTCACACCATGCTCATTAAATATAACTAAATTTTCTCACTTTTATTAACATAAAAAATTTTTAAATAACTAAAATGTGCTGCCTCACATCTCCACAATTCTGAGTTACCTTAAGTTAGTCTTCAACTACACAAATTTCACTTGCTATGATATTAAATGTTGTACTCATTAGTTTGAGACAAATATTGGATCCAATTTTACACTCGATATAGGTAAGTCTCTTATGGTGCCTGTTATTGTCTTTGTATTCTCACACATTCCTTTTAGTTCCCCTGAAGATGACTGTATATATAGTCGAAACATGTAGGGACAATCGTTAAATTTTCAAAAATATATATTATTTGTGGAGGAAGACAGAAGTGTTGTTTTAATTTATACAGGATGTTATTTACGGAAGCGTTTGAATACCCCCCACCACTTTATTTTTAGAGGTACTGCAAACAGTGTCAAACAAAAAGGTTCAGATTATCCTCGACTTTAAAGATCAGGATTTTTTCTATTAGGTTTATATAGCGGAATTTACAGACACATCCCTTTTTTAGATTCAAGATTGCAGTTACGCTCTTAGCGGCCATTTCAGAAACTTGAAAATATTTTCCAGGTTTTTCTCTTGGCCGGTTTAGTAATAACTTTTTTTGCCGCAAGCCTCTACGATGGATAGTTTCCCAGATACAGTACCTCGCATTCTTAGTGTACTATTAATATACCGCTTCGGGGCGCTTCGGTGCTCTGTAGGTACAATGATTTCGTTTACATCTGGTATTGTGCGAATTGGCAAACGTCGAGCGTCGGTGCATTTATGAACGCATCTCCTCTTTTTTATGTCTTGGGTAAGGAAAAAAAAATTATGACGAAATTTATATTTTATTTCATATTTTTGGTTAATTGGTGAGTTAACAACATAGTGTTATGAATAACATAATTTTTGGTTAGATTTGCATGACACGCCCAGTGTAAACTATGGCATCGTCAACAGTAATATAGAACAAAAATGGCTGATCAGCAGTAAAGACAGCATTACATGGCGGATCATCAACCCGAACCTCAACTGAAAAAAAAATTAGTAATCAAAGAATAACTATAGGAAATAATTGTAATGATAACAATTTAGATTTGCGTATTATATTCCTGAATATATTTGAGTAAAATGTCGGGTGTCATCAGATAATAGTTCCTCAAACTTATTAATTTTTTTTATTTAGAAGTTATTAGAACGATTTAATTTTTATGTTGACAAAGCTTATAAAATTAGTACTAAGTTTTCATATTTAACTAAGTCCGTGCAATTTTTCTTATTTGAATAAGCTTGACATTCTGCATACAGCGACACACCAAACATCTTTTTTTTTCAGTTTCAATCTAGAGCTCTAATAGATTTTTGCCTTAACAGATTCTGTTAAACACATGAAAGTTTTTTGAAATTTTTAAAATTTTGTATATTTCGATTGATGAAAGTAAAAAAATTGTATTTTTAATTTTACCGGTACATTTATTAAGAATTTAACAATATTACCAGTAAAGTTAAATGTCAAAATGAAGATACTTTTGTACGATTCCCATTTTAACGAAGTTTCAATATTGGTAAAAACTTTGGCAGCAGCAGCAAAATAGTAATATTATTTTTTTAAGGAACATAAAACAGACACTGTTTTCTCCCGAAATCTAGAAAATGTTTAGCGTTGGCATGTATTGCAGTTGTAGGTACTCAACTTGCAGAAATTTCAAACAAAACAAAAAATAATTACTTATAGATGCTCGCTATTAATAGTTCGCCATTTTCTAATAAAACTGTTACTAATTTTATCATAATATGCTCTGGTATTCTACGTTATTATTACTATGTCCTTCAGAAAATATTAAGTTCATTTGGCAACGCAATTTTGGAGTATGCCCAGATACCACTGATGCTCTATCTTCTTTGCTGCTTTAATTTCTTTAAAGTAGGTGATATATTAAGAATGTAGATAAATTACCAAGAAAGTGTTCAAATAAACTTCCTATTATTATGTAGTGTTTCCAAGACTTTTAAAAGCAGACTTACCTTTGCTTGCTGAAGAAGCTGTAACGCCCGACTCGTCAATGTCAATTATAGCCTTTTGTGAAACATCAGTAATTCTAATAAAAAAAAATCCACGATATATTAGACCTCTTAATTGTGCTCTTCCCTTAAAAATTGCCTGGACACCAATCTTAAAAAAAAAATTATCGTAGGGACTATATGAACAATGTATTTTTGATTACAAATTATATTTGATGTAATTTTCATCATAAATTGAAACATATTTTAAAAGGAAACTGTCATATCCGAAAATGTCAACACGACAAGAAATTTGATAAATTGCAGTTTTGTGCTATCGGTAACAATCTCTTCCAAGGTTGCCAAACTGACCCCTTTTGTAGATATCATGCCGGGTTGCATAGGTTCTCGTTAACCGGCAATTTAATATTATTTATTTCATACTGTATTGTAAAACACACCTTTACATATTTGAATTTAGTCCAGAAAATAAGGCTTTATAGCAATAAGTCCGGTAAAATTTTTTTACCGGACTAGTCCTGTAAAATTTCTTTACCGGACTGAAATTTGTAAGTTTTAGTTTAATCAATGTCAAACACACAATGTTTCCACCAGTAAATATAAGCACTTTTCAAATATACGACGCAGAATAAAACTTCATTATAATTTCAAAACATAATTATAATTTTCAACAGAACAGTATGAAATAAAATATTGTACGTCATTCGTCCGGCAAATCCTTTACAGTATTCGTTTCAAAATTCCAGACTCGGCTCCTTCGTCGCCTCGTCTCGAAACATTTCACTCATACTGTAAAAGTTGATTTACCGGACTTATAACGTAAATATCTATTATTATTTATTATTATATTACATACTGTGCTGCAAATCAGCATAATATGCGTACTAATTTTATTAAAGACTTTTAAATAGCACCTATTTTCTATAAACTGACATTTATAATCGCATTTTTTTAGTTTCATTTTTTAGTTTCACAAGTAAAATCCCAGGCTACTTGATTTTCAAAATATTTTCAAAATTAGGCACAAATGGTTAAAGTATATACGAAGTCAACCGGAACAGCAAAAAACCGATATTCGGGTTATCGGCGGCAACTTCTTTCAGAAGCATGGGCGGCGTGCAACATTATGAATGGAAAATATTTTACAACATTTTTATTTTGTGTATACACAACCAACTGGAAAAGCATGAGAAACTATTGAGGTCGGCATTGTGGGGCAGCATTTAAATTATTCCCAAATTATTCCCAATAATTTCCATATAACTACAGGGATTTATTTTTTTTCAAAATTGACATTATATATAGTGATGATAAGAAAACACTTAATACCCGTTTATCATTATATTTTATTTTATGTGAATTTGATAAAAAGTCAAAATTCACTTTCCAAATTTCCAGAGCTTGAACCCGTATTTGGGGATATAATAATGGGATCAACTGCCGGTAAAATACAATATTCATCCTCCTTCTCTATGACATGCTCGACACATTTCATCCATATACCACTGTTTACTTGATCAACAACTGTGCTTATATTTCCAAGTACAAAAGCATCGTCAGTTGGCGATTGGTTATATTTTCTCAATTTGTCTTGACTGCAGCCCAAATCATCTCGATTGGATATACAGTAATAGGGGGGAGGCGTAAAATAGTATGACCATGTGCTTCGCATACTTTGTCGATGACATATTCCTTTTTAAAGTTCTCTTTTTTTATAGCTTCCAATAACACCTTTTTTTTAGCGTTTTGAGGAATTTTCATGTTTTTACTTTCCAAGAATTTCATCCTTCTTTGTGCTACTGTTAGGAACTTTGTTATGAAGACGCGAATGATAGGATGCATTGTCCATATCAATGACAGAATTGGGGGATAGATTTCGCAGCAATTGTACAATAACTTCAGTAAACCATTTTTCGAATAGACTGACGGTCATATCTTTACGGTAGTCAGCCGATGAGTGCTTTATATTTTTGGCCAACAACAATAAAACGTAAATATTCTTGCCGCCATGCTACGATACGAGACGATTCCATTATACCATTATTTTGTTCAATCTTTTGAAACCACAATCTAGCAAAATACTACGTAAGGTGTCCAGAGATTTATATTCATAATCAGAATAATCCCGTAACTTATCCCGAATCATTTCTAATGTCGGGACTTTGTTTTCCTCGTCAAATTGATATACAACTCGGCGTATAACTTCTTTGTCACCATTATTAACTTTTTTAAGCTTCTGATTAGCTCTTTTTCGCTTTACGAAATCGTCGATAATAACTCCTGTTCTAATCACTGTGAGAATTTTAGTTCGAGTAAGTTTAGTGAGCTCACAAATTATTTTTATTATTTCGTTTCGGAAGGCCCCAGGACTTTCACTTTTTAAGCAGGTGAAAATATTTAAAATAAGTCTCTGGGTTTGAACATGTAAATCTTTAATACAAAATTCCGACGGCTCCGCCATTGAATCGGCTTTCACATGGTTCGTTTATTATATATCAGAGATATCAAAAGGTGGTCACAACGTCATCTTGATTAAATATTTAAATAACAACAAGAACGGTAACAACAACAAAACAATTTAGGAAAACACGACACTAAAAAATAGTAACAGCAGCAACGGCAACAACAATAAAATAACTTAGAAAATACTACACCCGGGCACACTCTTAAGATACTTTTTAAAATTTCCAATAACGAATAAAAGAATAAACTAAATTTACTTCTCCCCTATTTTGATAATTAAAAAATATACTACACGACTGTCAGGGGCAACAGGTAAAAAACGCAGTGGAACAGACAAAGTTGACAAAGCTTATAAAATTAGTACTAAGTTTTCATATTTAACTAAGTCCGTGCAATTTTTCTTATTTGAATAAGCTTGACATTATGCATACAGCGACACACCAAACATCTTTTTTTCTCAGTTTCAATCTAGAGCTCTAATAGATTCTTGCCTTAACAGATTCTGTTAAACACATGAAAGTTTTTTGAAATTTTTAAAATTTTGTATATTTCGATTGATGAAAGTAAAAAAATTGTATTTTTAATTTTACCGGTACATTTATTAAGAATTTAACAATATTACCAGTAAAGTTAAATGTCAAAATGAAGATACTTTTGTACGATTCCCATTTTAACGAAGTTTCAATATTGGTAAAAACTTTAGCAGCAGCAGCAAAATAATCACTGTGAGAATTTTAGTTCGAGTAAGTTTAGTGAGCTCACAGATTCGTTTTATTATTTCGTTTCGGAAGGCCCCAGGACTTTCACTTTTTAAGCAGGTGAAAATATTTAAAATAAGTCTCTGGGTTTGAACATGTAAATCTTTAATACAAAATTCCGAAGGCTCCGCCATTGAATCGGCTTCCACATGGTTCGTTTCATTATCAGAGACATCAAAAGGTGGTCACAACGTCATCTTGATTAAATATTTAAATAACAACAAGAACGGTAACAACAACAAAACAATTTAGAAAAACACGACACTAAAAAATAGTAACAGCAGCAACGGCAACAACAATAAAATAACTTAGAAAATACTACACCCGGGCACACTCTTAAGATACTTTTTAAAATTTCCAATAACGAATAAAAGAATAAACTAAATTTACTTCTCCCCTATTTTGATAATTAAAAAATATACTACACGACTGTCAGGGGCAACAGGTAAAAAACGCAGTGGAACAGACATTTTTTAGGTATTATTTTATTTTTTCTCCACCAAAACTATTTCATCAACTAGAAGCGGCCGGCGGGGGAACGCGTGGGCGAAAAAAAAAAATCATACGCGGTCGGTTTTAAATAAAATTAGGTAATTTTTATTTAAAATTTATTAGTAAGCCTAGCAGACCCGGTACATGACTGTTTTTTTTTAGCTATTCAGATTGACTTCTTATGGACTATACCTAATTTCTAAACAAATCTAAAAATAAATAATTATGTAATATTTTCGTGTTGGTAGTAGAAAAAAATGCATATAGGTAAACCACACAGTTATTGGCCACTTAAGGACTCTGCTATATATTTATACATTTATTTATTTCTTTTCTAAATAATTTGCTGTCATATCCACTTTTGTGTACACATTCGCCATCCCTTTCTTTAAAAACAAAATTTTAAATTAGTTAAATTAATGAGAACATAGCTTTAAACAACATTAATTAAAAAAAGGCAAAAAAGGTCCACTTTTACCACTTTCTCTTTCGTTAAACTTCTCTATTTTCTTTCTTTTCTTATTTTAGCCTCCAGTTCCTTTTTATTTTTAACTTTTAGTGGGTGCGCTTTTCTTTTCTCTTTTAATTCCTCATCTTCTTTCTTTTCTCTAATTTCTTTAAATGTTCTTCTTGCCTTGCATTCTTTCGCCATTCACCTTTTCTTTTCTCTCAGGTGTTTTTCACCAGAATAGATGTTTATTCAATGAAGAAGAAGCGGAAGGCTCTAAATTTTCCGAATGTTTTTTGTTTATCGCAAGCCTTTATAAATTCAACGTTATCTTTGTCGACTTCATTTTGATCTGGTATTTCAATTATTTCTTTATTAGTGGTTAACGACATATCGCTTTCAAAAATTATAGAGATATCCTCTATGTTAAATAAAACGGTTGCAACAATACTACAGGCAGATTTTTCTATTTTCACTAGGATTTCATTCTCATTTGACAGCACCACTTTAGAATTACTTTCATTAAATTTGGAGCTTTCCACAGTAGCTTCTTGCATATCTTGCACAGCTGCTTTTGAAGTTGTATTTGCTTTAAAATGATCTAACATTTTTTTAAATACGTTTTTATTTTCATCTTGATTGGGAACATGCGGTGTGTTCATTAATGTGTTTAATTGGCATTCACCTAAAATCCACATCACACTGCTGTCGTTAGCATAAAAAGGTAGATTCAGCTATAGTTACGGGCTTATTTTCCCCTAAGCACTTTGTATAATCTAGTACATTTGGCGACCATGAATACAATCCATAAGCAGAAAACCCGTTTCTTGTCTCTGACTTCGCCTGAATTGGAGGACCTCAATTTTCTAACCGTTCTTTAGCGGTTTAAAGCACGCTACATCAGCAGGACGCATGACTCTTGTGGCGTTACAGTATAACGCAATAAGTATTATTTCCAACTTGACACATAATTTACTTAGCTCATACGTTAAGTGAGTTAAGTGAGTAGAGTGGCCGTCAACAAACAGCCAGACATTATAAATTTAGAACCATTTTTTTTTAGATGTTTATAAAATATATTTCCTATATACCTATTTATAAAAAGTTTCATGTTTCATCCACCCGTTATCACTGTGTGTCACACCCCATGTAGGTGGAACAGATTTTACAACATCAGCAGGTAACCTTAGATAGGGATAAATTATCATGGGAACGGTCGTCTGACCATCCATTAGCACAAAAGGTAAACAGTACCGTAATATTGGCTTTTGGATGGTGTTCCACTTCGTAGATATTCTTAATCCCTATGGGTGCTAGTACTTTGGTTTATTTTTAATCTTTAAGGGAAGTTTGCAGATATTATAAATATCTATACTTTTTTATGCATATTTTGTGTTTGTGGTTATTTTGGATAAAATTATGTTTGTTAATTACGGAAATGTAGTCTGAACGATTCTGGAATTAATGCTTATTATGTTTAAAAAAATTATCGCCACTTTTTCCTACTTTCTCGCAATAAAGACGACTCTTCAACATCTAAAAGTATTAATATCGCCAAATTACAAGAGCTCATTTCAGAAGCGCAATTTGTTCCGTTCTTAAGTTCAGGGTGGCCCATTAATAAGGGATTACTACCGTTAATCGGATGATCCTGAAAAAAAAAATTATAGGTAAATCGGCAAAAAGAAAAAGCTGGAAATTATTTGTAAGTTTCCAAATCCACCGCTAGAGGGCGTAAATTCAACCTCGGAGTAGAAAATACTGTTTTAATCAAAATTACTTCAAGTGAACCTATATTGAATTTTTTTTTGTAACCTACTGAAAATTTGACAACTTTTTTGTATTTACGTTTTTTCCCTACCTTGTCAATTAAAGGGTGGGGAAAGGGGCAAACGTTGGTTTTAAAAAAAGTCAATAACTTTTTTTTGGAATAACCGATTTTAAATAACTTTTTTTAATTTTAAAGTGCTTTTAGGGGCGCTCCTACCAAAATAATAACATTTTTAGTTCAGTTATTTTTCGTGTCGGTAGGTGGTGCTTAATGACAAGGTCGCAGATTTTTATGATTTTCTCGGAAATTTAAAATATAATTGTACTTTTATTTTCAGCTGGGAAGAAAGAGCATGAAAAATTACAGCTACTGGTGAAAATCGCTGTCCGATACGTTTATTCCTTATACATATATTTAAAAATATATTTAAACCTAATAACCTAATAGTTTGACACAACAACAAAAAACCCAAAACTAGACCTACCTAGAGCTAAACAAACTAGAGTTAAAAAAAATTATTAATGACGCCTTAATTGTTCAAAATGTCTTCCGTCCTGTGCAATCCAGAGCTGTAACCTGCTATGTGTAGATAGAGCAGCAGTCTCTACTTCAGCCATTGAAATACTGTTAATGGCGTTCCTTATTCGCTCTGCCATATTCTCCCTAGTGGTTGGTTTGTTTAAATATACCATATCCTTTAAACTTCACCACAAATAAAAGTCCAGGCAAGTTAGATAAGGTTAATCATTATTATTTTTCGGTTTTTATAAGTTTCTAATTATTAACCTGGCTGGCCATGGAAATAAACTTCCCCTCCCTATCCATCTATCAGGAAATTTTCTGTCCAAAAATCGACAAAACCTTGTTGAAAAATGGACAGGACATCCATCATGCTGAAAAAACATGTTTCGGCGTGTACATTTCCAACAGGCAATTGGTTGGTAAGAAAATTTAAAAAAGTTTCACCGGTGAGTGACTGATCGAATATAAATGGGCCAATTATCATGCCACCTAATACGCCGCACCAAACGTCTACACTCCACCTGCCCTGGTGTTGGACCTCCTGTATCCAACGAGGATTGGTTCGAGACCAATAATGCATGTTTTGCAAGTTCACTTGTCCGTCGCTTTTAAAGATATCCTCGTCTGTATATATTTGACATTAATCTAGGATTCTCGGCTACCATGTTTAATAACCAATGACAATAATCAAGTCCTTTAACAAAATCTTGCATTGTTAAGGCCTGGTGAAGCAATACATGGTACTGATGAAGCCTAAATTTGAAATATATATTTTTAATAAACATTTTTGATATTATAATACCTACTTACCTCTGATCTTTTATAAGTCGTTGGACGGTAGTGCGGGTAATGTCCAAGTCCTGGGAAATGCCTCTGGTATTTGCATGAGGATTATATTCTATGTAAGCTTGAACGTTTATGACGTTTGCTTCAGTTCGAGCTTTACCACGTCTAGGCAGGCCCGGAGATTTTGAGAGGGCCCGGATTTCGGTCAAGACCGGCGCACCGGCTGCGAATGGGTTTCGAAACCGGCGGCGGCAGCGCAGTACCGCCGCTCGTTTTTACCATCACAGATATACTATGTAATCTCGGACATAACCTGGAAAATCGTGAAATGTTTTTCTTCGATTCGTGTACAAAAATTTATGACCCTTAATTCTTTGTGGATTACATAGGAACTTAATAACTTCATCTCTCCTAATACTATCTTAGTAATCTACCCTTACTACAAATTTGTAACTGTGTGGCAGAAAAAACAGGTGCAAGGGGCCCATAGATTTACTACCCCCGGGCCCCGATTCTCTCTCGACGGCCCTGCGTCTAGGTAAAACAGGACGATGAACACTTCCGGAATTTCTCAAGTGTACCGCCAATCGAACAAAAAATGGTTTGGTATATCTGCGCCTGTCTGGATACCTTATAGCATACATTCTGGCAGCAACGGTTGCATTCTGCATGCATTCGAAATATACCGCGAGCAAATCAAATGCTATTTCATTTGCAAACGGCACTTTGAAATTATATTTCGATACTTAAACACGTTTTAAGCTAATATTTTTTGACGTAAAGCATTACTTATATTTTATTATCACTTCTTTTGTTGTGTCAAAGCCTACTGAGAGTCTTGCTTATTTTACTTTTCTTGTAGAGTATTAGGTATTAGGTTTAAATATATTTTTAAATATATTCATAAGGAATAAACATATCGGACAGCGGTTTTCACCAGTAATTGTAGTTTTTCATGCTCTTTCTTCCTAGTGGAAAATTAAAGTACCTACCATTATATTTGAAATTTTTGAGAAAATCTAAAAATCACCTTGTCATAAAGCACCACCTACCGACACGAAAAATAACTGAACACAAAGTGTTATTATTCTAGTAGGAGCGCCCATAAAAGCGCTTTAAAATTAAAAAAAGTTATTTGAAAGCGGTTATCCCAAAAAAAAGTTATTGCCTTTTTTTCTAACCAACATTTACCCCCTTTCCCCACTCTTTATTTGACAAGGTAGGGAAAAACGTAAATACAAAAAAGTCGTCATATTTTTAGTAGGTTACAAAAAAGATTTTCAATACAGGTTCACTTGAAGTAATTTCGATTAAAACAGTATTTTCTACTCCGAGGTTGGAGTTACGCCATCTAGCGGTGGACTTAGAAACTTACAAATTATTTCCAGCTTTTTCTTTTTGTCGATTTACAAATAATTTTTTTTTCTTAGGGTCGTCTGATTAACGGATTCTGAGATATAGCCGGCGTCCCTTATTAATGGGCCACCCTGTACAAAACAATACGCTTATTCCTTCTCAACTTTTCATCTTTGATCAATGCTTTAATAAATGTAATATCTTTATTGGTGGGAAGCGTTTATTATATCGCCCTATTACGACACCGCTATCCTAGGAAACAGTGGCTGTCGTGGTTTTTCTTTCTGCTTCATGACATAAACACTTGTGTACTAACGAAAACAAGCATTTATTACTTTTGCTGTTTTTTAAACAAAATCACATTAAACTCTTACAATTTAACAGATATCTTTTGATTACAAATTTTAATTAAATTTTATTTCGGGAACCCGTGTCGATTCCATCGATCTCTTCTTGTGTGTGTACCAACATAACATATTACCACAAAAATGTCACTAGTAATCGTAATATTGGTTGCCTATACGTAGATACTGTCCGAACATGCCGACCCCGTTGAAAAGTTCATACTTTTCAAGGCGTATTAATGTTCACCACCATTTTCGTCAGTCTCAACCGGAAGTAAACATATTTTAGAAACCGCTCGTTTCACTATATTCTTATTAGGTAATTGTACTGATACCACTCGCACTACATTGTCTTTGCCGAGATGCAGTTCAGTCACTCTTGCCATGGGCCATCGTAACGGTGCCATATTGTCCTCGATTAGCACTACCAACGAACCGATTTTGAGCAAGTTCTCCGTCTTCTTCTTCCACTTTGTTCGAGCTTGTAAATTGGTCAAGTACTCCTTATACCATCGATTCCAGAACTGCTGATAAATTTGCTGCAAATGTAGGTATCTGGACAGACGATTGGATCTAATTTCTTTAACGTCTTGTTGGGGTGAGCTTAGGAGGGAATCACCGATAAGAAAATGGGATGGCGTTAAAGGTAAATAGTCATGGATGTCGGTTGAAATTGGAGTCAAGGGCCGAGAGTTCAAACAAGCCTCGATTTGCGTTAATAATGTGTACATTTCTTCATAACTTAAATACGCGTTACCTAATACTCGTTTTAAATGAAATTTGGTCGACTTCACTGCAGCCTCCCACAAGCCACCAAAATGAGCCGATTTTGCGGGTATAAAATGCCATTTGATTTGGTCATTTGCTAAAAATGTGGATACTATCTCATTATGCTTCTCGTTATTTAACAAGTTATAAAGTTCCAAGAAATAATTGTTCGCTCCTACAAAGTTTAAACCGTTATCTGAAAATATGTCAGTTGGCTTTCCGCGTCGTGAACAAAACCTTTTTAGAGCATTCAAGAAACTGTCAGTGGTCAAATCGTTTACCAATTCTAAATGCACTGCGCGAGTAGCAAAACAAACAAAAATAGAAACATATGTTTTTACTAATCTACCCTTTCGCGAAGTATTTTCTTTTACATAAATTGGCCCTGCGTAATCAATGCCACAATTGCTGAAAGGCCTACTGGGCGATACGCGAGATTTTGGTAATGCACCCATTAAATATTTCATCTGTTTTGGTTTCACGCGAAAACATCTTACACACGATCTGACAATACGTTTAACTATATTTTTTCCATTAACTGGCCAATACTTTAACCTCAGAATGGATAGCAAATTTTGTGTGCCAACGTGTAAATATTTCGAGTGAAAATGTGCTACAATTAAATCTGTGAGTTTATGTTGGTCTGGTAGAATAATCGGGTGTCGCTCATCGTAACTTAACTCTGAATTTGTGAGTCTACCTCCCACTCTTAGCACATTATGTATGTCTAAAAAAGGACAAAGATTTAAAATTTTGCTATCATTTGTAACCTCTTTAGATTTTTTGAGAAGTGTTATTTCTTTAAGGAATTTTTCTTTTTGTGCTATTCTTATTAACCAATTTAAAGATTCGTTTAACTCTTCGACAGTTAAAGAATTTGAAATCACTGGAGTCTTTTTTAAAGTTCTCGTTTTAAACCTGTAAATATACGCAAATATTCGTTGTAATCGATTTAAGCTAGAATATTTAGCAAACCAGTCCACTTTCCTTTCAGTTGGATTGTTTTCTAAATTTTCAGCTATTGTTAACGTAATTTTATTAGGTGATTTCATGTCTGGCAATAATGGGTAATTTAAATCGACTTGGTTTTGAGAATTGTAAATTTTTATATCATTTTTTAAAAACTCAGGACCGTTAAACCAAGTGGTATTTTGAACCAATTCTATGGGGTCTAATCCTCTCGAGATAATGTCTGCGACGTTGTCTTCAGTTCGAACATGGTTCCACTCTTCAATACTTGATATTTCTGTTATTTTAGATACGCGATTAGCTACGAATGTTTTTAAGTTACAAGGTTCGATTCTTAACCATGCTAAGACTATGGTAGAATCCGTAAAATAGGTAGTTTTCAAGATTTCAATATCGATTGTAGCCTTTACTTTATTTACTAGTTCGGCTAGTAAGTGCGCGGCTAATAATTCTAACCTAGGTAGAGTCAACTGTTTGACCGGTGCTACCTTTGATTTAGCCGTTAACAGTTGTAATTTTCGTTCTCCATTTTTGTTCACTGAACACAAATAGACGCATGCACCATACGCCTTCTCTGAGCTATCACTAAACCCGAATAATTCAACAAATTGTGGATCCTTGGCTAACACGTGTCTTTGTATTGTTATTTGATTTAGTAAATTGATTTGTGACGCAAACTGTAACCAAGACTCTTTTAAATCAATTGGTATTTCTTGATCCCAATCTAACTGTAACCGCCATAATTGTTGAATAATTAATTTTGCTTTTATAATCACGGGTCCAACTAGGCCTAATGGGTCAAAAATTTGAGATAAAATCGAGAGAATTGTACGTTTAGTTATTTGATTTTCATTTATTTTTACGTTTACCGAGTATTTCAATAAATCCGAATTTGCATCCCATGATATTCCAAGTGTTTTCATTTCTTTTTTATCGTGAAACAATATCAACTTTTCGTCTTTACTAACACTTGATTGAGATATATAATTTAAAATAGACTTGTCATTAGAGGACCACTTCCTTAATTCGAATTTTGCTTGTGCTAGAATTTCCGTTAGTTCGTGAAATATTTCTACTCCTTCTTGTTTTGAATTAACGCTTATAAGTAGGTCATCCATATAAAAGGAATTTTCTATTATTTTGGAGGTTCGCGGGTATTTTTCCTTATTTTGAATCGCTAATTCTTGCAAACAACGAGTTGCCTGAAAGGGGGCGCAAGAAGTTCCGTACGTGATCGTCTTTAAAGTATATACCTTTATCGGTTCATTAGTGTTATATCTCCATAAGATTTGTTGAAACTTACATTGATTTGAATCCATAAAAATACATCTATACATCATTTTAATATCAGCGCTAAGAACATACTCTCTTAAACGCAGTCGTAGCAAAATTGAGACTAAGTCCTCCTGAATAGTCGGGCCTACTAAAAGCATATCGTTTAGTGATACATCGGTGGTTGTTTTCGCACTAGCATCAAACACAACTCTGCATGCAGTAGTTTCTGAATTCCGTAATACCGCTGTATGAGGTAAGAAATATGATTCATTTTCGATAGAACTGTCTGTGTTTAAGTCACATTTTTCCGTCATGTGATCAAGTAATTCATATTCACGCATAAATTTTTTATATTCGATTTTTAAATATTCGTTACGTTCTAGTCTCCTTCTAACTGTAAAAACCGTTTTAATGCCATAGTTTTAGAGTCTCCTAACTTGTTTTCATAATTTTCCGTAAACGGAAATTTTACCACGAATTTACCGTCATTGTCTCTTGTTGTAGTGCTTTTAAAATAATCTTCGCAGTACTGCTCTTGTTTCGATAAAAACCTTTGCTTAGGTAATTCTTCGACTTGCCAAAATTTTGTTAATGAATTTTGCAATTCTTGATTTGATATTTTTGAAACATAGTTACAAACAGTTTTTTGATTATTTGCGTTATTAAAATGAACGGAACCTGTAAATATCCATCCGAAACGTGTTTTTTGTAACGTTGGCATATTATTTCCTAACTTTATTTTGTCGTTTTCAAGAAGATCATAGAATATAGAGGCACCTAGCAAGATGTCTATCTCTTTTGGCGTGTTAAAGTTTTCGTCCGCTAAATTAATATCTTTTGGATATTTGATCATAGTTTTTGAAAATTCAATTAAAGGTAATTTTTCAGTTATAGTCGGTAGTACCAATAGTGCCAAGTTTGCGTTGAAAGGGTTAAATCTCGATTTAATATTCGCGAACGTTCGTTTGGTAATTTTTGTAACTGTTTGATTTATACCTGACACTGGTACATTAACATCATAACATTTTATTTTTAACTTTTTACATAACGATTCAGTTATCAAATTCGATTGGCTACCCGAATCCAATAAAGCATTACATTCTTGCCAGTTATTATCGCGATCTTGAATTAAAATTGTTGCAGTAGACAAGAGGACTTGATTTGTGTTAAAAACAACGTAACTAGTTTTCAACAAGTTTTCATATTGCGTGTTAGTTCGATTTTCATCCGTTAATTCTATATTTTTTGTTAAATCGCTATTTGATTGATCGAATTCCGCTTGATTCTGGCCGAACGCGAGCAACGTAGGCCTTGCTATTTCGACCTTCTTGACGTCACTGTCCACACCACGCCGTACTCCGCTGGCTTGAAATTCCCGCGCGCTATTGTTTTCATTTTTTACCGTAGACGTTGGCGAGCTTGCCGATTCTATGATGCGCTGTTCATCGGTGTTGCCACTGCGATTGATGTTTCTAGAATCGTTTGCTTGATAACCTCGTGAGCGCTCAAATTGTGGATTATGTAATAACGTATTATGTTGAAAAGAGCATTTTTTACATCCGCTAGATCTACATTCGTGTTTTAAATGGCCTTTTCTTAAACAGTTTGGGCATAATTTGTTATTTCTTATCTCTTTATACTTATCCGATAACGAGAGACCAGCAAACTTCGGGCAATAATAAATGAAATGTTGTTCTTTACACAAGACGCATGAAGGCCATGCATAAGATTCCGTTACCGAATAAGACTGAAATTTTTGTTGATTTCCGTATACATTTTTTGGAGGTAAAATTGGTCTTTTAACAATTTGTCGAGTATCATGTCGAGTATCATGTCGAGTATCATGTGATTTGTCTAAATTTATCGCTTCAAGGGTAAAACATTTTTTCGTTAAGAAATCAATTAATTTTTGTAGTGTAGGTAAGTTTGAATCGTCTAATTTATTTTCCCACTCGCGTCGCGTTCTGTCATCTACTTTGTTTAAGATGATCGGTATTAAAAGTACATCCCAATGTTGAACCGGTAAATTTAACTTTTCCAATGCGGCTTTATGATGGTACACAGAATCTAGTAACTTTCTTAGTGCAACAGACGACTCTTTGAATACCTCTGGTAATTTAAATAATAAATTATTAACGTGGTGATTAACCATGGCACGTTTATTATCATATCTTTTTTCAATTAATTCCCAAGCTATCTTGTAATTACCGTCAGTCACCTCGAGTGGTTCGATTAATTTTAAAGCCTCATCTTTACAACATAATTTTAAATATAAAAACTTTTCTACATCGCTAATGTCCGTGCGTTTGTCCACAACTGATTTAAATATATCTTTAAAACTTAGCCATGTATCATATGTGCCATGAAATTGAGGTAAACCGAGATCGGGCAATTTGGCAACATTGTTAATCGGAATATTCGAAATAGAAACGGGCGGACTTTTGACAGCGCGCTGCGTCTCTTCTGTATTTATTATTGTTTTTGCAAAACTTATGGTCTCATAAAATGAATCTTCGATATTTAACCTATCTTGAGTTTCGTCAGGATTTAAGAACTCTATTCGCGTCTGACATCGGTCAAATTCTGCAAAATCCTCTTCTACACTTTTTAACCTTATTTGAATTTGTGTTACGTTATTGTATGTTTTGTCTTGTAAATATTTACCAAAACGATCTAACCTGGCGCACACGACCTCTCTCACATGCAATAATTCTGCGAGTTCTTCGTCGCTGTTTGGTTTATCGGTCTTATTCTTTTTTCGTGACATGTTAAATTTACTTTTAACAAATGAGAAATAAAAGGGCTTTCTAGGTACGTACCTATCGATTTAAATAATATAATAATTACGGGAAACTGCCGTGAATCGAGACTTTTCTTTAGAACGAGCTATAATTTTCGTGAATCGAGACTTTTTATTGCGATGAATGGTAAACAAATAATTATGCACTTGGTTAGCTAAACTGCCTACAAGAAACCGAGCAATCGAAACTAGTCGGATTGAACTTTCGACTAGGAAAAAGGATTAGTATTAGTATAACATGGAAAAAGCTCACCGAGACTAATGGCTGCTGGCTGGCTGGAACTTTTTATTCGTGTCGAAGGACCAAACTATGTCGTGGTTTTTCTTTCTGCTTCATGACATAAACACTTGTGTACTAACGAAAACAAGCATTTATTACTTTTGCTGTTTTTTAAACAAAATCACATTAAACTCTTACAATTTAACAGATATCTTTTGATTACAAATTTTAATTAAATTTTATTTCGGGAACCCGTGTCGATTCCATCGATCTCTTCTTGTGTGTGTACCAACATAACATATTACCACAAAAATGTCACTAGTAATCGTAATATTGGTTGCCTATACGTAGATACTGTCCGAACAGTGGCTTATTAAGAAACGTAAACTTAACGGTACAGATAACAATTGTAGTTCTCCTAAATCTGTTATAGTAATGATTATTTACAAAGTTTCTATACTTACGTTTTCCAAAATGGGTTTTAATTGGATATCACTGTTAAATGAAAATTTAGGCAGCGTCACTTGCACTTTACAAGTTTTAAATGCTGGAGGTTTAAGTATTTGGTCAATGTTGTTTTCTATAGTGCTTAATACCTGACCTTGTGTAGGTAATACAAAAACCATGTCGGCATCCCCTTCTGCTTTTAATAGTTGAATCCTTAAGTATCGTGCATTATTAGCTTCAACGTACCTGAAAGATGTTTCATAATATCGGTCCGAATTTTGTTGATAAAGTTGTGGTAAATAATATTGCAGTTTAATAACATAACTAAAATCTCAAGGCTAAGTACACTGTTTTCAAAAATTCCCGTACCACGCCGATATTTCGAAAACATCGCCTCTGATAAAAAATATTTTTAATAGAATTTATATCGGGTGATGCATGGCTTAGTCGAATATAGAAAATCCCATGTAAATTTTGAGGTTGCTAAATATTCGCTCCCCTGTACACTTTTGAAAAAAATTGCATTACATGTTTTTAAAGAGGCCAATATAGTAAACCCATGTGTCCAATTTGAATAAATTTTAATGAGCCAATCCTAACTTATTTAATTAAATGTGATTGCAAAATTACGAAATTTTCATTGTTTAGGTAATACAGCAAACAGCAGCACATTATTATTTGGCATTGGCAAAACGAAAAGTAGCGTCAGTGACAAAATTTCCATTAAAGGTGCTTTAATTGTAGCTAAATATGAGCTATTTCATTAAGGAAAAAGTAACTACAATTAAGTTGTATTATACAGGAAACAGTCAAAGAACAGTGTCCGAAATGTTTTCAGTTCAATTCCCTGATAAGCCTACCCTTCCATTTCATTAATTAAACTTATCATTATTAAATTTGAGTCCAAAGGCACTGTAATAAATAACTGTAAATGCTCAACTTAGAATGGCAATAGAGCTGAAGAAAGGGATAATAGAAATCTTGACATTTTACTGCACGTGAAGGAAAATAAAATTATTAGCATGAGGATTCTTGGGTAAGCCGTAGGAGAACATCAAACCGCAGTGTTGCGCACTTTAAAAAAATAAATATTTTCCTTAAAAGTCTGAAAAACATCAAAAGCTACGGCAAGGTGATAAAGAACGGAGAATGGTATTCTATTTTGAGGTAATGGAAAGAGCCAATAATAATAGTAATAAGAGATTTTTTTAAGAAATATTTGTTTTATCGATGAATGTTCATTCGCCCTCACCAACAAACCAAATGCTCAAAATTGCCGGTATTTCTCTTTTATTCATACTCGGACGTAATATCCACAAAAAATAAATGTTTAGGCGGGAATTGTAGGACATCACATTATTGGACAATTTTTTATGAAAGGCAACCTTACAGCAGTAACTTATTTGAACTAACTACAAAATCGAATTGAAACCGCACTAGAAGGAGTTGAATGCGAAAATTAGGAGATCTGGTATCAAATGGATGGTTGCACTGCCCATAATTCTCTTATTGTTAGGGAATACGTGCAAAATATTTTTAACGGAAATATTTTAGCCCACGGCATCTAATCCTTTGGCCAGCCAGTTCTCCTGACCTTTCGCTAAACGACTTCTTTCCGTGGGGTCGCTTAAAAAATTTTATATATAGGGATGTAAAATTTGAAAATCTAGACCAGCTAAAAAATTGTATTTCGTTAGAATGTGACAGAATTTCTCAATATCAACTCAGTAATGTTAGAAAATGAATTTTATTATCGGTCAGGCTATTGATTAGTTGTTAATGAAGGGTTGTTTGAACATTTAATTAATTAATGTTTGTGTGAAAATCTATAGTCTTAGGTATTGTATGCTGAATTAAAGGCTTAGTAAAAAAAATAATAGTGTCTTTTATTTTGGATGTTGTGCGGGCGCTAGCTCATGTCACGTGTGCAGTTATATGTCCCCTCAGTTTTTGAGCGGGCTTTATTAAACACCTATAGGAGCTTAAAAAAACATTGGTCACATGGTTCAGATCATGGTCGTTTGGTCGCCATATTTAAAAATGGCCGCCATATTGCTAAATTTTTTGTTTGACTATATCTCCGTACACAGTGGTCCGATTTCAATTTATTAAGGAACGTTTTGCTCATTTTTAGAAGGCAAACGAATTTTGTAATTACACTTTTTTTGTAAAAGCACGTAATTTTTGAAATATAGCATAATTTTGAAAAATAGAACCATAGCGCATTTTCGAACGCAAGTAAAAATTTGATAAAAGTATATTTATCTAAATGCAAAACGCATACATAATCATAAGATTAAACGAACTTACCTGAGTGAAGTTTAATCTTGATTATATGAGGCCTCGTCGAAATAAATAGGTTAAGTGTAGTATCTCTCGTTTCGTGCTAGACGGTCACGTGATTCAAATAAACAAAATTTCATCCCTGTCGGTCCCCGCTCGCTGGTACCACTTCAGTCTGTTTAAAGCGGTTTTGTTGCACTTATTTCGGGTCATGGGAAAGAAAAAACAGGGTCGGGTCCTATTTATTTCGACGAGGCCTCATATAATCAAGATTAAACTTCACTCAGGTAAGTTCGTTTAATCTTATGATTATACTCCGGCCTCGTCTCATAAATAGGTTAAGTGTAGATGTTTAAAGTAAAATGCAACAAAACCTAGTGAAATAAAGAAATAAGGCATTATGTAGGTAGCCAGGTATACTTTATTATGCTGTACTTTCCCTTAACCTGTGGAACATAATAATCTTTACTCAGTACCTAACTAAATTCTAGAAAGTTTACAATGCTATGAAACAAAAGTGGTAAGAGCAAACCACGCAAGTAATATTACTTAATGCTATAAACTTACTGTTAAATTTACCAATTTTTAGAATAAAAAATTAAACCCTTAGTCACTATAATATAATGCAATAACAAGGTTTACATTAACTGTTAGGGGACAATATGGCCTCAGCAAAATCATTGCTTGGCACGAGGGGCCTATTGTAAAACAACGCAAAAGTGCTTGACCTTTGTGTCCAACCAGCTGCACGATAAATGGTGTCTATGTTAATTTCTTTACGAGCAGCCGCCGACGTAGACGCATATCTAGTACTATGCGCAGTAAACTTAGATGTATCCACGCCGGCGCCGCTTTTGGTAAGCATAGTTTTTATCCATCTGGCGACAGTTTTTGTAGTTGCGGCTTTATACGGTTTAGACGTAGTGATATAAAGACTTGTTTCTAAACCACTTATATCTTTGGTTCTATCTAAGTAATCTAACAAGGTTTTAGCTACACAAATAACTGGATCATTACGGAAAAAGGGAAGAATTAAAGTAGGTTGCAATCTGTTCTTACCTAATGTTTTTAAGCGCTTAGGAATCTTTATTTCTATTTTTGTATCATATTTAATTATGTCAGAACAGATTATTGAATTTATTGTTTGCATGGACGCGTTGTCCAGTCTCAAGGATCATAAGCGTTGCTAACTTATGTGTTAACGTATTCAAAGAGATGTTTTCAACCGAAACTGCTCTAATGTAATTTGAAACAATACAAGGATCCCATATTTCATCATATTTGGGGAGATTGGGCCGTAGGTGGTAAACTCCATTAAAAAATCTTTTAATTCTAAAATCTAATCCAATTTCAGGGCCTGCAATTTGCGCTATCGCAGATCTATAAGAATTTAGAGATGAATATGAGATCACTTTATTGTACTGAATTGTTAAAAATTTTAAAACTAATCCTACTGTAGGCGAATACGCATCTGCTTTGTTTATACAACAAAAATTCCACCATAATTATAAACCAGTATTATATTGTTTTAGCGTATTGTTCGTAATCGATGCAAGGCAGATTTCTAAGCATTCTTGCCGTACGTCGCCCCTCTCTAGTGCCTGTAGGATAATACTTCTGCTACCAGGGAAAGGGACTTTCAAAGTGGGTGAGGTATGCTGTTAAAAGATAATAAGCTTTCATTAGGATTAAAAATAATGGGGTCTCCTTCTAATAAGCTAGAAAAAATGGGAAACCAGGGTTGAGTGGTCCAAAGAGGGACCACAACTATTCCTCTAGCTTTATCGCATATGATCTTTTGAAGAACTTTTTAAAATTAAACAAAAGGGAGGAAATGAATAAAAATAAAAATTTTTTTCCAATTTATAGTAAAAGCGTCAACTTTATAACAGTCTGGATCCTTTAGCCAGGAAGAGAATACGTGACACTTGTGTTGATCCTACTGGCAAATAAATCAATTTCTGGTGTGCCAAATACCTTCCGTATATATTGAAAAATAGATATCATTAAGCTCCCACTCTGTCTCGATAGTACGCGATTGCTCATCGGCAATGGTGTTGTCCGATGATTTAATATATGACGCAAATAAAAATATATTCCTTTTTCCACACCGCATCCAAATATTTTTAGATAAAGTGTTAAGCTGAGGAAATTGAATGCTGCCCATTCTATTTATATAGGCAATGGCCGTGGTGTTATCAATTCTACATAAAATATTACAATTTTTGATATCAGACGCAAAACATTTAAGGGCGAAGAACGCTGCCAATAGCTCCAAATAAGTGATATGAAATTGTTTTTCGTTTGCGGACCACAGACCGTGGGATTTTCCACCATTGCAATAGATACCCCAGCCGGACCTAGTAGGTAAAGAAACAGTCATCGTACCAGAATTATAAATGAAATTTAAATATTGAATTTCGGTGGTAGGTACAAGTTTGCTCTTCCCTAAATTAATGAGAAAACCCAAGGATTGTAACAGCTTTACAGAAGTTGTTACATTATGTAAGCAGTCGGAATAGGACCTGCCAATAAATAAAAAATCATCCAGGTATATAACAGACAAGAAACCCTGTTGTCTTAAATGAGATTATTAGAGAATAGGTTTCATAATTTTTGTAAAGACAAACGGTGCGATGTTTAACCCGAAAGGGACATTGTATTGGAAAATCGACCCCTTAAAGGAAAATCTTAGGTACTTTCTGTGAGCTTGCCATATTGGAATAAGAAAATAAGCATCTTTAAGATCAAGCGTGGCCATAAAACAGTTCTCTCCAATTAACCGAATGACGGTTTTATGGTCTTCCAGTTTGAAGTGTGATGTCCTGATAAATTTGTTTAATGATTTTAGGTTTAAGATTAACCTTTTTGTGCCATCTAGCTTGGGCATCAAAAAATTTTTTTGACAAAAATTGGTTTTTACATGGATTTACTTTAGTTAGAGCTCCTATCCTTAGTAGCTTTTCTATCAAAAGAGAAATATTCGCCTGATCGCATGGTGAAAAACTAGAATTTTTTGGCACCAAGTTTTGTCTAGGTTTACTAGCCAAAGGAAGTTTTAAACCATTTATATAAGATAAAATATTTTTATCAGAAATTTAATTAAGCCATTCTTTGTTAAATAATTTTAGACGTCCCACTGGGTTACAGACCTGCGTTGAAGTTTCTGATATTGGAGTCTGGACTGTTGGTGAATTTTGTTTCTTCTGGACCCCGCTTGCCTGGATTCCAAGTTGTAGATTTGACGAAACTGTTGAGTTCGAACTCCTTGTTGAGCCGGTCTGAACTGTTGTCCACTCCGAGGGTGACGGCTTTGAATGGGAGCTGCTCTGAGTGGACCTTTGAAGTTTAAATTTGGTTTTGCGGTTTTATTGTTTGGAATATATTTCGGCTCCTATTTGGGTTTAGTAATACGAGGAGCAGGACGCAGTCCTTGACTAAATACCCTCTCGTCCAATTTTTCACCAAAAAGAAAATCGGTTAAAAGAGCATCTTTAAGAGTATCTTGAAAATCTTTACTTAGGTTGATTAGCAAAAGGTCTCGACGGGATTGAGATTGGGAGTGGTGTATATCTGCAAGCAACCTGCAAGCGCTGCCAAGAACCTCTATATGCTCATTATTCTGCCTCCCCCCTTTTTGCAACATATGTGTTAAAACATATGCAATGCCGGTTAGACTGGCACTTAATTGTTGGTGTTGATTTGCTAATTTGGTATCTCTTCTGACTACTTGGTAGTTAACAGCATTCTTTACCTCCGTGTTAAGTAAAGGCGATGTAAGCTGAGGAAAATTACTTGGGGGTGCAAACTTTTGCAAGAGCTCGGCTCGGTTGGCCTCTAACATACCATGTTTGAGAATCAGTTCCCATCTAGGTATAATGTCAGTATCAAACAAGGTGTTTGAAGTATCTGTCTCCCCCAAAAGAGCAACAAGGTCTTCGTTTTCGTTTGATTTGGAAGTATCAACTTGGGCCTTATGTGGGCTTTCTTTAACAAAAAGATCTGGGCTAGTACTTATACACGGACCAAATCTAGGCAGTATATATATTAAATATATAAACGCTACCACAAGCATTAAGCTGCCGCAAGAAATGTACAAGTTGATGTTATAAGTCAATGTAGGCGAATAAAAGGTTTGGCCTTAGCTAGGTATTTGGTGCTGCCACAAGCACAGTTGCCACCACAAGCACAGGTGCCACCACAAGCACAGGTGCTACCACAAGCACAGGTGCCACCACAAGCACAGGTGCCACCACAAGTACAGGTGCCACCACAAGCACAGGTGCTACCACAAGCACAGGTGCCACCACAAGCACAGGTGCTACCACAAGCACAGGTGCCACCACAAGCACAGGTGCCACCACAAGCACAGGTGCCACCACAAGCACAGGTGCCACCACAAGCACAGGTGCCACCACAAGCACAGGTGCCACCACAAGCACAGGTGCTACCACAAGCACAGGTGCTACCACAAGCACAGGTGCTACCACAAGCACAGGTGCCACCACAAGCACAGTTGCCACCACAAGCACAGATGCCAACATGTCACATATTGAGGTGCTGCCACAAGCACACATGATAAAAGGGAAAACCTGCTACCATAAGCAAAAAGAAATTAATAAAACTTACCCGCAGCATTATCCTCCGCCTGAAAGGAAGCCTGAGAAGCGGTGTCCGCGGAATCGTAAATATCTCCTGTGCCACTTTCACAGTCTAAGGGCGTTGTCAAAATCTTCGGTGCATGTTCTTCCAGGAGTTCCAAACGTTTTTTGAGTTCACTAAATTCTTTTTCAAAGGTATAACTTTGCTTCGGTGGAGAATGGGATCGAGAAGCTTTGCGCCGCGACTTAGACCGAGATCGTCGGGCGCGTACTCTGGAGATATCCCTAGAGTGTGAGCGAGAACGACTGCGTTTACGTTTACGTATATGCTTAGGCATAATCGCTAATTCGTCTAACGCACGAAAAGAAAGACTGAAGTGGTACCAGCGAGCGGGGACCGACAGGGATGAAATTTTGTTTATTTGAATCACGTGACCGTCTAGCACGAAACGAGAGATACTACACTTAACCTATTTATGAGACGAGGCCGGAGTATAATACATAGTACCAACAAATTAAACTAAATATTGAAAATGTACTACTTACTACTACTTAAATCTACTTTTGTATGAGGATTCTTGCATTGGTCCAAAACACTACTTCTACATTTACAAAAGTCACAACACATTATTTCCAATCTTCTACACAGACATACCGTTTCTCTGAAGCACGTCTGACAGTTACATGGCTTAGGAAAATCTTCAGGATCCCTTGGATCATCTGTCACTTGTGGAATTAAATCCAGAGCATGAATCCATTTGTAGTATTGCAAATAGCTCCGTTTTATTTGAAGACGGATTGATCTTGAAGTAGGGGTCAAATCTTGAAAGTTTCATAATTTTTTATGATGAAACTGATGGAAACGCAATTCATCCATTGTACTTAAGTTTGAGGCAAGTGCGCGAACCAAAAATGTTTCTGCCTTTTTCTCCATGTCTTCATTTAGTGGCTCCTTGCCAAATTCTAAAAAGGGGTCGTCGTCACAAAAATCTGCTACTTTTAAAGCTGCCAACTTTGTACTGACTTTGCTTGTAGTGTCGCAGCCGGTTAAAGAATGAGTAGCAGGTAAAGCTATTAAAACAGTAAGTGGTACTCTGCCATCAAAGGAGTGAAGTGGAATGTATCGCGATGTTTTTTCTACTCCAAAGGCAACGTACAGCTCTTTAAGTCCTACCCTTTTCCACTTCTGCTGCTAATGATTGAGTGCACTAACAAAAACATCAGTATCAGTAGAACAAATATCCACGTTGCTTACTTTTGGAGTCAGTGTCATGTGAGAAATATGGGTTAATCTTCTGTCATCAGCTTCCTCATGATCAGATTCCAACGTATGTTCTTCTCCAATTATGCCATTCTTTATAGTTAAACATCTTGGCTGACCATCTTAACTACACCACCAAGATAAATGGGCACAGATGTAGTGACAGAATCTTTTTTTCGGCATACCAAATCAACAAAGTATGATTGCAACAATTCTTTGTTTTTACCCGAAGCCCAATAAGCGGCAGTATCCACAGGAAGGGGTATGTTGTCATTTGGGGCTCCATATTCCACAGGTTGTTTCCGTGATCGCTTGGACCTCTCAAACCCTTTCACACTTTTTTCCTTGTAAATGTCGAAAACAATATCTATGCGCTCGCTTTTATGAGAAGCTTGGCATATAGCACTCCAAATTCTTCCTACAAACTCGTCATATGTCTTCAGTTTCAAAGATTTAGCTGGCACCTTTCTTGCAAATGCCATAAAGTCTATAACTGTTGCTTTACCAGGAGATTGGGGTGTTTCGGAATTTGGCGGTATTTGTAACTTTTTTTCTAGCTCGTGAACCAGCTGCGATTTGTCGGGTTTTGTTAGAAATCCATTTCTCGTCAAAAACAAAGATGTAGAAGTTAATTCATAAGACAAAAGATAATTTATATCATATCTTCGACACCGTGCGATGTCTATTAAACGAAGAGCATGGGCAGTTTCATTCTCCACATTCACTTCAAAAGTATTTATTATTTTAGTTTTCTTTTTTACTCTTTTAATAGGTTGCATTAGACTGACACACTTATTTTCAAATCTTTCAGTCGGGAACTGATTATGGGCTTTTTCTCCTATTTGTATGCAGTTTAAAAGATTCGTGGCATTTCCACGACCTATCTTTTGTTTAGTAATAATATTATGTAGCTCCGATCCACTGCTGGAGTCCGTACGAATTAGATTATTGGTTAATTGTATGCAATTAGTCATGACAATATTATAATTTGATAAAATTAATGAGCATTGTCTAAATTACTTCGCGATGTCGATATATTAAAAACTTGATGTATGTCAATAACTATTGGATTTACCAAACAATGAACTACAAGATTTTTTTGCCTTTAGAAAAGGAATAAAATGAGCTCTGAAAATTAAAAATCGGAGCACTGTGTACGGAGATATAGTCAAACAAAAAATCTAGCAATATGGCGGCCATTTTTAAATATAGAGCGACCAAACGACCATGAGCTGGATCATGTGACCAATGTTTTTTTAAGCTCTTATAGGTGTTTAATGAAGCCCCGCTCAAAAACTTAGGGGACATATAACTGCACACGTGACATGGGCTAGCCCCTCGACTATGTGTGAAACGAAAATATTTTTTCAATGTAAAATAATCTTTATCCGTCCAGCATTAAGTCAATTTTTGGCAATAGCGTCATAGAAATTATTTGCTGGTGTTTGCTGAGTTACCTAAACTATGAAAATTTCGTAATTTTGCCATCATATTTAATTGAATAAATTAGGATTGGCTTACTAAAATTTATTTAAACTAGACACATAGGTTTATTTATATTGGTCTCTTCAAAAAATTATAACACAATTTTTCGTTGAAATGTACAGGGGAGCCAATATTTAGCCACCTCAAAATTTACAAGGGATTTTCCATGTTCAAGTCATGAAGCACCCGGTAGGTCTTTTTCCAAAAATATTTTTAAGAATTTCGGGTGCTTCACAAAGTCAGTATATTATAACAATGCACCATTTTATAAAGTGGAATAGTATAGCTTTTGATTTGTTTCCTAAATCTACGCGAAATTTTACTCAGATTTAAACGATTTGACGTCATTTTTATAAACACACTACTTATAACTTCTAAGAAGTTATAGGGTAATATTACTTTCTAATTAAACAGTTCAACTTTTCAAACATCCCGGAGTATTTTTCACTGGTTTCTATAATATATTTTGTTCGGCTGAATTTAGCTCTGACCTCAGAATTTGATATCAGCCTCCAATGATAAGGGTGCGGAGATCTTTTAGACATCAAGAAAAATTCAATAATATCACCAGTTATATTCAATGTATTGGTTATAAACGATTACAAACTTGTAATACATTTTATTAACAGTCAGTTTAAGGCTAATATATTTATTTTCCAAATATTTACTTCTTTTATAAGAACCACGGGGGGCTTACCGTATAAATTTCCAAGAATAGTCTGCCAACATTTTTGCACCATTGTCCGGTATTCAATTTAATTGATGCAATGTCTTGATGGAATCTTTCTCTCATGTCAGACACGCTGCCAACAAAAAATTTAAAAAAAGTAAAACAGCGTTCAAACTTGTTTTAGACGAATGTATAAATAGCCGCCATTGATCTGGTGCATCTACATGGCAAGCTAAGTTCTGTCATCTAAACCGGGTATATCGTGACACAACACCAATTCATCTTCCATTACAAAAAAATAATGTCAACGTTGCTTGTCTTTCCCTGTGTAGGGATACCTTAACTTCTTTTTCTAAAGGATTCCATTGTTGCAGATGGAATCCAAGACGTTCTGTTTTTGTCTTCAACAGGTCCAAGTCACGAGCAGGATCACCTTATTTAGCTCAAGCGATTAAGTGAGGTTTAGAAGAAAAATCGTCAGAACTAGGGATGTAGCTTGCTTCAGCTTTTGGTAAAGATTCCGATTCCGGATCAATAGTGTAACTTTCAGGACGCTAGGGTGTAAGATGTCATGGGTCACCGGTCTGATTTCAAAGGGAATATTGGGGTAATGAATGCTGTGCTTTTTTTTTCTTCCGAGGATCCGCCCAAGTGCCAGATGAACTTCGGCCAGGTTTGGCTCATTGTGCTCACCCTAGTTTGGTTTTACACTTAGTAGTAGTAGTAGTAGTAGGTGAGGGGAGGCACACGAACCTGGCAAGTAGACCAAATGCGATCCTTGTTACCTACCCCTGTGTCTTCCCCCATTCACTCAACCACCCAGGCTCTCGCCGAACCTACCCGACCTTCTCATAAAGGTCAGGATGTCACTCCAAGCAAGAGTTCTGACTTCCTCCTGTGGGATCACCACTGTCCCAAAGACTTGTCGTCTGAGTCTTCCCAGTGCTTCGCAATTGCACAGGAAGTGCAGCGGTGTCTCCTCATCCTCCAAGCATCCCGAACATATCGGGTCCTCCTCCACCCCCATTGTATGCAGGTGCTTCCTCAATTTGCAGTGTCCTGTTAAGAGTCCCACCAGAGGATTCAGGGCACGCCAGTCCGGTTAAGAATCCATTCTAACTTGGCCCGATAGGGCCAAGTTATGAAATCTTTAGCCTGTCTACACCCTGGCGTCTGCCGCCATTCCTCCTTGGAGAGGTTGGCGGCCCATTCCCCCAGGGCCGTCCCCACCTGCTGCTTTGATTTACCTGGTTTTACACTTACGTATTTATTCCAGTTCCTTGCACTACTTTGTGTAGGTCAACTGTGCATGGAGAGTGTCGGAATATCCTCTGGTTCTAGTTTTGGTTGCCTGAGTATTTTTTGCCTTTTCCAATCTAATGACTCGCAGTGGCAGATAATTACTGTACCGCTTCACTTTCTCGTCCACATAACCTGTAGCTTAGGTCTCCGTTGTACACTTGCTTCTCAACGGCCATGTGTCCTGTCGGAATTCCTGTGGTAATTCTCAGCTGCTTACTGCTCATCAGAAGTAGCTGTTTCGTTAGTTTCGGGTCTGGGTCGCCAAAGAAAAATTTGCTATGGTTTGCTGTTCTTCCAGTAGAGTTTGTGTTGATTCCTTGTCCATCGTTTTATGATGTTTTTTCCGACCCCTTTCTTGCAAGTTCGTCTGCCTTTTCGTTTTCTGTAATGCCTTCATGTCCTGGTACCCATTCTAGTATTACATTGTTGGCTTTTTCCAGAGCCTCAAGTTTCTCTTGACATTCCCATACCAGTCTTGATGTCACCTTATTGCATGTTAGCGCTCTGAGGGCTGATTGGCTCTCGGAGTATATGTGAACCCGCTTATTAAGATAAGTCCTCCTATTGTTTTCATACGCACATTGTATGGTGGCGTAGATTTCCGCTTAGAACACCGTGGGAGACTTACCCAGGGAGAAGTAAATAGATATCTCTCCTCGGTCTTACTCCGTGTGTCCCTGCTCCGGTACCCTCTTTGTTTTTTGGGCCGTCTGTGTACCAAATTATTGAATTATTACAACTTGGCGCATTGTCAAGCTGTTCAGAGAAGCCATTTTAACATTTATTTAAGTAAGTTTTTTGTTAAAGAAATAGGTATTTTTTGTGCTAATAAAAATGATGTTATATCTTTTTTCTACCTCTATATTAGTAAGAACCTCTGGTTCATGCAAGACAATTTCCAATGCACGTCATCAATCAGCTGATAATTGTAAATCCGTAAGAAAATATAAGGAATTTAATTTTACAGTGACGGAAATAAAATTTGATACACTGAGGTTAGCATTTTATGCCATTTTTGAATATTTTGGTAAACTGGGCTTTTTACAATTATCTCACCTCTATACCTTGCGTTTCTTATTTCAGTAAGGATAGAAAAAAGGCTATATATAAAATTATTTATTCGAAGAAAGTATTCCTACATAGTTGAGCAAGTTGGGAAACCAAGAAGCACTATACAAAGCCTCAGAACTAAATGCGAAAATACAGGATCATTGGATAGAAGGGCTGGAAGTGACAGAAGAAGAATTTCAAACGAAAATCAAGATAATAATATACAATACATGACTTCAAAATTAAATATAAAACAGATTATTCAAATATTAAAAGAAAAAAAACATTGGTTTAATATTTTAAAGCGGCACCATTTTTTTCCACTACTAAGTTTAAACGTCCGAGCATTGATGCCACCAGCATTTGGGGTTGATGAAAATTGTAGGTATTCCAGGTTTCTTCAAGTTTATTCCACAAATCATCACTGTTTCGAGGATGGAAATCAATGTTCTTGTTAATTTCTTTCACGATATATTCCCAAACATTTTCGATTGAATTGATATCAAGGCTTTTTGAGGGCCAAGGTAACAATGAAATGTCATTTTCCCGTATCCAGTCCGAAACTCTCCTTGCTGTATGGACGGGGCAGTTGTCATGCTGGTATATAAAATTTTCTTGTTGAAATATATTGTTTACCGATGGCAACATTACATTTTGAAGGATGTGTATATAAGCTTGAGTATTAAATCTTCCTCGAATTCAGTGGCATATTCCTAGCCCTCTGGGAGTCATATACCCCCATACATTAACTGAAAATCTTCCACTTGTTTTAACATGTTGAGTATATATTTCTTCATACCGTGTATTTGGCGGCCTATAGACTCTAATGTGCCCGTTATAATAAGACTGAAATGTCGTCTCGTCGGTAAATACTACATTTTCCGAAAAATCCATACCTTGCGGTAAATATTCCAGCGCAAACCCCATTCTTTGCTCTTTATTCATATCGGTCAAAAACGGTTTTCTAGCAGCTACCTTATTTTTCAATTTCGAATTTTTCCTTATACGATTTCTCGCTGTTCTTCCTGTCCCAGGAAAATTAGTTTGATTGTGTGCTTCTACAGCCGTCTGAAATGGATTGTTTCGCAAAAAATCTATTAGATCATTATCTTGATTTTCGTTTCAAATTTTTCTTCTGCCACTTCCAGCCCTTCTTTCCAATGATCCTGTATTTTCCCATTTAGTTCGGAGCCTTTGTATAGTGCGTCTTGGTTTTCCAAATTGCTCAGCTATTCTGTAAGACGGGTAAAATAATAATAGCTATATGATATTCACAAACTTATTTTTTAATTAATCACGAATTAAAACCCATAAACATACAATTAAAAGTAGAACAAAGCTTGCTCCAATAACGTTTTATATTGAGTGGCGTTTGGCACACTTGCATACCCGAACTGCCTTCCCTAAATTCTAAGAATCCATATGTTTATGTTAACACCATAAAAGTTAATCCTAATAAGCTATTTTCTGGCCATGATTTCTCGTTCTTCAAACTGAATCATCGATGGCATAACTTTGTGTAATATATTTTATAGTTGGTTCACAAAACTGTGTATATATATAGCCTGTTCGTCATAATAACTAGTATTTAATTTTAAAATGCCTTACATTCGGCCATCCTGCCGTTTGGCCTGTCCACAGGACATATATATTTAATCAATTCTAGTCTAAATTACTTGAACTATAACTCAATCGTAAAAATCTTTAACAAAATACAATTACTACACTTAAACGTAAACATCTTTACCAAAAATACAATTTATCCTTGTAACTCTCGTTATAATTACAAACTATTTAATGTCAACTGCAAACTACTTTATGCCAACTGCATTATTGAGTGCTGCGAACTGCTTCATGCCAACTGCATTATCGTCAATTGCGAACTGCTTCATGCCAACTGCATTATCGCGAACTGCGAACTGCTTCATGCCAACTGCATTATCGCGAACTGCGAACTACTTCATGCCAACTGCATTATTGCAAACTGCTTCATGCCAACTGCACTATCGCAAACTGCGCACTGCTTCATGCCAACTGCATTATCGATCTTATTAGCAAACTATTCCCTCAACATGATCCATGGCTTGATTTTATCCACGGCGACCACAGTCCTATAATTCTTAAGACCTTCTCTTAAATCTTCCACTTCGTAGCGGTCGTTTCTTAATACTCGGTTGATACGAAACGGCCCTTTGAACTTAGGTAGAAGCTTTCGACTGCTGCCTGTCGCTGGATTATCCGTTCTTAAGACCATGACTACCTCGCCTTCCTTATACTGTGTTGCCTCGGATCGTTTTTTATCGAATCGTTTCTTCTGAGCGATCTGATCTGTAGTTATTCTCTTGGATATGTCGGATCGTAACTGATAGAGATCAATTCGATCCAGACATTCCTTTACTTCATTTAAGATCTTTGACTCTGCAATAGTCCGACCCTTATATCCAGCGAGTGCTTCCAATGGGGATACTCCTGTGGTTTTATTGCTACTGCAATTTAGTACACTCTGTACTTGTTTAACGTAAGTGTCCCAGGAAGTTTCTGCTTGTCCGCCGGCTGCGGTCGCTAGACAGTTTAAAATCGTTCTATTCGTTCGCTCACACTGGCCATTTGCTCTAGGGGTGGCAACGGCATTAAGCACATGTCGAATCCCGTATGACAAGCAGAATATCTTAAACGTCCTTGAAGTAAATGCTGTACCTCTGTCAGTTATTAGCCTGACGGGAACTCCAAATAAATACATAATATCTAGTATTGTCTTTGTGACATGCCGAACCTTGGTATTTTTAACTGGTTTCAAAAAAATAAACTTCGTGAATCCATCAACTATTGCAAGAACATATTGATTTTTCTTTTCACTACAGACAAAAGTACCTAGGTGATCGATGTGAAGCGTATGGAATGGTATTGGTATTTTTTTCTATTGGATGCAGTTTACCTGGCCTTTTTCCTGAAGGGTGCTTGTAATATAAACAATTCAGACAAGCTTTAATGTATTTAGTCACAAATTTCCTCATTTTTGGAAACCAGTAGCTATCTGCTATACGTTCCAAGGTCTTTTCTACTCCCAAGTGGCCTGCGTCGTCGTGACATAATCTGCAAATCTGCCATCTTGCAGTCTTGGGAACAAGCCATGCTAACTTTCCATCCTTCAACCTTCTATATACCTTATCTTCCTTTAGTAAATACTCTTTGAAGTACTGTTTAGAATTTAAACATTCTATTGTTTTCGCCAGAATTCCTTTGCTTTTTGCGATTTCTTCATCTTGCATCTGCGCTACCACAACCCAATCAGCTTCCGTCAGATTTACGACATTGATTTCTTCTGGAATAGGGTTGCGACTTAATGCGTCAACGTGTGCCATTGCTTTACCTGGCCTATATTCTATTTGGAAAGTGTAGTCTTGGACCTCCAACCACCAACGACCAACTCTGGGAATTAAATCTTTTTTTGTAAATGTAGTCCGCAACGCATTACAATCGGTGACTACCTTAAACTGCAGTCCTATCAGGTATACTCTGAAAAATTTCAGTGACAAGACAACTGCTAGGGTCTCCAATTCATACGAATGATATGATTTCTGATCACTTGTTGTTTGTTTGCTAAAATATCCAACCACCTTTTTATCTTTAGTTGATCCCTGGAACAATATTCCACTCACGCCTATGGCGCTAGCATCTGTGTGTAGTTCCGTAGGTAGGTTGGGATCAAATATAGCTAATATTGGTCTTGACGAAAGTGACACCTTTACTGTTCTGACTGCTTCTTCTTGTTCTGTCGTCCATGACCATCTTGTATCCTTCCTAGTTAATCTCGTCAGTGGTTCTACCGCTTTAGCGTAATCCTTAACAAATTTGCGAAAGTACCCCGCGAGTCCCAAAAACTGTCGTATTTGTTTAATATTTTGTGGTCTCGGCATACGTACTAAAGCTGCTATTTTATTAACACCAGGGCGAACACCCTCTTTGCTTATCTCTCGTCCCAAGTAGTCTATCGTTGACTTAAAAAACTCGCATTTACTCAACTTCAGGGTTAGGTTATTTCGACGAAACACTTCAAGCACCTTCTCCAGATTTCTTAGACCTTCTTCAACTGTTTTGGAAGGGATGATTATGTCATCTATGTACGGATATGCAATTTTGTTCTTTAATTCACCCAAAACATTATTTACCAATCTTTGAAATACCGCAGGTGAGTTTGCTAACCCAAACGGCATCCGAAGGAACTCATAATGACCTTCCGGTGTGATAAACGCCGTCTTCTCCACTGATTCTTCGGCCATGGGTACCTGATAGAATCCCGAGGCCATATCTAGGGTTATGAAGTACTCATTACCTCCCAGTCGATCGATCTGATCTTCTATCAATGGCAATGGGAATTTTTCTTTAACCAATTTTAAATTAAGTTTACGATAATCAATCGCCAGCCGATGATCTCCAGTTTTCTTTTTGACTAAAAGGACCGGACTAGCATATGGCGACACAGACTCGCGGATTATTTTATTGTCCAACAATTCCTGAATTATACTTCGTAATATTTCTTTTTCGGAAATCGACATCCTATATGGATTGTAAACAACAGGCTCTTCGCACTTTAGCTTTAAGTTCATTTCAGTTGCAGATGTTTTACCAAGTTCTTGTAGAGAGAACGAGACACAATCGCGGTAGTTATTCATTACTTGCACTAATTCTGCTTTCTGAGTGGCGGTGACTTGTTCTCCAATCTTTAACATTTCTGTTGTTATGGAATGTTCGTGTGGGTCGCTAAAGTCGTATTGATCTATGGTATTAACATCGAACGGGTTTAAAGTATGCATTCTCACTGTGTTTTTGCTTTTGATCATAACTACATGTTCTTGATTAATAAAGTCTGTTCCTATTAATAGGTCGTGATTAAGTTGACTATTTTCAAGTACTAACGCTAACACCGTTGCACTTACTTCCTCTATAGTGA
This sequence comes from Polydrusus tereticollis, assembly GCA_963920685.1. Taxonomy (NCBI): domain Eukaryota; kingdom Metazoa; phylum Arthropoda; class Insecta; order Coleoptera; family Curculionidae; genus Polydrusus; species Polydrusus tereticollis. The sequence continues at coordinate 49,989,204 of OY987327.1, read as the reverse complement.
CGTGAATTGTAGCTGACATTACTGTAGTCACCGTCTTACCATTGAAGGATCTCAATACTTTAGGTGCACAATTTACTAGATTTAGCTGTAACTTCTCCGCAGTTGATAATCTCAATAAAGTGCAAGTACTTCCTGAATCTATCAGACATTTAATTTTGCACCCATTAACACGTGCATTTTTAAAAAACAAATTATCCTGCTTGGCTGGTCCCTCACAGACAGCTACGCCTATGCTACCTCTGGTGCGATTATTTCCTTCGCACTGCTCGCGTGTGTGGCCAAACTTTTTACAAAGAACGCACCTTATTTTCGGCTTACGACACTGATTTAGAAAATGATTTCCACCACAATTGTAGCATTCAATTTTATGTTTTTGTTCAGGCTTAGTATTTAGCACACGCGCACGAGATGATTCATTTCTATTTGGAAAACTGTCTTTCGCCGCGGGTGGTCCCCTCACATTACTTAAACTTCCAACATTACTTAAGTACCCTGCCAATTCACCAATAGACTGAAAATTGGCTGCTCTCGCCGCTAATGCAACGTTTTTATCTAATATACCCTCGATTACACTATCAATTAAAAAAACATCCGGAATTGGCAAGTGAAGTTTATTTAATTTTGCCACCTTCTCAAAACAATAATCGCCCAAATTTTGTTTTGGCTGTGGCGAGTACGCGGCAGCTTCCACTAATAATTTCCCGAATTTAATAGTTCCCGGAAAATTATGTTGTATTAATTGTTTCACGTCATTCCAATCTAATCCCGAAATTTGAGCAGTGTCATACCATTTGCGCGCATTACCACGCAACCTACTGGTGGCTAATTTCAAAGTCAGTAACTTGTCCCAGCCATGATATGACGCCAGTTCGTCAACCCTTTGAACCCACTCGGTAATTGTCAAATTTTCCGCATTTGGATCGAATATAGGTATGACACTTTCATTAACATAGGAACTTAATGACGTTGTTTGACCACTACTACTAGTACTAGCACTTACTTGTCTGGTGAGTTCGTTTATCTTTTTTTTTAACCTCTTTATTTTCTTACTCTGCCTATCGTCCTCCGATGATGACGAGCTCGATGAAGTTGCTCTAGATCTGTGTGAACGTCGTTTCCCCATTCTACACTAACACAACCAAACTGGTTATCCAACTTCACTAACACTACGATTGAATTCCTTATTAAAAGTACGAACACACTGCACCAGGCGAATTAAAGCAATTGCACAATGTTGTTTGTCTAACACATATTTTGGTAACACTAGGTATAACACTAGACTTAGGTCTATCCCACCGCTGCTATGTAAGACGGGTAAAATAATAATAGCTATATGATATTCACAAACTTATTTTTTAATTAATCACGAATTAAAACCCAAAAACATACAATTAAAAGTAGAACAAAGCTTGCTCCAATAACGTTTTATATTGAGTGGCGTTTGGCACACTTGCATACCCGAACTGCCTTCCCTAAATTCTAAGAATCCATATGTTTATGTTAACACCATAAAAGTTAATCCTAATAAGCTATTTTCTGGCCATGATTTCTCGTTCTTCAAACTGAATCATCGATGGCATAACTTTGTGTAATATATTTTATAGTTGGTTCACAAAACTGTGTATATATATAGCCTGTTCGTCATAATAACTAGTATTTAATTTTAAAATGCCTTACAATTCTTCGTAGAGAAACCTCGTCTTCGAATAAAGCAATTAATCTCGCCTTCTCGAGTTGATTCATGTTCACAAAATTTATTAAAATGAAATAATATAATTTTCAAATCTGATGACACCGATAACAATTTGTCAAAAAGTGAAGTGCATTTCCAGGTGATCTAGGTATACCAAAGCCGACATCACATCAGGAAAAAATAAGTGTAGGTACGAAATTTTATTTCAAACTTAAAGTATTCTTCTTTGATACAAACCCACTAATAGCAAATACTTTGTTCATTTAAGCTTGTAATGCTGACTGTATGATAATATGACACCCGATATATTACTCAACAGAGCGACTATGACGATTCACCTTGTTTACATTACGGATAAATAAGGTTTAGGCGATACCAATGTAGATTAAGAGCATTCATTATTCTTTGTGCAAGCTAGGATAAGACATTAAATTCGTATGTAACCAGATTTAAGGTTTAAGTTATAAATTAAATAAAAGTTGTTCTTGTGAAGTGATATTGTTTTATTAAGAGACAACATCAGAAGTGGTGAAAAAGAACAAACGCGTCGATTTCTGTGTTTTGTGCTTATGGTTTTTGTTTACAAGAAAAATGGGTCGTAATAGAAAGAAATCGAAAAAGGTTTCTTCATCGTCATCCGAAGACAGTTCAACATCGAGCGATGAAGACAATACAACACAGGTTCGTAAGAAAATGAAACTCAGCCGACGACGCCGACGTAGAGAAATTGTAAGTCACACACCTCCTCCTAAGTTATATAATTCACAGCCACTGGCATAATCAAGCCTAAACTTAAAAGTATTAACAACAATTCCAGAATTTGATCCAAAAATTATGGACGTTAATGACTGGATTGAAATAATCCAGTATAATGCCAACACCTACGGATGGTCAGATAATCTAATAATTTTTCAAGCGCTAAACAAATTAAAAAACACCGCAAAAATGTGGTATGACAGTTATATCGAAAGTGAGTTAGAATGGGCACAGTTTACTTGGGAGAAGTGGAAAAATATTTTAATATCTACTTTTCAATCTAAACTTAATGCATATAACTTATTAATGGATCTTGTCAATCATAAACCTACCGAGGGCTGTTCATTATATGATTTTTATTTTGAACATATGTCAAAGATAAATAAACTTAAACTAAATTTTTCTGACACTGATAAAATTTCTTTGATTTGCGGAGCGATGAATGATAATAATATCACCTCAGCTGTTGATGCCTCCAATATGGTAGATCCCAATATGTTAGGCGCTTATCTTAAAAATAAAACATACGTATTACCGCCACGAATGTCACATGCAAATATTACAACTAAAAATTATTCTCAAAAGGCAACAAACCAATCATACAATAATAATTATAATCAAAATAAACCCTCAACTAGTAAGACATTCTCTATAGATAAAGCGAAAACGTGTAGAGCTTGCGGAAGAACAGGACATGATCGTCACAGTTGTAGACACAAATTTCAAGTTTGTAATTTTTGTCACGTTAAAGGCCACATTGAGGTCAACTGTCTTAATCAACAAAAACAAAATAGTCCAGAAAAAAAAAATTCGGGCTCTTACTCAAAATTTTATAAACAAATTTTACTGAATGGGCATAGATGTCAGGCTTCTATAGATTTTGGTAGTGAATGTTTAATAATAAAAACGTCGGTGGTTCAGGAACTAAACTTTCAAGTGCACAACCTTGAAGTACCGGTTACTCTTTTCGGGTTTCTAGGAACTGGCGTTTCAGTTACGCAGTACGTTTGTGAAAATACAAAAGTTGACGAGGTAAATTTAGACGTTAAATATTATGTAATTGATAATCCAGAATTTAAATTTGATATTTTGATAGGAAGTAAGTTTACGGAGAATCCAAATATTATTTATTATAGAATTGACAATTCTCTTAACTTTAAAAATAACTCGAATTTCCCTGATTGGTTACAAAATATAAACTGTGATAGCCAAATGTCATCGGAAGAATTAAATAATATATATATAGTATTTTGTTAACATACGAAACTTGTATGTTTGAATCGATAAAAACATTAGGAAAAGCCCATAGCGTTTCTCTTTCAATCGAATTAACCACAAATAAACCGATAGCTCATCGACCATATCGCAGCGCAGAGAAAGATAAACAAATATTTAGAAATATCATAAAAGAATTGTTAGATGCTAACATCATTCGTGAAAGCAAATCCCCATATTCAAGCCCCGCTTTGCTCGTTAATAAAAAAGACAACTGTAAAAGACTTGTAGTAGACTTTAGGGCACTAAATCAAATAACAGTAAAAAATAAATTCCCAATGCCTATTATTGAGGATATAATAGACAATTTACCAGACTACAAATACTTTACCAACCTTGACTTGGCGTCGGGATATCACCAAATTCCGATGGATCCGAAATCAGTCTCTTATACCGCGTTTGCAACGCCTGAGGGGACTACGAATATCTCAGGATGCCATTTGGATTATGTAATGCCCCTTCCGTGTTTCAACAATTCACGAATGAAATATTCGCACCTCTCCGTCATTACAACGTAGTTCCATATCTAGATGACTTATTAATCCCTTCAAAAACTTTTTCTGATGGCATAAACATTTTAGGGGAAGTTTTAAAAATAATAAAACAATACGGATTAACAATTAAGCTAAAAAAATCTTTCTTCCTTATGAAAAAGATTACCTATTTGGGATACGAAATATCTTTTAACAAAATCTCACCCTCTAACTTAAAGATAGAATCTGTAATAAGGTTCCCATATCCTAAAAGTCAACATGAGCTAAGACAGTTTTTAGGTCTAGTAGGATATTTCCGGAAATGTATTAAAGATTTTGCGCGCATATCAGCACCTTTAACAAATCTGTTAAAAAAGAATTCAAAATGGAAATGGTCCGATAACCACACAAAAATAGTGGATTTTCTAAAAAAAACAAATTTGTTCCAGACCGGCCCTAGCAATATTTAACCCTCAACTGTCCATTATACTGTACACCGACGCTAGTAGAGACGGGTATGCAGGAATATTAATGCAGAAACAAAACAACATTGAATACCCTGTCGCATTTTTAGTAAACAAACAACAGAGTCAGAAAAAAACTATCATTCCTTTGAACTGGAGTTGTTGGCTATTGTCAGAACACTAGAAAAATTTCGTTATTATCTAATAGGCTACGAATTCACTATTTTCACGGACTGTAATGCGGTTAAGAATGCCTGGAAAAAGCAGACAATTATTCCTCGCATAGCGCGATGGATTTTATATTTACAGGACTTTTGTTTTGAAATAATTCATAAAGCAGGTTGTCAAATGCAGCACGTTGACGCTTTGAGTCGCAATTTTGCAGAAGCCGACAAATCTCACACGAAACAGGTATTAATAATAACAGAAAATGACTATTTACCCGAAGCACAGGAGTTAGACAGCCACATCAAAGAAATCAAAGAAATTTTATTAAGCGGTGATAGCGATAAAAATAAAGATAGCTTTAACAGCTATGACCCTCGCGGAAATAAGGTGTACAAATTAACACAATTTGGTCGACGATGGGTGGTACCCAAACTTTGTAGATGGCAAATTGTCAAAGCCAAACACGATGACATTGGTCATTTTTCTTTCGATAAAACTTTCAAACGGATTAAGCGCTCGTACTGGTTTCCAAAAATGAACAGATTTATAAAAAAGTATATAAGTTCGTGCCTTCATTGCCTATATCATAAAGAACATGGTGGTAAAAAACCAGGTTTCTTACATTCCATCCCCAAGTATGCTCGGCCTAATCACACGCTACACCTGGATCATCTGGGACCCTTCATCGAAACAGAGAATGGCAACAAATATCTACTCGCCGTAGTAGACAGATTTACTAAATTTACTTATGTCAAGCCTGTCTCAAACACCTCTGCTAAGCACGCCATTGGCCAACTGGAAAATATCTTCACAGTTATGGGAAACCCAAGACGTTTAATTTCAGACGCGGGAACCGCATTTACCTCTCATGAGTTCAAACGATATGTTGAAAATAAAGGTATTAGACTGTTTATAACAGCTGTGGGGAAGCCTAGAGGAAACGGACAAGCAGAACGGATGAACAGGACAATCCTTGATGCACTTGCGACGTCAGGAGCGGATACAAATAAAAACAACTGGGACACCAAAGTGAACCAAATCCAGCTAGGACTAAATAGCACAAAACACCGTATAACGAAATACTCGCCCGCAGAGCTTTTATTCGGCTTCAAAATAAGAACAACCAGCGACTTGCACGACATATCGGACGAGGAACAACTTGATGTTACTAAAATCCGACGTCAAGCAACTAAAAATCTCGAAGAAAACCGAATCCAACAGGACCTTACATTTAACCAAAAGCGCGCACCACCCAAGTTTTTCTCAGTTGGTGATCTGGTGCTCACCAAGGTTACAAGCTTTCCAGCCAATAATGAAAGCAAAAAGCTACTCCCAAAATATAGGGGTCCATTTCGCATCTTAGAAGTATTACCCAATGATCGATATCGAGTAAAAGAAGATATCCACACAGAAAGATCCAGAAGGCCCTATGAAGGAACCGTTAGTTTGGAAGATATAGAACTTTTTACAATTTAAAACTGTTAAGGTAAATATAATAGATCGCCATCTTAGGCATAACAGATCGCCATCTTAGGCATAATAGATCGCCATTTTAGGCATAACAGATCGCCATCTTAGGCATAACAGATCGCCATCTTAGGCATAATTGATCGCCGTCTTAGGCGATGTACGAGTTTTTATAACAATAAAGCACACATTTCAAAATGACAACTTTATTTGACAGTCATCTTTTACCTTGACTGGTGCCCGCAAATACGGGGCCATAAAAAGGAGAAATAGTTTAAAAGAAATCGGCGATAACCCGTAAACGGGCTCATCAAAAATATCTAAAGTTATTCTTTTGAATGTGGGTTTTAGTGCTCTTTAATAAACCTAAATAGAATTTTTCTCTAAAATAATTAGGGAAGCCAATAATTGACCCCATTTAAAATTACATGGGATTTCCTATGTCCCGCTCGACGATGCAACACCCGGTATATTTTATTTCTACTTTACTAATTTTTGGCGTATAGCAGCTGCCCTAGATTTGAATATCTCCACTGTAAGCGTAGTTTCAACAACAGTTAAGGAAAATAAATTATTACTCGCCTAAAAAAAAAACGTTCTTATTCAAAAAGAGTTGTAAATGTGTCAATATTGGATATAATATGTTCTATCCGTGACACTATTTATGGAATGTACGAAACAAGTAAGTTGTATTATAAAAAAAAATTAATATTTTACATTGGTTATGCTTAAGCTGTAACTTTTTTTAGAACATCGTGTAACTTTGACAACTTTAACTAAGAAATTAAAAGACACACAACTGTTTGATGGTTGTCTTAATTCTTTAAAAAGCTTCTTAAAGGACATAGGCTTCGGATGGAAAAAAGGTTAACGGAGGCGAGGGCTTATGGAACTTTCCCATGTAGCTTTCAGACGACTGATATTTTTGAAAGAATATATAAAAGAAAAAGAAGTACAAATTTGTTTTTTTGGATAAAACATGAGTTTTTCAGAATGGCACAATTGGTCGATCTTGGCAAGATGAACATAAAAGAAATTTTTTATAAAAAGGTAACAATAAAATTACATGACTATTCCAATATAATTTGGGTATATTTTGTCATCCTGGAAGATTTTACAAATACAGTAAATAAATTTGTGTTTATTTTTGTAAATTTATCTTGTTTTTATGAAAAAAACAAAACCACTGTAATTCCCTCACTCGGTTATTTTGGTTACAATCTGACAACACTGCCGATAACTAACGTCACTCGAAGGGTATGACGTGCAACGGAAATTGTTTTGCAAAGAGTTTACTTACTTTATCAGTAAAACTCTAATTACGCCTACTATCTTGTTAGAAGCCAAGCTGTGCGTAGAAGCACTAAAGCAAATGCAGTGTTCCTCCACAGTTTAATGATAACGGTAAATAAAATGCTTATGTGGAGGAAGACTGCATTGTTTTATTTACTAAATATATATACAGGGTGGCACATCGAAAACAAAGCAGAGTAATTTACTGGCAGCTCAGTTCTTTTTTGGAAAAACGCTCAGACCCGTCGATTTTGTTTTCGAGGGGGACACAGAATTAGCAAAAAATCACGTTAACACGTGCAGCCCCCAGGGCGGGGGTGGCACCACCCCTAAAATCTTAAATAGAAAGGGGGTCGAGTGATACCTTATTTTAAAGGTCATGCAATTCCCTTTATAATGTTGTAAAATTCATGTACTTCAGTTCAGTAGTTTTGGAGATTTATTGATTTAAAGCTTAAATAAAAATCTAATACAACTTCATAAGTAGAGATCAATACATTTGGCAGCAAAGTAGTGTAAAAATGAAGAATGAACTGACCCGTCAGTCAACTAAATGTTGGAAGTGGCCACCATGACTCTCCATGCAGTAATAAAGATTTTGCTCAAAACGTTGCCGCACATTTTGCAATATTTGAGGGGTAATTTGAAGGCACTCATTCACAATTCTTTGTCGCAAATCTTTTAACGATATTGGCTGAGTAGCATAGATTTTGCTTTTTAAATGACCCCACAGAAAGAAATCCAAAGGTGATAAATCAGGCGATCTTGGGGGCCATTCAATGGCACCTCTTCTGCCAATCCATCGACCTGGAAACTTCTGATCTAAATATTGTCGAACACGTAATGCGTAATGTGGTGGGGCACCATCCTGTTGGAACATCAACCTATTCGCAATGTACCGCCGATCATTCTGATTTTCAATTATGGCTGTTAATGCAGGATCTATGGCGTCTTGCAGTAATTTCAAATACATTTCACCGGTCAAATTTCCAGGTAAGAAAAAAGAACCAACTAAATGATCGCCAAAAATACCAGCCCAAACATTTAATTTTTGTGGCTGCTGTGTGTGTACCTCACGATAAATTCTGGGATTAGAAACGGACATCTGCAGTTATGACGTTTTACTACGCCATTTAGGAAAAAAGAACTTTCGTCGGAAAAGCAAGTGTTGAATAGAAAATGTTCATCGTTTATAATTTCTTCACGAAATTGTAATCGCCGATCAAAATCGCCTTCATTAAGTTCTTGTACAAGGTGAATTTTATATGGATGAAAACTATGGGCCTTTAGATGGATACTACGTCGACTAACACCACACACAGTATCCAATTTGCGGGTACTTAACGTAGATCTACATAAACTTGCCCTAAAACCCCCACTTCCATTGCTTCGTTCCTTATGGGATTTTCAATGTTGCGTTTCTTATTGGCGACTGATCCAGTTTTCCGAAATTTAGCTACAAGTTCTAGAACATATTTTCGATGCACGTTACTGTTCTCATGTCGCTCATTAAATATTTGTGCTGTTTTATTAGCGCACTGATTATTTCCGAAAAATATTTCGATAATTTCAACCCTTTCTGCCGTGAAATATACCATGGTTAATTTATGTATAAAGCGTTAAAAGGTATTTTAACAACAAAGTTTGGTCGAATCAATCGCAATGTACTAAATTCCTATTTAAAGTAAGTACGAGACATTCCCTTCTTAAGAAGAGAAACAAGAAACAACTTTTTTTGCCATTTTTAACACCAAAATGATAAACAATCCATGGACGTAGTGAAGAAAAGCACTTACTTATTAAGTAAATGCTTTTACTCAAATTTTTTCTGAAAGTAGTACAAACTGATCTGATGTACCTATTAAAGTCTACTTTAAGCTTTAAATCAATAAATCTCTAAAACTACTGAACTGAAGTACATGAATTTTACATCAATGTAAAGGGAATTGAAAGACCTTTAAAAAAAGGTATCACCGACCCCCATTTCCATTTAAGATTTTAGGGGTGGTGCCACCCCCGCCCAGGGGGCTGCACGTGCTAACGTGATTTTTTACCAATATTATGTCCTCCTCGAAAACAAAATTGACGGGTCTGAGCGTTTTTCCAAGAAAGAACTGAGCTGCCAGTAGATGTCTCTGTTTCGTTTTCGATGCGCCACCCTGTATATATTTACTACGTAACAGTTCCACAAGAACGTCGGCCTCGAACCGCCAAGACCGTGAAAATTTTCAATACATTTTGCGCAAAGTTGACTGCAATGCATAGCTTGATCGCTTCGCGGTATTAACAAAGGCAATTTTAAATGTCAACGTACGGCTTTGGATATTATTTTTTGCTATTTTAGTAAAGTATGAGTGACTCCAATACTGAATTTAAATATTAAGTCGTAGAAAAAATATAGTACAAAACCCAAGTGATAAGCCAATGAGCATATTGCACATTCTTTCGAATTACGTAGTTAGTAAAAAAATAAACTTTATTTAAAATCGACTTTTTTTTTATCACAAGCGACATTTTTGAAATATCGTTGATGACCAAGACATTTTAAACACATTGTATACAATACAAAATATCTTATCTTGAAAGCTCCTTGTCACCAAATTCATTTATATAATGCAATTACATATAACATTATTAATACATTATATTAGATAACCAAAGGGTCAAGAAATTAACCAGAGAAAAAGAGATTTTTGGAAGAAAATATTTCTTTCATTGGATTAATAACATAGAGAGAAGTTTGTGTTTTCAACGTTTGAGCCATCAATAATTTCCAATTTATTAGATACATGATTGATGGTAAATGGTGTGTCAGAACTTAAGGGCGATGTCATCAGAAACTTTTCAAATTATATTAGCACTTACTCATATGTTCTCTCATCGCGCATCATTGTAACTTGTTGTTGTTGGTTAATACCATGAAAAGTTTTAATGGTGTTGTTACTCACAGCAAATGGTTTCACCCACTTTCCTGAAAAAAAGAACGCTAAAGTAATCCTGTAAAAGAATCTTGTGTTGTAGTAACGATCTATTTCCCCAGTGTCGAATTTGGATGCATCCGGCAAAAGCTAAAAGGGCACGGCAACTTTTTTTCTACTACAAATTTATTGTATCATTGGGGTTATATTGTATTTGTTACATTTGTAAATTTTGTTACTAAATTAAAAGCGAAGAAAAATCCACAAAACTTTTAGATAAACGACATAGTATGCATCTAATAATTCTTTGTGTTTAAAGGTTATTTTAAGAAAACGTCAAGATAGATTTTTTTCCTTGTTTTTGCTTTGGGATTTTCGCCGAGCCAGGGACCTATCAGTTGCCAGGTAAGCTCTCTACCCACCGGGACACCGAATCTTAGAAGATAAATTTATTAAAACGCAATTTGGTTGTCAAACCTGGCATATTATAATACACGTTCTAGGTGAATTAGACTGCTAGATTGGCGCTTCAACAGAAGGGAGTAGCCCTTCTCTACAAGAGCAGAGCTTTTGACAAGGTCTGGCATAACGGTCTCGTACTAAAGCTAATAACGGTAGGCGTGCCACATTACCATATAAAGGCACTCATTTGTTTCTGGGGGACAGAATATTTGCTATGTCGTCGGAAAATACAACATCAATGGTGAGACATGTCACAGCCGGAGTTCCGCAATATTCTCACACATGAGCAAACCCAAATATATCTATTTGCGGGCGACACGGCGATAACTGCTACCTCTACTACAAACGCACGTACTAGAAAACGATTTACAAACACCATCAATAACAGAACACATGGACTAACTTATAGCGGACCATTACAGAAGAGCAGACGTGTCACAAAACAATCTCATCACACAAACTTATTAGGCCAGTGCAGTTATAAAATGTTTTATGGTATGCTGGAAACTTTCAACTTCAAACTCTGGAAACAAAATCACATAAAGCTGTTTGTTCGGGGATGGTTAGTTCTTGCCGTCCTACTTATCATACTGAAAGACCCCACGCCTTCAGAGAGGGGAACCCCCCCCCCCTCCCAAAAGATAGGTAATAAAATTCTAGACCAAATTATTGTATAAAAAATAGTTTTATTAAAGCTGTGGCGCACCACTAGAAACATTTAAACTTTTACAGTTCCTAAACGCTAAAACTAATTTAGGGTTATATTTTATGTGGAAACCGATTTAGTGGTAATATCATTAGGAATAGTTACCAGAAAATAAATAAATTGCGATGCAGCTCGAAAAATAGGTGAAAGTATTGTACATAATTTAACTGGAGGAAATTTTTATGACCTGAAACTAAAAATATCTTGCAATGTTCAAAATTTTTTATCTTAATTAAACAATGCAACTATACAACCAGTAATCTTCCGTAAATCCAAGACAACTTTCTAAATGAATTACATGAACATGCACCATGCTCACTAGCCAGTGGCGTAGCGTATAGGGGCTCATGGGGAGGGGCGATCATTCTCTCCGCCCCTGGTCTCGTGCCGCCCCTATCGTTATTTCCTAATATGGAAAATTTACTTGTAAAAAGATAAATTTATTATTATAATATGTATATGCAGTCACATTAAATACTTTAAACGTACAACAATGGTTTTTAATGGCTATGCCATGAAAGATTTATACGATGTATTAAGATGTTTTTTTTATGTGGCAACCCTGACAACGGGAATAAGTAAGTATTGCCGCGTTATCTATTACGTAGTTGTCATGAACGGCATATTAGTAGTATACTAAATAGTAATTTGTAATTTTACAGTTAAACATATGAAAACATTTCTGTGAAAATGGCTGACTAAATGCTCTATATATAGCTATGATATCCATAAACAAAAATTTAGTACATGAAATAAATTATTTCAAGAAAAGGGCCTGGAGAATTTTGATGAAAGATGCGGATTTTCCCGTTGTTTGGGGCCAGACCCCCGCTCCCAAGGGAGCATAAGAAAGGTGAATTCCTACGAAATATGGGCGTGTTCCTAAAAAATTTTTGCCTGTGACGCTTTACCTCCACGGTCTAGACCCCCATAGTTCGCCCCCTCCGCCCCAAAATGCCAGCTACGCCACTGCCACTAGCTCTATTTGAAAATGGGTTTGGTATCAACCTACAATCAGGCTCTGCCATCTGTTGAATGGCATTAATTCTATTGGATGTGATAGCCAGCCACAACCACTGTCAAATTAGGCATTTAAAAAATAATCAAGTTACAACATTTATTTATTAGAAATTGTTTTATTTTATTTTTAAAGGGTTTTAGAGGGAGATGAACACACCTATAAGTAGTATAAGTCGAGCAATAAATAAATAATAAGATTTAGACTTGTTACCCTGTTTATGGTCAATATTTTGTATATAATGTAATTCAAAATGGTTTATCGGTAACAGTTCTAAAGGCAGACAGAAAAAGCTTTATGATTTGAAGCCTCTGTTTCATATTAAACATAAATAAACGAATTTAATTTTTACAAAGTTATGTAAGAAACTTGGTTGATCCAAGCTTTAATAATTTATCTATTATAGCTACTGCATAGTCTCTAAATAGTTTAGAATCTTACCTCTATTTGGTAAGTAGTACATTCTTGCCAAAACAACAATTAAACATAAATAAACAAATTTAATTTTTACAAAGTTATGTAAGAAACTTGGTTGATCCAAGCTTTAATAATTTATCTATTATAGCTACCTGCATAGTCTAAATAGTCTAGAATCTTACCTCTATTTGGTAGGTAGTACATTCTTGCCGAAACAACATAACATCATGTATTTTTCAGCTTGTACGTAGGTAGGTACATTGTAGAAAACTGCTTTAGAATCGGAAACATAAATTAGAAAACATAATTTTCTGCTACATACAATGAAAAATCTTCTCGAAAACCTTTCTTGTCATGGTTTGATAAAATCTAAAAGTACATAATATTCCTATAAATTGTAAATCAACACAAATCAATTTAGTTCAGTAATTTTAACCTGTAAAAGTGTATTTTTAACTTACCTGTATAAAAAAATATCCATTTTTTCTTTTAAACGAGCTCATGCATATATAAGAGGATGAATTTTCAATCAAAAACACTTCGATCACTAATTTTCGAAGCAAAAACCGAAAAATTCTAAGGAAAAGCAAGCAACAAGCAAGAAACGAGGTTCTGTCATCTGCATCTGTGTACCGTGAAACGAGGGCATCCGAAGCAATCCGAAGTGAATCGATATCCGACAGGTGCGGGTCCCTGACTGGCTCAAAATTTTAAACGGGGTCCGTTTAAACGAAGCGTCGGCACTGGTCACCACGGTGATCTCATTTTTAGTCCGGGTCATGACTGTCTCCTTTTAACATTAAAAGTATTCATGTTTAGCATTTTTTCGCCTCTTTCTTCCGCACTGTTAAGATTTGTACAGTTTATCGTACCTTTAGTGGATTTTATAGATACGTTTATACGTAAATAACCTGTTATAATTTAATGAAATGTCTATCTAGTGCGAAGATTAAAGTTTAATTGTTTTTGTTGAATAAATTAATAATTAAAATGGATGTTTTACCCGCGAACGAATCGAGCAGGGTGTAGACTTTTTTGTGATGAGTGCGTGACCTATAAAGTGATCTGTAATTGGTCCACGTGAGGTCGCAGGGATATGTAGAGGGGATTTTTCTTCAGCAGGAGGACAGAAAGGTAATTTTTCTCGCCCTCTAGTGTTCAGGCTTTTGCACAGGCAAGTACTAAACTTCTTCTCTCTTAATTTTTTTATTTTTTTTTTAGTTTCATCATAGAAACCCGAGCTCAATTGTTTTATTTACTTTAAAATTATCTTTTAATTTTACCCTAAACATTGATTAATCATTTTATCTACTTATCTTGTCTTAAAGGGCATAAATTGTCTCTTTAAAGATTTACCTGGTCGCCATTTTGTGCATAGGCACATGGGCACCCCTATCTTAGGTTTTGAATCCTAGAGGTTCATTACTTATTCTATATTTTGGACACCTTAAAGAAAAAGCTTCACTGCCCTGGTTTTTTATTTTTTTTTATACTTTGGAAAAGAGACTAATTGCTCTTAATAATATAGAGTCGGCTTAGGCCATTTTTGTAGTTTATTTCCGATGAGTTTAATTTAGAGAACCGAGCATAAGTTTTAAGTTGCCACTATACATAGATTGATTAATAATTTTTCCTACCTATCTCTTAAATGACATAAATTGTTCATTATTATTTCATATTTTGGATAACTTAAAGAAAAACTTCACTGCCCTGGTTTTTATTTTTTATAGATTTTGGAAAAGAGACTAATTGCTCTAATATAGAGTCGGCTTATGCCATCTCTGTAGTTTCTGACCAATAATTCTAATTTAGAGAACCGAGCATAAGTTTTAAGTTGCCATTATAAATTACGCTATCTTTGGTGATTGATCACTGGGTACTGAGTTTCTTCTGATGTAATGATATCTGAAGATTTGTCTCGGGGGTTCTATGATGAAATCTCACTGCATATCTCTTTAAATTCTCATTTATATCTTGCTAATTTAGTACCTATTACCTGCCTTGCCTGTGCAGAAATCTCACCTAGAGCACTACTTTATTTTTTTTTGCTCTTATAGCTTTTAATTTTTTTGTTATAAAATTACTATTACCTACTTATCTTGTCTTAAAGGACATAAACTGTTTCTTTAAAGACTTACCTGGTCGCCATTTTGTGCATAGGCACATGGGCACCCCTATCTTGAATATTGTCAATTTATTTTAGGTCGTTTTTATTTTTTAAATTCAAATCAAGTAATGTGTATTGATTTCTTGCTAAATAGCGAATTGGCTAGAATATGTTTTTTAATGTGATTATTTATATAGAATATAAAAAAGAAATATAGGGCAAAAAATATATGGGTAGCAGGTACCTAAAACCGAAAGAATATTTATAATTAGTTTTTTTTAGGCATCGCATACCGTTCGTTTTAGCACATTTACATAGGAAAGGAATTTTGCTATTATGAATGGAATAAGGGGACTGATGGATAACCTGGAGGCGTATGATGCTGCCGACTGCGTATACAGGGAGAGTCACGATTTGCTTGTTGCCGCACTGGGTAATTCTGGGGAAATAAAACATTTAATTTACTTTGCATGAACATTAGGAGTATACAAAAAAATTTTGACGAGTTTACAATTCTTATAAGCGAACCCGATGATTTCTATGATGTAATAATATTAACAGAAACATGGACAGTTGTGTCGAGTAATTTTGAGATATCAAATTATAGCTTTCATTATAACAAAGCCCAATTTAACCAAAATGATGGCGTCGTAATTTACTCAAAAAATAACATTGCTGTAAATATAGAAAACGAAACTTTAAATCAAGTAACTTTTAGCAAAATAAAATTTATAAAAGAAAATAAATCCTTAATAAATAATAAAACCTTCTGCGGATATAGACTTATTCCTAACAGACTTAGATAAGATACTTGGAAATGGTAGCAATTCCGACTTAAACATCTTTGCCGGAGACATAAATATTAACTTAATGGACATGAATAGTCACCTGGTACAAACTTACGTAAATATATTATGTGAATATGGCTTTTACCCACAAATAACAAAACCAACAAGAATGTCTGACTTCAGTAAAAGCTGTATTGACCATATTTTCTTAAAAAATAATTGCAACGACACACTAGCTAAATCTTTTATTCTAGAATCATTCGTTACGGATCATAATCCAACCATTTTGCACTTAAATCTACCGAATTTAGCGGAGAAGGAATCGAAACTTTGCACCATCAAAGAAATTAATTATACTTCGTTGATAAACTCTCTAAAAAATGAAAGATGGGAAGATGTTTTGAATGAAGCAAACCCGGAAATTTCATATAAAATGTTTTTTACAAAATTTAATTTTTTAATAAACAAATGTACAAAAACAGTTATCAAAAATAATACAAAACATAAATCCAAACCATGGATAAATGATCATATTATTAATGCCATTAAACAAGGAGATTTCTTAAGCAAATCCACATTAAAAAATCCTAATAACATTGATTTAAAAAATATTTATAAGAACTGTAGAAACTCTGTTAATAAACTTATAAAACAAACAAAGTATAGTTACTATAAAGAAAAAATTCAAACCGCAAATAAAGATTCGAAAAAAATATGGCATATTATTAATGAATCTACAAATACTTTAGCATCAAAAAAAAATATCAACGAAGTAAGGGATGAGCATGAGCAAGGTAATAATCTAACCAACCCCAAAGACATAAACACCGAGTTCAACGCGTAATTTACTAAAATAGGCACTAAAATGGCAAAAAAAATAGTAAATAATAGAGTCTCTGAAGAAGAACCAAATGAAACAAACCAAATTATTCAAACAATTTTTTTGTCTCCAGTAACTGAAATAGAAGTTAAGACAACCATTAGTGATCTAAAAAACAACTCATCGCCGGGACCAGATAACCTAAAATGCGAAACTCTTAAAGCAACTAGTATTTATATTGCCAAACCAATAACCCACATCCTTAATGCTGTTTTCAAAGCAGGCAAGTTTCCCAGCGCCTTAAAAAAGAGTGTTGTAATCCCAATTTTTAAATCAGGTGACCCACTTTCTCTTGGAAATTATAGGCCAATTTCATTAGTTAGCAATCTCGCAAAGGTGTTTGAGAAATGCATTAAAAAAAGGCTCTTAGATCATCTTAATAAACACAAAATAATAGCAAAAAATCAATATGGTTTTAAGCAGGGTGTTTCTACGTTGGACGCAATATATGCGGTCTCGGGCAATATTCAAAATTCGTTAAATGATGGCAAGAAGCCTTTGGCAGTCTTTTTAGACCTGGCAAAGGCTTTTGACACCGTGAGCCACGACCTGCTTATCGAAAAATTAATAACTATGGTGTCAGAGGCGTGGGAGGGGAGCTTATCAGGGATTACCTAACAAATAGATATCAAAGCGTTGGAATAGCGAAAAATCAAAGTAAAGAACTAGAGGTAGAAATGGGAATTCCACAAGGTACCGTTCTGGGACCAATATTGTTTCAGGTATATATGAATACAATTTTTGATTTATATATATCGGGTAGGATTGTTTCGTATGATGATGACACCGTTCTGATTTTCACTGATGCTACGTGGGAGGGAACTAGAGACAAGGCTGAGACTGGGCTGTGTAAAGTATCGTCGTGGTTGAGAGCCAATCTTTTAACTCTAAATTCGGAAAAAACCAAGTTTCTAACATTTTCACTTAATTCAACTAATTCCTCAATGTTTACAGCAATAAAATTACATAAGTGTGTCAACCCTAATAACTGTAATAGTTGTAAGGACTCCATTAGTAAGGTTTACAATGTAAAATATTTAGGCATTAAAATAGACCAATTTTTAAAATGGGACGCACATGTTGAAATGATAACTAACAAACTAAGAAAGCTAATTTTCAGATTTTATCAATTAAGACACTTTTTGAGTTCAGCAGAATTAAAATTGGTTTATTCCTCATTGCTGGAGTCAGTAGTAAATTATGGAATACCAATATGGGGCAATGCTTATGAGACCACCCTTAAACCTTTAATAACAATACAAAAACAAATTATAAAGATTATGTACAAAAAACCAAGATCATACTCGACAGAACTGTTGTTTAAGGAGACAAATTTGTTTGACTTATCGGAATTATACATATATGCAACTATCTGCTTCATAAAAAAAAGTACAAATTTCTCTTAAACTGTTAGTCACGGGCATGCCACAAGAATAAGCAAAAATGATCAACTAGTTTTACCTAAAGCAAACAATACACTCTTTCTAAAATTAGTTAATTATGTGGGAATCAAACTCTTCAATTGTTTACCCTCTGAATTGCGACTAATTATATAATTCAATATTGTATACTCGGACTCTTCATGTATGCGTGGGGGGCGGGGTCCTGCGTTCTTGACGGTACCTAAGTCTCTGATTTAGTTCGGAAGTGTATATAAGAATGAATTTGAATTTTTCATTGTTATGATCGTTGTATTTTATCACAATGTGATGCATCGAAGAATAGTATTATTAAAACACAAATCTAATTCATAGGTACTAATATAATTGCACACAAAAGCCCGCTGTGGGTTTAAGTGCAGGTAATTAGAAAAACAGTTATATTACTATGTAAATATTTATGAATAAAACATTTTTGTATTTTGTATTTGTATTTGTATTAGAGGTTCATTACCAATTTTTTTTATTTTATGCTTGTATAGCTACAATTTTTTTTTATAATATTACCATTGATTATTTTTACCTAAACCTGGTTCTGTGCAGGGCTTTCTCCTAGAGCACAATTTCATTTTGTATTTCTATAAATTGTATAGCTACTATATCTGTTTTTATAAAATTACGATTGATTATTTTTATTTAAACCTGGTTCTGTTGAAATAGTTTGCACCAGAAAATTATTTTATTTTATGCTCTTCTAGCTTTAATTTTTTTTTTATAAAATTACTATCATTGTCAAGTTATTGATTATTTTATTTAAACCTGGTTCTGTTAAAAAGAAATATCACTGTAATTTGACAATTCAGTTTGTATTTCATTAATTAATTAATTAAAATTAAAATATATTTTTTTTTTGGTTCTGTAAATATTCCTTTTCAAACAGAGCAAAGGAAACTGTAAGGTTTTATATGGTGAGTCTAACACCTTGTCTTTTCTCGGTACCCAACTTCGGAACTTCATTATTGGAGCCGGACAACGTAGCTGACGTGACGTCATGACAGTGGCCTAAAGTCTGTTGAGGTCTACTCGCCTATACTTGTAGAGAGTCGATTCCTAAGCTTCACCCGAAGCTCTGACATAAACTGGTTATATCTCTACAAGGATACGAAAACAACCATTGAAGAAAAGGGTAAAGGTAACTGACGCCTTGTGTGTGATTCAACATAAAATAAATAAAAAACCTGTCAAAAATCTTAATTTCACTTTTGTAAATTTTTTTTTGTCTAATTGGATATATCAACATTGTAATTACTAATCACTTCAAAGTCATTCAAACTATTTTTAAATTTTGCTTTTAAAAAAAAAAAAACTTTGTCAAACTACACTTATGTAAATAGACTATCAAACTCTGTCAAACTACACTTCTGTAAATAGACTAATTGTTAAGTTGAACTGAAAGTGTTTTTATTTCATACTGGAAGGGACTGTTAAAATTTAAACTCGAACTTACCACGCCCTGCCTGAGCTAGCAAAGCAACAAAAAGGTAAGAAATTGGCACTCAACGACTAAATAAATTTTCATTACAAATAAAACAATAAATTTTCATTACAACTTTTCTGGTTTGAGAGCCAAATTTCCATTACAGAGCGTAATTATGAATTTGTTTCGACTACAACTATAAATGATATAGCCGCAATTTTGGAAGACTGGGCATTTAATATGAAAAGAAAAAACGGCGAAGACTATAAGGAAAC
The DNA here is from genome assembly GCA_963920685.1 of Polydrusus tereticollis. Lineage (NCBI taxonomy): Eukaryota > Metazoa > Arthropoda > Insecta > Coleoptera > Curculionidae > Polydrusus > Polydrusus tereticollis. The sequence continues at coordinate 49,969,188 of OY987327.1, read as the reverse complement.
TTGCGTAAAGTCTATCTGGAATACTACAGCCAAAATGGTACAGGAAAAATATTTGAATGACTTTAATATTTCGTTTGATCCCTTTAGTGACATATGCTCCAAAAAAGCACGCGATGCACGTAATACTAAGAGAAGAATTTTACAAGAAGATCTGACCAAACAAAAAGTAAGTGCAAAGGCATTAGGCATACAAGACATATATAACATGTCCTTACTTGGGGATGAAGAAACTCCAGACGGATTACAAAAAAAAAATTTCCACATGTGCGCTTTTGAGCTTGCGTGGAGAGGAAACGAGGCCGCTTATTGCAAGCTTCATTATTTTAAAGAAGAAATCAATATTATGGGCAACTTTACTGGTAGAATACAATATAATCCGATTTTTACTAAAACTACACAGTGTTACAGTTTGAAAATTGCATTTTATAAGTTTGATTATGTCTGTTAAGTTTTCGGTTTTAAATTGTTAAAATACTTATGTAGACTCTCACCTTAAACATTAATTGTTAATTAAGTTATCTGTAATAGCCCAAAATTTTCATTATGTTTAGTTTCAAACCTTTGTTGTTGTTTTTATTTCAGGAATGTTTTGTATCTTGTACGACATAGCTAAATGGATTGATTTCTTCCGTTCATCGTTTAATACTAGTTGCAGATAGGTTTGATTTCAAATCTTTCTTTTAGTTAATTGGTAATTGGTAATTTATAACTATTTAACCTAGTATAAAAGTTGTAGGTTAATCATCTCGAATGTCGTAAATCAGCTGTGTTTTAAGAAAATCGATAATAGGCACTGTGGAGTGTGGACCGGGCTTCGCGGCAATTTATTGACTCCAGCGCAGTGCGAGAGAGAAAGCGAGAGAGTGACAGAGCTAATTACGGCAAGATTGTCTTGTTTGAACGTTGTGTTTATAGGATAATAATTCCTGTTTATTTTTTTTTGTGGGTAGTCTTGTAACATTAAGAGATTTGTGTTGTTATATTTGTATAAAAACTATAAAATATTAATATGGTTCACTCCTGTGCGGCATGTAACATGAGATGGCAGAAGGACGTAAAATTGAAATTTCACAGGTAGGTGTTGGTTGTTATTATATTGTTAATGCACTATAATAATAAAATGGTTTCTGTTTTATTTATCTTGGTATTTATAACCTATTTCAGTATACCTACAAAAGATACTGAGCTAAGAAAGGCATGGTTGCAGGCTCTAAAAAGAGTGAATTATAACCCAAAACGTGGATTTGTTTGTGAAAAGCACTTTTTAGAAAGTGATTACATTAAATGCACATGGAAATAAAGTGCTTAAAAACAAGACTGTTCCTTCAGTCTTTGATTTTCCCATCTACCTACAAAAAAAAACTCAAAAAAGAAGAATTTTAAAAAGAGTCAGCGCTATTGAAATTAACTCGGAAATCGGTAAGTTTAATTACTTTAAAGAAGTTATAAAAATTTATATTATGTTGTTATTAGATCAAGGAAAAATGGTTAATGTTGGTTTTAAGGAATCCTCCCACGAAACCTCTAATGAACCCTCTGATAAGTCCTCGGATACGCCTCATGTTTCTGAAAAAGTTGAGAAAAAACCCGAAATATCATTTTCATTAAATATTTCAAATAAAAGGTGAAGTCGGGAAGTAATACTTGGTTTGCAAAAATATATTTTTTTAATTTTGTAGGAAAGGAAACAAACGGGATCCTTGTTTTTTTTGTGATTTTAAAGAATCTGATATGAATTGCAGAGTGAAAAGAACCAGGTTCTGGAAGGTTGCCCATGAGACTGTCTATAAACATAGAAAGCTTACTAAATACTACCAGTGCCGACTTAGAACACAAAAAAATAAAATTAAGAGCCTTAATGACTTACTTAATGTGTTAAAGAAAAAACAAAAAATAACATCATCTCAGCTAATGGTATTGCAGGTGGGTAATTTGTAAATACCTAGATGGTAGTAAAACCACTTTGTAGAAACGTGAATCTAAAATTAAATTAACTACCTTTTTTTGGTAAGATATCCCAAGGTTTTGCATGGCTAGGCAGTTGGTGTATTTTTAATGTTGTTTTTTTTTATTTTTTTGTAAATAGGACAGCATTCCCGAATTAGAACAACAAAAGAAATTATTTAAAAAAATAAAAAAGGGTGGATGTGTCAAATTTAGTCCCGAGCTAAGAACCTTTGCTTTGACATTGCACTTCTATTCTTCATCAGAGGCAGTGGCGTAGCCACAGGGGGGCGCAGGGGGGCGATCGGCCCCCCGCCCCTCTTGGCCTGGCGCCCATTTACTACTTAAAAAATAATTTTTAAAAAACAATATCGGTCTTATTTTATTTTTAATAAAGAAGAGCGGAATAAACTAAATAAAACCGGTTTTGAGAGCGTCCCATCATATTTAATTTATTTCTTTTTATATAGCGGATTTTAACTTCATTAGGGGCCAGACCCCTGTTTTCTAGGGAGCATGAAGAAGGTGAATTCCTACGAAATTTGGGCGTGGTCTACACCCTTACGATACTTCGCCCCTCCCGCCCCACAATATGCTGGCTACGCCACTGATCAGAGGTATATATTTTTTAAAATTTTAAACCAAAAATGTTCTTTTGTAAATTGTAAAAAGATGTTATGTAATAGTAACGGCCCTTAAATAAAAATATTTGTTTCAAAAACTTTGTTTTAATAAAAACAACGCAGTAAAAGATACCTAGTTTCCGGCTGAAGTGTAGTTAACTAATTGTCATATTATTATTACGGCCAATAAAACGTTTAAAAAAAATATTTACACAACAATTTACATTATTGTTTTAAAAATTTCCCACAGTCGCTTAAGAATTATGGCTAAATTTAATTAAAACGCTACATTATCATTTAAACTCCATGTATTCAGCACAGTTTTTGCCGTAAATAGCTCCATCTCTCTCTCTGACCTCTCTTACTAATGTTGGCTGCACGCGAGCGCTATACGAGGATACGGCCAGGGCCGGTCCATATGTTGTAATGTCAGTGATAATAGGTCAGTGTCAGACTGACAGTTTCTGTGCGTTTTCACAGCGACTTCTGGTCAATTTTTGCTTGGTCGCGTGGGTAGACTTTGGTCGCCATTTGTTTTCTGTGTTGTTGAAAGAGCTTAGTTTACGTAGATAGGGTGACTATTTTTTTTGTGATTGTTTTGTTTCGGTAACTATGTACGTTGGAGAAAAATAAGAAGCGGCCCTTTCGACCATGGACACTGGAAGTTAGAGCACGTTTGTGGAAGAAGCTCCCCAAGTTTAGTTTTTTTTGGGCCATGCAGGCTGATGTAGTGCCGTTATAGCATCCACAAATGCATTGAAAAGGGTATGGCCTTGTAGTTGCTTATTCCTTTGGGCGGAATGCCGATTTAAAATGCTTTAATGAACTTCAACAGCGGTCATAGACGCCATCTGGTAAATTGTGAACCCTCGTTAGTTATTTGAGGGTTTTTTTTGGTAGGGGCTAAAAGTCCGAGTACAAAGTGATGTACTAGTTTATTTTTTTCGGAATTGCCTGGACGCGGGACGTGCCAGTTGCCGTGTACTATGGGATTTCTTGAAGACTAGCTGTGTAGCAGTTTTCCACGCTAGCTGTTTCAGAGACCATGTGTGAGTGTGTGTGAAAATTGAGTCTTCATTAACCATGGGTAGCACGGAAGGTTTTAGCTAAGTACCATTTTTCCTGAGTATGTTGTAACATAGTAACAACTTAAAATATCAATATTTTGCATTTACGTATTATTCACCATACAGTGTTTTGGTAAAGTTTTGCACCCATGTTATGTACAGAGCTTGTGCAATGTAAACGTGTAGCGTATGTCGACATAGCGTTAAGACGTCACAAGAGTCTCTAGTATTTCAGAGCGTTAGGTAGTCTGTTACAGCTACTTTTATTGTAAATATAGTTACAATTTACGATTATAAAGTAAGTATTTTTGTTTCCCGGCTAAAGGCCATTTGATTCTTCTGAATTTAACACTTGTAACTTATTTAATTTCATTAATTAACATTTTAACTTATCTATGGCCGAGTGGCTAGTAGGTATGCTTATTGAGTAACCACAGTTACTCGTAAGATATTGTAATATACTCTAATGTGGCTGCCAGATCAGGCTGAACAGTCATTTTTACAGTGTAGGTCTGACAGTTGCCGTCTTGTGCAAGACCCTGTCAAACAGGGTTTGACTTTTTGCTTTCTTATATCGATAAACTTTATAAATTTAAACCTTCAGAAATTTCATTGTCAAACCTAGTACTATCACTTTAATATTTCATTCCACTTATTTATCTTTTAACTTTAAGTATCTATTGTCCACTAAAATAAGAGGAGCTTGCATTTATAAAATCAAGTAACCAAGGGCTTAACAACACCTTAAGAATAAATTTTTGTATTGGCCTCTGCGAAAATTTGGCTTTTATTTTAAATAGAGTGACATTGAGGACTTGAGTGAATGAGAGCTTATAATAAGCTAGGGTATACCGATTGTGACATAAGTGTTTTTTTTCCTAGTTTGTTTTTATCTGAGGCCAAACACGAGAACATTTAAAGGCTTTTAAGTAAAATAAAACTAAGGTGGCGCCTTCAGGATTTGACTGTAACTTACTTATAAGAGTGCTAAACCTCTCAAACTAGAAACAAAATAGCGAACCTACCCTGAGTTGAGCTTGCTAAGGGGTGTCTGAAGAACATCCCCCAGGGCGTAATTTGGGTTCTTTATAACACACTTAAATTGTTTGTTGTGGGTTTAATTATTTTTTTATTTATAACAACAGGGTGGACCTAAAAGCTGTGCTAGCAGCAAGTGGTTAGTAGGAAACAAAATTAATACAAATTTTTGTCCAGTAAGGTTATTTAAAAAACTTTTGACTAAGCGACCTCACCAAATAACAACGGACAGGTTATTTTTAACCCCAAATCCTAACTGGCACAAGGGCCCTTGGTTTAAGAACATACCATTAGGAATTAATTCCCTTGCAAAATGGACAAAAATTTCAGCTGAGAAGACTGGACTCGATACAAAGAGAAATAAAATAACTAATCACTCAAATCGCTCCTCTGCGGTATCAGTTCTTACAAAACAAGGAGTAAGTGAACAACAGTTAATAAAGTTAACTGGTCATGCAAGTTCTCACTCTCTTTAACCCTATCTCCAGATGGATCCAAAACATAATTCCGATTTAATAAATTGCATGAGAAATAACGAGCAACTGCCATCTTGTAGTGTACCAACAAGTAGTATTAATGCTATTGTAGAGTCCCCAAACCTTGCTATAAATGTCTCCAACCAAAACGAGAATGCGAATAAAAATGGGATTATATATCAAAGCTGCACATTTAATATTGTTATTAATTATAAGTAGTTTTTATGTTTTCATTTTCCTATCTTCCTTTGGAATAAAAATAATTTATAATTCACCCATATACCTAGTTTTAATATTATTCGTGAAATAGTCTTGACGAATACCACTCGTTTTTTAGGTAAAATTTTCCTCTTTTATATTCAAGTTTGTGCTTTTTGGCAATTTCGCTCGTGACATTTTCCAAAACGTCTTGTAACAAAAATGTCAATCGCGAAATTGCCAAGCAACAAACTTTCATAACAATCGGAAAATTTTGCCGGCAAAATTTTCTCTCTTGTGGTATTATATACGACCATTCCACTCATCATAATTTGAACCAATCAAAATGTAGCAATTTAGATATTTACCTGTTTTTAATCGGAAAAACCACTACCTTCATAGTTTTGCCGACCCCACTGACCAATCAGAATTTCAGAAAATAGCTAGCAACATAGTTTTTAATAATAATAATAATAATAATAATAATAATCTTTATTTAAAACAGCATAAATTACAATTTACAATACATATAAAGTAAAGAAGTTACTGTTCTAAACGGGCGAAGTTCATCCCTTACCGCTAGGGGTAGAGGTTGGTTTTACACTTAACCGTAAATAACCTAAACAGCACTTACTTATTTAAATGCTCAAAACGAATTAAGAAGAAGAGGGAAAAAAAAATGCAAAATGCAATCCAATATGAAAAATGGTAAGTAGTTTGATACAAAAAAACAAATTAAATCTATAATAGGTACCTACACCTAAAAAACTTATTTAAACGGGGATATATAAAAAATAAAAGAATAGTAAAGGGAAACACCAAAAGTACATAGTAATAATAATCCATACCAATCAAAACCAAAAGGAAAACTATTCTGCAAGTAATACACTTTTCAAAGTCTTTTTAAATATAAATGGGGATAAGCCTTTTTTACTATTCGGGATATCATTATAAATTGCCGGAACGTTATAGGTAAATGATCTTTCGAAATATGTTGTTTTATGCAGAGGAGGTGTAAGGAGACCCCTAAATCGCAAATTCAATGTATGCACATCAGATCTAAATGACAGCTTTTTATGCAGATATGATGGTATTTTTGATATAATAATTTTGTGATAAAAAGTTGCACAATGAACATATCTAGTTTTTTTCATTGAAAGCCATCCGGCGTCTTTTAATTTATGGGTTATGTGTTCATATTTCCCAATGCCATACATGAATCTTAAGCAGTAGTTTTGAATTTTTTGTATTCTTTGGGAATCCAGAGCCGTAAGACATGGACCATAAACTGTGCTACAAAAGTTGAAGTTTGATAAAATCAGAGATTCACATAATTTTTTTTTAAGTTTCATATTGAGTAATTTTCTGGAACTATATAATAATTTAAGCTTACAAATAGATTTTTTAATACATTCCGAAATGTGCCTTGTAAATCTCAAGGATGAGTCCATCCAAACTCCTAAATTCCTCGCTACAGTCACAAAGGACACAGGTATATTATTTATAGAAATCCCAACCCGGTCAGCATATCGAACCCTGTCGATAGGTCTTCCAAATAGTATAGCGTTACACTTATTAGGATTTAAAGATAAACAGTGTTCCATGGAAATATTGTACATTATTTCTAGGTCTCTATTTAGAACCTGGCAACCATAGTCAATATTTGTCGGCGAGAAAGAAAAAAGCAGCTGAGTGTCATCAGCATACATTTGAGCAAAAGAACCGGTTAAAAACTTTGAAAAAAAGGCGGTGTATATGGTAAATAAAACTGGTCCCAAAATAGAACCTTGCGGGACACCACATTGAAGCATTAAAGGTTTAGAAATTTTTTCATTAAGTACAACATGTTGTATTCTATTCTTTAAATAATTATTAAAAAAAGCAACTGCACTGTCGTCAAGCCCAATATGTTTTAAAATAAGTTTTAATGTAAAATGATCTAAAGTGTCAAAAGCTTTTGAATAATCGAGAAGCACCAAGACTGTAAGTTTTCCTTGGTCGGTGGCACGAAATATATTATCAGTAACATTAATGAGGGCAGATGCACAACTATGCCCCCTTCTAAAACCTGACTGCGTTTCTGGAAGAATATTATTTAAATTAAGATGGTTGACAAGCTGTATTTTCACAATGCGTTCCAAAATCTTTGAAAGTACTGGCAAGATACTAATTGGTCTTAAATCTTTTAAAGCGTCAATAGAACCGGTTTTAGGAAGGGGAACAATGTGCGCCACCTTCCATTGAGAAGGGAAAACGGAATTAGAAATACAAAAATTTATAATGTGGGTTATATATTGAAGTAAAAAAGGACAACACAGTAAAATAAATTTAATATTGAGACCATCCGCACCCACCGCCCCAGTCCTGATCGAAAGTAATAGTTTACCCACATCAACTTCACTAGCCAGTTCAAACTTTAACATCGATTCAAGGTTTTCCTTCAAGCCCCGATAGTACTCTAAAACTTTATCGCTTGGTGTTAGATTAGGTATGGAATTAAGAAAAAAGTCGTTAATTAAATTGATATCAGCTAAATGAACTGGGATATCAGGTTTTTTAGTTTTGTTGTAAATATTTAGTTCTTTTAACGTTCTCCAAGCTTCCTTGCTGTTATAAGAATTTGTATTGTGTCTTAAAAAAACCTTCTTCTCCTTTTCTATACATTTACTTGTAAAATTCTTAACTCTTTTATAGTCGCTTAAATGGACTGGATTTTTGGTCTTTTTGTATTTATTGCGACACTTATTACGATAGCCAATTAAAACTTTTATAGTGTCCGTTATCCAGGGCTTACTTTTCTTCCTAAACACAGAAATTTTCAAGGGAGCATGTATATCCAGAAGAGTTTGAAGATTACTGTTAAAAAAGTTTACTTTTTCATCTATGTCTTGGTAATGATAAATATTTCTCCAAGGTATGGCTTGTAAATGATTATATAAAAGATCAGTGTTTATAACATTATAGTTTCTGTAAGGTCTCTGTACAGGCGAGTCATTAATACCAATATCCAAGTCTAACTCCACACTTACTAAAAGATGATCGGAAATGTTGGGCATTGCGACAGAAGAACAGTTTTCAAAACAAATATTTTCATTTACCAAAATTAAATCTAATAAAGAGGAGTTCGTTGGTGCCACTCTAGTAAAAAAATCAACAATCTGCTGTAAACCCATGCTATCTAGTATGTTAAGAAGTCTTGTTTGTGGACTTGACACATTTAGAAGGTCAATATTAAAATCCCCCAAACATACAATATTTTCAAAATCAGACCGTATATTATTATTTAATCGGCAAAATTTTGTTACCTTAGTTACATTCACTGTTAAGATTGGTAATTAATGACTGACAGTAGATTGTCACTGTTACTTTTGAAAGGTTGTAATCTCACGTAAATTTATTTATTTTTACCAAAGTATGTGTAATATTATTCGTTAAATAGTCTTGACGAATACCACTCAAGAAAAAAATTTTTAGGTAAAATTTTCCTCTTTTATATGAAAGTTTGTTTCTTGGCAATTTCGCGATTGACATTTTTGTTACAAAACCACGAGCCGTTAGGCGTTAGGCGTTAGTAAATTTTCTCTCTTGTGGTATTATATACGATAAAATTTTCAGTAGTATGCAGGGGAGTCTAGAAATGCTATCATTAAGGAATTTAAGAGAAAGCTAAAAGGAACGAAAATGAAAGAAATCTGACACTGGTAACAAATCCCCTTCTAATGAAATACCACTAGAAATTGTCAAATCTAGGAAACCTTTAATTCCCTAAAATATGATTTGGTTAATGTTAAACAGGTAAATTCAAAACTTTAAAAGGGTCTATTTCGTTCACATAGGGGCCCCCACCTGGTTGCCTGTTGGGCCAGCCCGACACTGTCTATTTTTTATAGGAAATATGTTTGCTTCTATAAGGCAAGAAATACTATCCAAGCAATAGCTCACAATTACTTCGTACAAAATTATAAATAAACCATTTATATGCATGTTATATTTTAGGCAGTTATACGCTTACCATCTAAATATAAAGTATTTACCAATACGTTTCGGGTTTGAGGTGTTATCCTATTAGCATCAATAAAGTTTGTGATTTTGTTATTCGTTTTTTCTGCCACCCATTGGTTAATACTCTGCGCTGAACTCCATTTCTAAAATTATGAAAAAAGGATAAGTATAGTATATTTGTGACATGAGATCGTGAGATAAAAAAAATTTACAGTCCTTCACAAAGATGCAACCGGGGATGACATTGAAAATGCCGAAGCAGAGTGCAACGCTTGTGACTATTGTGAGATTTGAGATCTGCGAAAACTCATAGATTTGAATGTAATATTTAGGTAGATGATATAAGTTTAATTGATTCATAATATAAAAAATAGTAAAATGAAGGTTATAAACTCTAAAGCTGGATTTATAAACTCGAAAAGTTGGTGAGGTTGAAGTTATGATCAAGTTTGTGAGGTTAGATATTCTGAACTTCGAGCATAAAAATTGGTTATCTCGAACTACCCGGGAAGTTTTCGAACCTTACATGAGCTTCACATCAACAACATGAACGAGTGTATAAATGGAACTGAGTTTTCCCTTTAGTTTAAATTGAACTCCTATTTCCAACACCAACTGAACCTCAACCTCGCCAACTTTTCGAGTTTATAAATCCAGCTTAACGAGCCTCTAAGGTATGGTTTCTCTGGAGCAGTCAGCTGCCGCGGCTGGCGTTCGCGATTAGTAGCTCGGTACTGGTTTAATGCGATTTGTATGTACACGGTTTCACTGCCGCAGCTCAGCGACACAGCATTCGCCGTCAATTGCAGCAAAAAAGCAGTACAAAACAATTCTGTTTATTTTTCAGCATTACATTACAAAGCTTATAATTAGGGTAGACTGGGGCAAGTGCGAAGCCCTTTTTAATAGTTGAAGTTTATTTCCTTCCTACTTTAAATATACAATATTTATAAAAGTGTCTTTGTAAGAAAGTAATAGTTTAATATGTTTACTTTTCATACTGCATAGGGCACCCATGAATTATTTTTGAGATCTTGAGATTTGAATGATTATTTTACACTTACCTCAAAAAGGGAAAGTGTAAAATCGGAATACAATTTCCATGCATGTTCGCAGAAGTGGTAATGGGAAAGTGCAAATGAAGTTTATATCTCCTATGCCAATTTTTCTTTTTACAGGCTTAAAAAAAAATAAAAATCTGGGAAGTTATGAACTTTTTATTGTTGGAAAATAGTTAGCCAAACAAACCATAAAAACGAAAAATTAAAAGGTGCCTTTGAAAAATAATAAGTAATCCAAAATAACCCTCAAAAAATTCCTAATAACAAGAATAATATATTTATAAACGTATTTATCCGTTCAAAACCCAATGTTTGGCTTTAATCTCTAAAACAGTAGGAATTATTCCCAAGGAGAAACTAAAACAGAAAAGAAACTTAAAGTTTAAAAATTCGAATAATTTTATGGAACTTTGTTAAATATTGTATCCCGCAAATTTCACATTAAAATGAAAACCTCCTCGGCGTGTTACTACCGGTTCAGGTAAACGAGTCACTATATCGTCTAGCTGTACTACATCGACATCATCGGTGAGTGGCCATAAAAAATTGTCTTTTAATTTTCTAGTAAACTTGATTTCAAAGCCGTTGTCAACAGTGTTTACCTGGCCAATAAAATGTTTGTTTGCTTTTGGTAATGTGTATTTAAACAGTACCCAGTCTCCAATGGAAATATTGTCTTTGTTTATTTCAGGAATCTGATCTTTGCAATCCGATTCTACAGTGAAACTTTGATCCGATTCCATAAAAGGTACACTTTCATTATCTGATTCACTAGAGCTGGATTCAAATTGATACGGACTTGGCCGACTTTGTTTACTCTTTCGGTCAATTTTTATAGCTGGTTTAGATATAGTAGATGAACTTGTAGAGAGTTTTGACTGACTACTTGCGATAGTACCTGCAATGGTTTGGCCACCTTGAATTAAGCGCTTTCGTTTCCTTGGATTAGAAGAAGGACTCTGTCGGAACGAATCAAGTGGTAGATCATTAAAACTTGCCTTCTTTTCTTGCCGATTTTCGGTTGTAGCTGGTACTACAGCTTCAGTTATAGGATCCTGATGATTATTTAGTATATTTTCTTCATTTTGATCAGAGCTGACAATTGCTTTGAGATTGGTGGCACTAGATGCTGATGAAGGAGCTGTAAGTAATTCTGCATTAGATGCTAGTTTCCTTTTAAATGAAGCGCCAGATGTAGAAGGCTTTACTGTTTTTAACATTGACTGTTCGAAAGTAGCGGTTTTTTCTGTTACATTCGGTGCTACAGCATCGTGTTCATTCCTTTCAATATCAATGCGTTCTGGCCTCGGTTGTAAATCTGTTACAGATCTTTGATTTTTTAAGTGTTCCTCCCATCTTTTTAGGGCATCGATGTGATTTTTCTTTAGGAATAACATGTCTATTAAATGGAACCATACCACCCTTTCTGAATCCTGTTTTTATGATTCCGGAATCTACTTCAGCCCAGGTTTTCACTAGTAATGTGGCGAATTCCCTTTTTGGTAGTCATTGTCCCTGATGACGTCTTCGCCATGTTATTATTTCCCTCTCCTATATTGCCTTAAAGGATCTAAACACACTCAAATCGAGAAGTTGAAGTAAATGACTTGTATGTGCTGGCAGCTTAAGTATATAAATATTTTCTTCTCTTGCGGCTTGAATTAATAAGCAATCCACATGCGAGACATGCCCATCATATATAACAATAGTGCCTGATCACGAACCAAAGGAATAAAAGTCTTTAGAAAGTAATTTCTAAATATTTCGGAGGTCATCCATCCATTGGCGCTGGCTGCATATACGGTGTCTTTAAAGAGGTCTTCATTTCTTTCTAAAATCCAGAAACTCCATACATTATTGCCTTTAAATATTATCAATGGTGGCAATCTTCTACCACTAGCACTTGCTCCTGCCAGGACGGTTATATTTTCTCTGTCCGATCCAGCAATAATTCTTGAAGAGGGTTTGCCTTTCGCGCCAACAATTTTAAGACGAGAAGGATCTGTACACAGGGAAGTTTCATCTAAATTGTAAATACATTCAGGACGATCCTGAAGACCCAACTCCAATATAGCGTTTTCCAATAAAACAGAATATTGGTTTATTATGAATGGGTCCGTAGATTTCTTCCTGCAGTACCCTAAGCTTTGTGGCTTTTTCATACTCAAAGAGTGACGTTGTTTAAACTTTATTAGCCAATCTATGCCTGGCATATTATTCTTAAAAGGATTGGGAATATTATTTAAATTTACAAAGTCCCGGACGAAATTGGGCAAGTGTAAACTAACCTTTACACTTTCCCCATTACAATTTTCACACATGCCCCACATTATGTTTTTTTTGGGGGAAGTGCAAACCTGTTCGTGAGTAAAAACCGCTTTCAGATTTGGTCGGTATATAGGATTTTAAAGCTACAACAATTGACTAAACACAAGAAAATGCAATAAAACTAAAAGTATATTATAAGTTTTTACCTTTGACCAATTTTTTATGTAGATATCACACACTATTCAACGGACCGATTCGGAGGTTATGTTACAAATACTTACTTACTTACTCCATGGCTCTACAACCCGGGGTGGGTCTTGGCCGACTGTACTATTCGCCTCCATTGTTGCCGATCTTCCATCACTGCTGGGTCGTATTCTATTCCAATGGTCCTTAGGTCCGCTCTGATGTTGTCACGCCACCTCATTCGGGGGCGCCCCAAAGGCCTTCGTCCCATTGGTGCTCCTTCCCAAGCCAATTTTAACATCCGTGTGTCAGGCTGTCTTTGCACATGTCCCGCCCATTGCAGCCTTCTTGCCTTTATCTCTTTGACAATATCTGGGTCTTTGTATAAATCTGATATTTCCTGGTTGGTTCTTATCCGGTACTGTTGTGTTACTGGGCTATGTAGCGGCCCAAAAATCTTGCGTAGGACTTTTCTTTCAATAACTCTCAATTTCCGTCGATATCATCGGCAAAGGCTAGCAATAGTCTTGGGCCATCCCGACCAAAAAGTTCAACGCTTATTTCAGCGGTTCTTATTACTTTGTCGAGAGCAATGTTGAATAAAATTGGAGATATCGCGTCCCCCTGCCGAAGCCCGCTGTTTACCTCAAAAGGGTCGGAAAGTACATCACCGATTCGCACTCTACTTCGGGAACCGTTTACACACATCCTGGTTATATTTACAAGTTTCTTAGGAATTCCTATTTCCACCATTGCATCCCATAGTTTCACACGCAATATGCTGTCGTATGCTTGTCTAAAGTCCACGAAAAGATGGTGTACGTCTCGATTGAACTCCCAGAATTTTTCCAGTAATTGCCTTATGGTAAAAATTTGATCAACTGTTGATCTGCTTCTTCGGAAGCCGCACTGATAGTCTCCAATACTGTCTTCTGCAATTGGTTTTAGGCGCTCCAGGACTATGTTGGCTAGAATTTTATATGTAGTGCTTATGAGAGAGATTCCTCTGTAGTTACTGCACTTCTTTTTATCTCCTTTTTTGTGTATAGGGACGATTATACTTTCCTTCCATTCATTTGGTATTATTTCTTCTTCCCATATCGATAGGATGAGTATGTGCAGGTGTCTGTACAATGTCTCTCCCCCATTTTTGATACACTCGGAAGGGATCATATCATTTCCGGGGGCTTTATTGTTTTTAAGCTTATTTATGGCTTTTGTCACCTCCTCGTATGAAGGGTCTTCCATGAGCGGTTCTGCTGAGTGGTATATTGATGGGCTATGACCACTGTCGTTGTTAATGTTTAGAAGTGCATCAAAATACTGTTTCCATTCTCGAAGCAATTCATTATTGTCGCTTGTTAAGTTGCCGTCCTCCTTCCTGATCATTGTTTCTCCTCTAGGCTGGAAACCTTTTTTGATATTTGACAATTCTTGATAGAATTTTCTTGGACGGTTGTTTAGGCGTTCCTTTTCCAGTTCTTGGAATTTCTGCAGTTCATGATCTTTTTTCTTCCGTCTCAATGTTGTCCTTGCTTCAGTTCTTTGTTCTCTATAACGTCTCCTGTTTGGTTCTGTCGGATCTTGCAGCATTAACCCTCTTGCCTGATTACGAAGTTCCAGTACTCTTCTGCACTCCTCATCAAACCATTATTTCCGTTTACTCTTTGTTTTTGTTCCTAGTGTGGCACTTGCTGCGCTCTTCACCGCGTCCCTGATACATGTCCAGGAATACTCTACTTCTTCTCGATGTTCAATTCTACTCAGGAGGTTGGTTATGTGGTCCTGGTATGCTTGTTTATGGATAGGTTCTCGTAGTTTTTCCGTGTTCCATTTTATTGCAGAAGTGGTCTTTTCCTTCCTTGTGCTTGATATTCGCTCCCGTAACCTTGGCACGCACCAAAAAGTGGTCAGTGTCTCCATCTATTCCTCTAAGGCTTCTTACGTCCGTGATGTTGTTCCCGTGTCTAGCATTAATCAAAATGTGGTCAATCTGGTTCCTTGTGATTCCGTCATTTGACATCCATGTTTGTTTGTGTATGTTCTTATGGTCAAACATAGTAGACTTTACCATCATATTATTAGCTGTTGCTAGGCCGCCTAGTCTCAAACCGTTATCATTTGATATGTCATGAAGGCTGTAACTGCCCACATGTGGTTTCAGGAAATCCTCCTTACCGATCTTAGCGTTGAAGTCACCACATAGTACTAGTCGGTCTTGTTTTGGGACGTTCGCAATTACTCTCTCCAAATCATCGTAGAAAACATCCTTGTTGTCCTCATCATGTTCCTCGGTTGGTGCGTATGCTGATATGAAGGAATGATTATACCACCTGCCCCTGAAACGGATGTAGCATATGCGTTCGTTTATTGGTTGAAATGTGATGAGAGAATCCACGAGATGGTCCGCCACTACAAAACCCGTGCCGAACATGTGCCTGCTTTGTTGGCTGCCACTGAAGTAAACCGTGGACATGCTAATCTTTACGCTTCCAGATTCGGGCCACCTTACTTCCTGTATAGCTGTAATGTCCATTTTGTTTTTCTCCAGCTGTCTTATAGCGTGAAGGGCTGCTCCTGGTCTATACCAGCTTAGTACGTTCCATGTTACAAATGACTACTCAGAAAGAAAAAAACACCTGGTAACTCGCCGGGAGTAGATAATTCAACAGCGCTAATGTATAGTTAGTTGCCTCGAACCACACAGACAAGTAAACTTTCAATATTGCCTGATTGGCGCTCTGATTTACTTACCCCATTTTTACACTTGCCCCAGTCTACCCTATACCATATTCAAATCCAAGATTATGCATACGAAGGAAACATTGATCAGTACTTAATGACAACCGTAACTCTATTTCGATTGGTCAAGCGGCAATAAAACTAAAAGGCCCTGGGCAACAGGGTTGAATTTAGTTTACCGGTGATTTTCGCATTATTGCATTGTATCGTTTGGTGTTAATGTTTGTTATCAATATTTTGATATAAATATTTGTGTTTTTGACCGTTGTATTTGTATGTATACAGAGTGTGTACCGGAAAACATGCTGAGCGATCGGAGTGTTTTGCGTTCGATTTACGGATATGCCGCATATCATTTTTATAAACGTCTGCCTAATTTGCCTGCACTTTTTTCAACATTCCGAACTTTTTCTGCGATTGGTATCACCTACCTGATCGACGAAAATGCTGTCTGAAACGCACACTTCTTTCCCAAACTTTAACGAAAATAAATGCAAGATAATAGCCTCTGGCGAATTTCTAATTTCTTTCAGAAAGAAGGATTGTGTCTGGTATTAGGTAAGTGTTTGAGAATATATATTACTTTATTCTGGTTGTTGATTTTGTTTGACGAATAACTGTTGTATTATTGATTAATTAAGCATTATTGATTAACTAAGCAAATCTTATTAATAAGTATAATATAAAAGTGACTTTTTAAGTTAATTTAAGATTGTTAGAGAGTATGCGGCGTATTGCGTGGTCAATTTTGTAACCCCTTATTATGTTTTTAGCTTGTGTTTTTTTTCTTAACTTGAAAGAAATAAAACTGTTCCTGGCCATAGTGTGGTTTTTACTCGAGCCGAGCCTGTCACAAAAACCTACCCCTAACTAAACAAATAGAACCCGCCAGCACTGCGCAGGGGTTCCGTTACATCTGGCGCTCAACTCGTGCGGCAGCTCGCAAAGAATCATGCCCTTGGAAAGGTCACCTAAGGGGAACGGGGGATACTGGACAAGAAGCAGGACAAGGTATTCAACGGGTGCGATACCGAAAACAACATCGGGAAATGAAGGTAACAAAAATTTTTCATTCAATAAAAGCAACCAAGAGGAGGAGATACCCTTACACTCGAGGGAAAATTTAGGAGATGTTGCGGCATTTTCATTTGCAGGTGTGGTGTCTGACAACGATAATTTATATTCAAGTAATCAGATTCAAGATTTAAGCAACACAGTTCAATTTACAAATTTTAATCAAAATTCAGTATCCCAAACTAATTTAAATGCTAATTTTAATCAAAATTCAGTATCAGAAACTAATTTAAATTCTAATTTTAATGAAAATTTAGTATCTCAAACTAATTTAAATTCAGTAACAAGTGTATCAGAAACCGCACCAGCACAAAATATTCAGGGTACTTGTGATATTAATGATTATGTAATTAATAGGTTAAGAAGCGGAAATTTTAATAATAGGGTGAATAATTCAAATTTTAATGTAGAAAGTGCTGTTAGTCAAACTGTTTGTGAAAGTCAACCACCAGTGAATTTTCAGATTAGTAGTGATCAATTGGAAAATATAATTACCCGAGTAGTGACTGCAGTACAGGGTGTAAATAGGTTTCCTGGTACCAGCACAAATTTACCCTCTACCAGTACTCAAGGCAGCATGCCTACTAGGCCGAGTAGTGGTATTTTAGAATATAATAAAAAATTACCTATATTTGATAATAGTAGTGTTCATCCAGTTGATTTTTTTAATCAAATGGAATATTTTTTTAGTATAGAAAATGTATCGTTCCAATCTTTTAAATTAATATTTTTAAACCAATTAAAAGCGAATGCGTTATTATGGGGTCAGGCATATTTAGATAGTTTTAATACATTTATTCAATTAAAAACTTGTTTTTTAAACCATTTTTGGGCAGAAAATAAACAAGTAGAAGTAAGGCTAAAAATTCAAAGTTCAAAGTATCAGAATGGCAGTTTGGTTAATCATTTTATGTCGTTCGTGGCTTTAGCAAAGCATTTGAACCCTCCGTATCCGGAAAAACAATTAATTCAAACCATATCTAGGCATTTTCCGCCGAGTGTTTCGGTGATTTTGGTGGGCGCGGAGCGTTTTTCCGACGCCATGGATAGGCTTAGGCAGGCGGATTATTTTTTTTCCGAATTTCCTCGCGAAGAGCATGGCCAAATTATACGGACAGCAAACACTCGGGACGCTAGCGATGTTGCCAAGTTTCCGAATTATGCGGAGAAAACTCAAAAAAATTCACATTTTCGAAAAGAAAGGCCACCATATAAAAATATTGCGTCTCTCGAATGTCGGGACAACGAAATTGAAGAAAGCTTGGAGTCGGGAAACGAAACCACCCCTCAATCGTGGTAAGCCCTATGGTCGAGGCGGTGCTACAAAGGGCTGATTTAGGTTTAAACTACCCTCGCGAGGACTTATTAAAAGAGTGTGAATTTTTGCATTCATACACCAATTCGCGGTGCCCTGTCATTTCGATTTTAATATTTAATTTTTATTTTCCTGCATTGATCGATACCGGTAGTCAGGTTTGCGCGTATAGTGAGGAAGTTTGGGCACAGCTGGCAAGCTACGAAAAAGAAATACCGTGTTTTCCCAGCACCGGAGTCAAAGTATCCGGCGCTTTTAAAGTTAAGCAAAGGCGCGTTAAACATCAAAGTTTGTTAAAATTTAAAATATTAAACTGTGAAATCAGCCATGAATTTTTATGTATACCAAATTTGGCTTATCCTGTAATTATCGGGGTGGATTTATTGCGCCTATTTAATGCTCGTATTGAGTTGGGAATCGAAAAGATATTTTTTACTATTGATAATAAATGTATAGGGGTGCCTGAAATTCCGTCAAGTCATTATTTGGGTGATACTGAGTCCCTCGCAATTAAAAGTATTCAATGTAAGCAACCCGTGCAAATAGAGACAGTGGCGTGCTCGCCAGAATTAGATTTGGAGTCGGTCGTAAAAAATTGTGATCTTTTGTTGTTGGAACAAGGAAGATTATTGTTTGAACTTCTAAAAAAACATAGTAGGGTTTTTTCTGACGTTCCGGGTAGGACGGCTGAATATGAACATCACATTAAAATGCGCGACGATACGCCTTTTTTCCATAAACAATATCCGGTTCCGCTGGCACATAGGAGCGCGATCCAGGCTCAACTTGATGCCATGGAAAAGTGGGGTGTTATTAAAAGGATGGCTACGCCTTACGTGTCTCCAATATTGGCCACGCAAAAAAAAGATAATACCGTCCGAATCTGTCTAGACGCGAGATTTTTAAACCGTGTTATGGTACCAGAATATGATAGCCCACCTTTGATACATGAAATTTTGCATTCTTTTGGAAAAATAACTTACATGTCGACGATCGATTTTACGCATGGTTATTGGCAAATTCCGTTATCTAAAGATAGTTGGAAGTACACCGGTTTTCAGTTTAACGGACAAACTTATGTATTTTGCACATTACCGTTCGGTCTGTCGTCAAGTGTTAGTACGTTTACGCGATGTTTGAGCTGTGTTTTTGGTCCAGAGTTTGCGTCGTTCACAACATTTTATGTAGACGATATTTTGATTATTTCTGAGTCATTCGAGGCACACTTGATGCATTTAGATCGTGTATTGACTAGGCTCCAAAATACCGGTTTTACGCTTCGTATTAAAAAATGTGCGTTCTTTCGTAAGGAAATCTCTTACTTAGGATATATCATTTCATCAACAACAGCGCGGCCAGATCCGGAGCGCGTACAGGCCATTAACGATTACAGAGAACCAAAAAATGTTAAAGAACTTCAGCGGTTTTTGGGGCTAATTAATTTTGATCGCCGTTTCTGTCAAAATTTTGCAACAATGGTTGCGCCTCTGACTAAATTATTAAGGAAAAATTCTAAATGGCTCTGGACGCCCGTGGAACAGGAATACTTTAATAAAATAAAATCATATCTATCCGAAGATACTTTGTTGTATCACCCTGTAAATGACTTTTCGTTTGGTTTGTCTATTGATAGTTCCGAGGTTGCTCTGGGCGCTCATCTTTTTCAAGTCGTGGACGGTCGCCGTCAAACTGTGGCCTGGGCAAGTCGTCAATTGCTCGATCGGGAGAGTCGGTACCACATAAATGAATTGGAGGCGTTAAGTTTGGTGTGGGCCTTGAATAAATTTCGAGTTTATTTAATCGGAAAAAGATTCACCGTATATACTGACAACCGCTCGGTCAGTTATTTGCGGACCTGTCGGCCACTGTCGGCTCGAACGGCTCGGTATGCTCTGGCAATCCAAGAGTTTGATTTTGCTATTGAGCATTGTCCCGGAAAAAATAATATTGTTGCCGATGCTCTATCTCGGGGCTGCGTTGCCGATTCTTGTGTTCCGTCCGAAAAATTAATAAAGATTATGACGTTGTTTAAACTTCCTAAGGAGTTCATTAAGAGGCTGAGTAATTTCGCGCAAGAACAGCGCGCCGACACTAAACTTTCAAATATAATAAGAGAACTCGCTAATAATCAAGAGTTGCAGAAGCGTTTTATTATTTGTCGTGATGTGCTGTACTTGCGTCAGAGCGAAGATGATTTCTACCGTCTTTGCGTCCCGAAATCTTGGGCTACGGAGTTTGCGCGGGTTTTCCACGAAACTTTGGGGCATTTCGGTAGTTATAAAACGTGGCAAGCTTTAAAACAAGAGGTATGGTGGACAAATATGTCTCCTGATGTAAAACGGGTCATTCGGTCATGTGAAATTTGTCAAAAGGCAAAATCTTGCGCGTTACCGCATCCCCCAATAAATCCTATTGTTCCCTCAACCAAGAACGAGTTAGTCGCCTTGGATATCTATGGACCGTTGCCAAAAAGCCGGGGGGGAGTGGCTTATGTTTGTGTGCTACTGGACGTATTTACAAAATATGTTACCCTCTATCCTTTAAAACGTGCTACTACTGCGGCCATTTTAAATCGATTAACTAAATCATATTTTCCGAACGTGGGTATCCCGCGTAGTATTTTATCGGATCACGGTACGCAATTTACTTCTAAGAAATGGCGTGCTACGCTACTCGATTTTGATATTAAGGTTATGTTTACGTCAGTACGGCATCCCGCTGCTAATCCAAGCGAACGCGTGATGCGCGAACTCGGCCGTCTTTTTCGCACGTATTGCTGGGAGCAACATTCCAGGTGGGGGTTCGAAATCCAAAATTTCGCTATTTTTTTAAATTCGGTAGTACACGAGTCGACTGGGTTTAGTCCTGTCGAGTTGCAAATGGGTTCAAGTCGAGCCAGATTACTGCCCGAAGCACTCAAGGAACCTCGTGAGTTAAGGCCCACCGAGGGTCATGCGAATAAATTAATTCTTGCGCGGGAAACCTTAGAAGGCCAGGCAGAGCGTCGTAAGTTGCGTCATTCACAAAACTCGGTAGCGGACCTGGAGCCCGGTACTTTGGTACTTCTTCGCGCTAACAATGTTTCATCCTCTCTTAAGGAGGAAACCAAAAAATTTCTGTTACTTTTTGAAGGACCTTACGAAATTAAAAAGAAAATAAGTCAAAACACTTATATTTTATTATATCCTAACACATCTAAGGAAAGGGGGCCTTTTCATTTAAGTCATCTTAAAAGGTTTACTCCTGCCATAGCTCTTAAGCCACCCTAAAGTATCGTCTTAAGAACTGGGGGTGCAAGATGTACCGGAAAACATGCTGAGCGATCGGAGTGTTTTGCGTTCGATTTACGGATATGCCGCATATCATTTTTATAAACGTCTGCCTAATTTGCCTGCACTTTTTTCAACATTCCGAACTTTTTCTGCGATTGGTATCACCTACCTGATCGACGAAAATGCTGTCTGAAACGCACACTTCTTTCCCAAACTTTAACGAAAATAAATGCAAGATAATAGCCTCTGGCGAATTTCTAATTTCTTTCAGAAAGAAGGATTGTGTCTGGTATTAGGTAAGTGTTTGAGAATATATATTACTTTATTCTGGTTGTTGATTTTGTTTGACGAATAACTGTTGTATTATTGATTAATTAAGCATTATTGATTAACTAAGCAAATCTTATTAATAAGTATAATATAAAAGTGACTTTTTAAGTTAATTTAAGATTGTTAGAGAGTATGCGGCGTATTGCGTGGTCAATTTTGTAACCCCTTATTATGTTTTTAGCTTGTGTTTTTTTTCTTAACTTGAAAGAAATAAAACTGTTCCTGGCCATAGTGTGGTTTTTACTCGAGCCGAGCCTGTCACAAAAACCTACCCCTAACTAAACAAATAGAACCCGCCAGCACTGCGCAGGGGTTCCGTTACAAGTGTTTTAGAAGTACTAGCCTGAACATGTGTCCGGAGTTGCCCCGTTTTTGATGTACAGGGTGTTAAAGTTTTTTTAAAAAAATCGTTTTTTTTATTATATTTGTAAATATCCTTTTCCCGATTTTATTGCAATTTGGTGCCGTCATTCATAATGATAAGAGGCTTAATTTGCCCTAACTAGATTAAATTTATTAAGGCCAGTGGCGTCCCGGGAAACACTTAATGGATATTATTGACAAAAAAATGCACGCCACTGACTTTTTCTAATTTTAATATTTTTTCCGGATATACCAACTAATGATACAATTTTAAAATGTTTTGATACTTTGACGTCCTAATCAAATTGATTTGTTTACTTGGTATGCTGCAGCTTTGATTTAAATATGGTACCTATAGTATGAATTCATATCGGCGTTCATTATAAATCATACATAAGCGCTTTCACTACGAAATATGAATATGATCTGAAGCGCGCTCCAGCCGCGCCAGCCAAACCACCCTGTGGTGACGGCCGATGGCCGATTGCTACGCTCGGTGTATTTCGGTGTGACGTCAGGGACAAATGCAACACAAGAATTTCGAATTCCGTACCCCTACTTACGTGCCCGTGCGATAATATAAACATTTTCAATGTTAAAACTCCGCAAAGTATGCCGTGGAATCAAAATCGCATGTCATGGATTATTACTCTTAAAACTAACCCAACCAACCTAAGTATAAGGTAAAGGCTAATGAAAAATTTAACTGTCAAGTTCTGAGGTTTTAGTTTTAAGAAAATTGCATTATTGTAATAAGAATTGTCGTTGCATATTACCGAATTAAAAGAAAACATACTGTAACGTTCCTACTTTGCAGGTATCCTTTTATCATATTATTATATCTGTCGTATTACGGCAAGTACGTGACTTCACATCCTTGTGCGAAACCGATCTTCATTTAAGGCTGTGTTGGCTCAAATTTTGATTACTATCTGTGACATTTGCTGTGGGTTTTGAGATTGACGGAAAACCGTCATTTGTCTCATTCGGTGAAATTCTACTTTGCACGCTGTCCACAGACTATAGCATTTTTGACAAAAATGGGAAAATCTTCTTCTATCTTCAGTTCTCCACATCTAGTCTTGATAAAGGCAACGATTTGGTAAGTTTACTGCGTAATTTTTCATAGATGATCGACATTTTCTAGATTTTCGCCAGATAACCTTAAACTTCATGTACATTTTGTAGACCAATATTTTCCATTTTGCAGACATTTCCACCTTGCCGCTTTCCCACTTTGCTGATTTTCCAGTTTACCGTTAATTGAAACTTATCCGGCCAAATCAGATTTGACCCTTGGGTTTTCGATTTCGATTTTCGAGCCTTTTGTGAGGCCTATTTGAGGGTCAACATTACTATGTAGCCAAAAAGGGGCCATCTCTTAAGAGAATCAGCTACCTCCAGGAGGGGGCAAAATAAACCACATTAAGTTCGGTTCTAGGAATTAATATTTTTCGAGTTAAAATAAAGGAGTGAAATATTCTAAAGTAAATCCCTTGTCGGATATTATAGTATGCTAATGAGGGCCTTTGTAAAGCGCCGACACACTTCTTCTTGTAGTGCCTATCCGTTTCGGATGTTAGCGATCATCATGGCGATCCTCACTTTATCCACTGCAGCCTCGAACAAACCCACGTTCGTCGTGTCAAACCATGTCCTTAGGTTTTAGCCACGATATGACAGCAATAGTTGTAATAGTTCATTCCTCACGATATGACCTAAATATTCGAGCTTTCGTGTTTTTATTGTTGCGATTAGATACTTCTCCTTCCCCATTCTTCTTAGAACTTCTTGGTTGGTAACGTGTTCTGTCCAAGAAATTTTCAATATTCGTCGGTATAGCCACAGCTCAAGTGCCTCGATTTTCCTGCAGGAAGCTTCGGCCAATGATTCCACCCCATACAATAGTACCGAAAAGACATAGCATCTCAACAATCTGATTTTGGTTGTCAATAACAGATTATGACATCTAAATAGTTGTATCATTCTTAGGAATGCAGTTCTGGCTTTCTCGATGCGGCATTTAATCTGTAAAGAGTGGTCCCATTCCTATTCTCCTATAAGTTGATTTATTTTTTTGACAACGTACTATGTGGGTCGGTACCCTACATGTTTAATGACTCTTAATTGGTCCCTCACGTTAGCGCCGAGAAAAGTAGGTGGACCACATGAATGCATCAATGAATTTCGGCAAGAACTCGCTATCATCATCTTGATGAGAGAAGTTCGCTCCGCGACTGGATATATTTTGGATGCGCATAAAATGTGTTGTTTTTCCGCTATATAATAAAAATTCTCTTAGTGCATTAAGCACTAAGAGACAGCCAAATGTAATTTCTTGCCGTACCTAAAACTAAGTAATTTTTTTTTGTTTCATTGAAACCACAAGCTATTTTGTTTAACTATTTCAACAGTATATTTCAACATATTGGACATTATAAGTGATTAACCGTATTAATCTTAGTTATTTAGACATATAAAGCGGAATGTAAAAGAGTTGCAACTTTTGCTGTGATAATAAGTGTTTAACCTAGCCAAACTCAAATACTTTTACTATTTTTTTCTGATTTGGTAAATCAACAGACAACATTTATATTTATCACTTGGTGAGTTAAGTATTATTAATTAGTAATTTAGAATCACCTACTTTTTACATTCATCTTCTCCTTAAATTAATAATTCTTAATTATTTTTGTGTTTGTTTTGACACTGTGTGTGGGCCCCTTAGATCACTTACAGGGAATTGGTGTTGTTGTGACAGCTTAGAGCTAAAAGCAGCTGCATGTGGCGCTAAAAATGCAATCTTATGTCTTACCTTGCACAGCAGCATTATTTGGGGTTCATACATTTACAGGGACGTTTTTTAAAGTGTCCCACCCCATTTGCGATTTTCCTGCTGACTATAATAAAAGCAAATCAGATACATCCCAATTATTTTCCGCAAGGAAGGCAAATCTAATGTTAGAAAATATATAAGTTCACAAGTTTGACAGATACCATGCTATCTTGAATTTTTTTAAATGGTAACCCACATAAGTAACCACATGAGTGGATTGTATTTCGCGATCCGGTTTCAAAAACATATTAGTTGTTGATGTTTATATTCAGCCATTTCGGAAATACTAGCGTTCCCGAATTGCCCTCATCGATTTTATGTTTTAAGTGTCTCACCCTATTAATAAGTAGACCTTTTAAGCTGAAAACCTCAATTTTTTTCACAATAACATAAATTCTCGTGGCCGAGCCATTGATGCTATAATCAAGTAAGACAGATGTCAAAAAGTGACAAATTCGACGCCACTCTTAATTTTAACGCTGGGTTAAAGGTAATTAGACAATAGGAGAATACCTTAATTTGTATGTATATTTATCCCGTGACCAACAACCATAGAGAAAGGTGGGCTATTCTAAGGGGTTTTGCAATAAGAACGATATGATTTTGAAACGATATGGTAACCATGGTAATAAAGTTATACCTGTCCCCAGTTGTCAGTTATTGTCAGTAAACTATAACAATTTATTATGGCTAAATACGCGCTTCAAGAACGTTTGGTTATTATCCAAAAATTTTATGAAATTAGACGATCTTTTGTGAACACTTATCGCGCACTTCGCGAAAACTTTGGTGTAAATAATCGCCCTTCTTTGCTTGCCATTCGTCGCATCGTTGAGAAATTTGAAAATTTTACTCTTCACGATGCAAAAACACCAAGAAGACATCGAAACTCAAGAACTGTTGAGAATATTACTGCTGTAAGAGCTAGTGTTGCAGTGTATCCAAATTTATCAATTCCTCGTCGTGCTCAAGAGTTAAGGATTAAAAAAACGACAACTTGGCGTATTTTGAAAGAAGACTTGAATTTACACCCGTATAAGATTGTTTTGACCCAAGAACTTAAGCCACTGGACCATCGTCGGCGCAGAGAATTTGCTGCTTGGAGTTTAGAACAAGTTGAAAGGGATCCTAATTTTGCCAAACAAATTATATTTTCAGATGAAACTCATTTTTGGTTAAGTGGATCCGTTAACAAGCAAAATTGCCGTTTTTGGTGTGAAAACAATCCACAACGGATTCATGAGAAGCCTTTGTATCCGCTAAAGGTAACTGTATGGTGTGGTTTATGGTATGGTGGCATCATCGGACCATTTTTTTTCCAAAATGAGGCAGGAGATGCAGTTACAGTGAATGGTGAACGATATCGACAGATGTTAAGAAATTTTTTGTGGCCAAATATAGATGCACTTGATTTGGAGGATATGTGGTTCCAGCAAGACGGTGCCACATGTCACACTGCTCATGAAACTATCGATATACTGCAAGAAAAGTTTGACGAAAGGATAATTTCAAGGAATGCTAATGTTCAGTGGCCTCCAAGAAGCTGTGATTTAACTCCTTTAGATTAGATTTAAGAAGTAGTCCATATTCTGTGGCGAGATTGTAAATAGAAATAAAGGTCTGTCTTTACCACCAAATAACTTTATTTGCCCCTCTAGGGTAGAAATTAGATTACTTCTTTTGGGGCTATTTGAAATCTAAGGTTTATGCAAACAGACCACAAACACTTGATGCATTAAGGTTGAACATTGAACCCTGCAGTCATCGAAAATTGGGTTCGTCGAATTCGCTCGTGTACACGAAGTCGCGGAGGACATTTAAACGATGTGTTATTCAAAACATAAATATTATCAACTATACTTTAAGATAATATAAAAGGTTTTATTGTCTCTGAAATAATTTTAATTTTATTTCATTTTGTTCATATCGTTCTTATTGGAAAACCCTTTATAAGGAAATTTCTGAAACCCAATATTATTTTAAATTTTGTTTAAATTGATTTTATTACTTTCAGATCGCTAATTTTTGTACGACAATAAAATAAAACAAATAATAATGAATTTTAATTTATTTTTGTAAAATTAATAGGTAACTATTACTTTTCATTTACTTTAACTAGACACGGGAAAGCCCAATCGTTCTAGTGGCACCACTATTTTTCGGTTAACGCTATTCAGATAAAGTGGCTTCACGAAGTTAAGTACTTGGGACTTGTTTTTAATGAGAGACTAAACTGAAGAAAGGACTCCAAATTGAGAATAAAAAAAGCTTTCAATCGCTTCGTTCTATGTACTTCCCGTTGAATAAAACGAGCAAGATAGACTATAGAACTAAATTTAATTTATACAAGACTCTCGTCAGGCTGGGTCCGATTTATGGAGTGCCAACATGGTACACCATAAGCATGACAGTGCCAACAAGTTCCAAGTGCTACAAACTAGAGCGTTAAAAATAAATGCGGACGCTCCAAGATATACTGTAAATAGAGTACAATGCAGAAACTTTGAAATACCGACACTGACGGAATCTTATGACAAAATTATAATAGACATCAATCCACTAATTAAAATTTCACATGTGCAATCACCATCGAATTTTGCCTGTAAGCACCCTCTAAGAATTGGCTGTCTAAAGCCATACTGGAGAGGCACTAACGGAAGTTTCGACAAACCCAGCCTATTTGAGCTGAGAAAGAAGTCTAAGAAGACGCTCAATCCTCTTTAGATAATCCAGGGTGTCGCTAAAATCCATTTCCGTAATTGAAGTGTGACCCAATGACAAAAGTTAAAGGCAATACCTGACTTGAACGAGAGAGAGATCCAGAAGAAACAATTTTACTTCTTGTGCAGTACAAACTTGGGGCTTCCAATGTCTTCCTTTTTATTCACACTTGCTAAACAAAGTCTGTCTGAAAATATTGAATGCAGTCGTGTGTTGAATTAACTCAGTGGCCCTCAACCCTTCTATAATTACTAAAGTAATTCTCAATCATAAAAGCCTTATTCCAAAAGTTAGTTGCTTTCCTTCATTCGTTGGTACTCGGCCCGTAACCGAGATGTGGCTTTTAATGCGCTCCTGGCGGCGATTCTGTGAGGATACCGGCTCGCCGGATTTTTACAGTAGTTTGCTTCTCCGACTCTGACTGATTTTGTTAGACGGGCCAGGTTGATGCATGTGATTGCCACTAGATGTCGCTTAAAGGCTAAATCTGCCATTATTCATAAAAGCCTTATACCTACATACCTTTCAAGAGTAATAAGTCAAAACATGAGTGATTGATTCTAGGGCAGGACGTTCTTTTTTGATCTTACGAAATCTCGTAAGTGGTAAGAGATACTATGCCGGTCAAACTGAGAGAAATATTCGCAATTTATTACACATCGTCGAAAAATTTAAAAAATTTAAAAAACTTTTAAAAATATTTGCATTTTTGGGTAATGGAATAAATGAAATAATCTTAGAAAAGGTATCTAAAAGATTCTTTCAATTCCTTATGGAAATATTAATAGTATCTTTAATGTGTCTATTGATGATGATGACATATTTACTCTTTAAGCTGAACAATGTGCTTTACTCCTTTTCTTTGTCGTTCTTCTTTTTTGAAATATCTTCATATACAGTTGTTATTCAGCTTTGCCAATTTATGGTATGCTTTCGCTTGTAGAGTGGTTTTGAATTTTGAATGTTTAAAAAGTTCTGGGTGTCTTGGTTAATATCTTCATAGTGGGGGTCAGTTGCGAGGGAGCCTGTATGTTGCCTGGTGGGGCACATTAACTTGCTGGCTTAAACACCCAATAGGGGTTTGTGGGTGTTCATTTACAATTTTACAAGACGACAAGACTGGCGACCTGTATTTTGTAAAAATTCAACGTCTCGAACGCTTTTGTAAAGGTCTGGCACTACGGTCTGGCTTAAAAATTAATAAAATAAGACTGGGGATTTCCAGTTATCTTCTTAAGATTATTTCTTCCTTTGTGAAGAGGAGATATTTTCCAGTCTCGTTTCTTTCAGAGACCAAACACATCAGGGCGGGAGTCCCGCAAGGGTCTTCTCTCGCTCCGATGTTGTACAAAATATACGTTTATTTTATTTAAAAACTTTTAAAGATATTTGCATTTTGGATTAATGGAATATATGAAATAATTTTAAAAAAGTATCTATTAAATTCTTTCAATTCCTTATGGAAATATTAATAGAGTCTCTGATATAAAATCGTTGAGCGTTAGGGGCGCGTTACAAACATCCCTATTGCATTTAAATGGTCAGAAGTTACGTGAGTATCGCATTATCGCCACTTACTCGCCCGTCTGTTCTCGATCTTATAATGTATGCATGCGCAGTTGCAGTGAGGGTGCCCAAAGTTGGCTGCCTTCGCTGCTACTACATACAGTCTTGTTCATGGTGATATTCTAGGTGATACATAATAATATATGAACTTTAATATTAAATCTAATACATACATTTCTAAAGTCAACTACTTCTATATCTGATTTGTAAACACGCTGAGCAATGCTTCGATACCAAGGTTCTACCGTATGGTGACGATTAAGGTACATTCTTGTAGCATCAAATACTTTAAAATCGTTATCTGCTTTGTTTAGTGATTCTAACAGGCTGCTAAAAGCTGCTTGTCTATTGGCATCACCATAGGGTAAGTTAAGTCCATTTCTAATCTCTGCAATTACTGCATCATTTTCATTTGCTCCAGCAGATGCAAGTAGTCCCAGAACAGTTTGAACTGTTATTGGAGAGAAAATAACATTTTGGTTTGGCTTACTTCGTATAACTTCCTAAAAATTTTAACAAATATTAAAATTTTCCTATTCTCAGCAACACTATCTATCTAATTTTAAAAACAATAAGAAATAATATACGTTTTGCTCACACTAGCTTTAAATAGGATATAGTCTACTTTCAAATGATGCGAAGCAATAAATCAATCAAAACGGTCTTCCCCATGGGCGTGCAAGATTTTTCGACATGTATAGATTTAAATAGGCCCGAATTTTTAAATTTGGGCAGAATTAGTACAAGTATCGACATTGAATTGGAGTTTTGTGTTCAAATATATATTTTAATACTAAATTTTTTGAGCTAACACAGTAAAAAATCGGTTTGAGTAAACCATTAAAAATCATTGAGTTAATGAAATCGGGTGTGAAATTTTGAGTACATTTGCTACAACGACTCTATTTTTAGTAAAGTAAACAAATAAATAATTGTGTTCGTTAACACATTTCCGTAAAATTATCCTACAAATTACACAAAATTTATCTAAAACTTTGAAATTTACTCAAATACTGTAACACTAAAGAAAATTTACCCTAGCTGAGAACAAATAAAACTCATAAAGTGTTAATAATTGCCACACGTTTATCTTCGGAATTGTTCGGAATCAACTTCGGCTCCCAAAGTTTGCATCAAACGATCCGACGAGAAGTTATTTTAATACATAATGATTTTTATCCGCAATGTCGAGCGAGAAAATTTTGTTTAACTTAGAATATCTAGGACGGAAAGTTTGGTGCCGAGTGGAGCCAATAACAGAAATATCTCATGAGTGCTTAATACAAATTGGTAAGTATCAATTACCCCTTAAAATATATATAGTATAATATAGGTACTATGGATTAGTGTTTAATATTATTTGATGTATATCGTTGATTAGAAGAGTAGGGAGGGGTAAGCTTTTGTTTATAATCTATGGCAAACGCAAAATAAAAATCATTGCATCATGTCATATCATTGAAAGAATATTATAGCGTCTCTTTTACAGATACCCAAAAATGATTAAAAATTAAAAATAAAAGTGTCTAATTTGCTAAAAAATGGGTAGTATATACAAATTATTTATTTGATTTGGAGCCAAATTGCAAAATGTAAGTTGGGATAATTTATCCACCTCTGTATAAGATATTTTTAACTTTGATACATCTAAAAGATAACAAAGGAAAAATTCTACAACTTTTGTATTTAAAGTTTTTTTTCTGCCACTTGCAGTTACGGCTGTAGAAAACTTTTCTATTTTAAACTTATATTTTTTTTTATTTACTCAAACAGCAAATTATTGCAAAACAAGGAAACACTTTAATATTTGATGAATATGAAAGATTAAAATGTTTGACCAACCAGACAAGGAAACTATTAGTAAACCTAGTATGTGACCTTATGGTGGACATGCATGTTCTATAGATTCCCACAAGGATAAAAGGAAAATAGGCAAAATGCATTATTAAAGTATTTACTTCATTAAGAGACCCACTTGGAACTACAGGCTATGTAAGTTTTTTACCAGGCATATTACGAATCTCATTTAATATTAACTCCCAAAGTAAATTTTTTTGTTATAAGTATTCGTTACAATGTTTAGTAATATTTAAATAATGAGTTTTTGTTCATTTTTGACAACTTTACTGAAAGTTACTACTTGATTTTAGTTTTAATATACAAGTGTTTTTTATACTTCCTGTTTTATTTAACTCCCTAGCCCAATCTTAAGAAGGATAGGTACCTATATATACAATACATTTTACTAGTTTTTAAGATGTATGATCAATAAATCCTCGGCAAATTTTTTTAAATATTTAACCCTTTAGCGAGCATTTTGCAAAAAAATTGTATCATTTTATGGTAAAAATTAATTTAAATTCAATTATTATAAATTCAGCAAATATATCCTTGGAAATTTGGTATAATTTTACGAAAATTAGATCAAAGTAATTTTGTTAAAAGTAACTCAAAATTGGCTAATTTTAATGGCAATAAAACACAAAAAATAAAAAAATTAGCTCAAATTTGGGTAAAAAGAAAGGTAAGTGAACCTAAAGAATTGTTGGTTTTGTAAGCAACGTTAGGTTCTAAGTTATTTAGAAATGTACATATTTTGTCACTCGTTTGTCCTACATATGATACTAGTTTAAACTGTTCAAATTTCTTTTTATAAAGGCATAAACCATGTCAATTGTTTTTTTATATGTTTTTTTACTCAGAATTTTGTCTATTAATGTGGGGGTATAGCCATTATTTACGGCAATTTGTTTTATTATATTTAATTCCATATTAAAGTTTTCTTGATTTAATGGCAGTGATATTAGCTAATGTATCATACTGTGAAATGCAGCTAGTTTATGTTGTATGGGATGACATGACTTATTATGTATGATAGTATCTTTATGTGTAGGTTTATGAAAAACTGAGAAAGCATGTTTATTATTTTCTTTTGTTATAGTTAAATCGAGGAAGTTAATACTAATATTGACGTCTTTTTCTACAGTAAATTTAATGGAATTAT
The DNA here is from genome assembly GCA_963920685.1 of Polydrusus tereticollis. Taxonomy (NCBI): domain Eukaryota; kingdom Metazoa; phylum Arthropoda; class Insecta; order Coleoptera; family Curculionidae; genus Polydrusus; species Polydrusus tereticollis. The sequence continues at coordinate 49,937,102 of OY987327.1, read as the reverse complement.
GTAAATTATTTATATAGTCAAGAAACTGATTTAGCTGTCTATCTGTTCCTGTAAAACGGGTTAAAATGTCATCAACGTATCTATGCCAGTATATAAATTGATTAAAAAGAGGATGTTTTGAAATTTGATGTACTAAAAAATCCATAAAAATCTCAGCTAATAGGGGACTTAATGAACTACCCATTATTAAACCTTCTTTGCTAATGTAAATATTGTTGTTGAATTCGAAATAATTTTGTTCGAGACATATTGTCAGTAGATTCAATATTTTCTCTTTTTTGATAAAATTAACCTGTTTTAAAGTAAGTAGTTTTTCGACGAAAGTTATCGTCTCTTTGATTGGTACACTAGGAAATAAATTAGTAACATCAAATGAAATTAGTTTAGCATTTGCAGGTAGACTGATATTTTCGATTTTTTTGACTAAATCATAAGAGTTCTTAACCATAAATTTAGCAGAAAATTCGGTGTGTGATTTAATTATATCTATAAGTATTTTAGATAGTTTATACGATGGAGCTGAAACAAAGGAGACTACCGGTCTAATCGGCAAACCTGTTTTATGTAATTTTATTAGGGAATATAATTTTGGTGGTTGTGGATTCATAATAGTAAGTTTGCCCAAGTCTTTATCGCTAAACAAACTTTTACGCTCTTTAATAATAGATAAAACAAACCAGTCCAAACCATGAAATTAAGCATTTAAAAACTATTCAGAACAAAGCAAAGGAGAATAATATTATTTTTACTAAGGCTGACAAGGGCAATACTGTAACAGCAATAAACAATAATGACTATATAACTAAAACAACAACCTTTTTAGATCCCTCCAAATATAAAATATTAAAAAATGATCCCACCGAGATATACCAAAAAAATGTTAAGTCTATTATTAAAGAGTGTAAAAGTTTGTTTAGCGATAAAGACTTGGGCAAACTTACTATTATGAATCCACAACCACCAAAATTATATTCCCTAATAAAATTACATAAAACAGGTTTGCCGATTAGACCGGTAGTCTCCTTTGTTTCAGCTCCATCGTATAAACTATCTAAAATACTTATAGATATAATTAAATCACACACCGAATTTTCTGCTAAATTTATGGTTAAGAACTCTTATGATTTAGTCAAAAAAATCGAAAATATCAGTCTACCTGCAAATGCTTAACTAATTTCATTTGATGTTACTAATTTATTTCCTAGTGTACCAATCAAAGAGACGATAAATTTCGTCGAAAAACTACTTACTTTAAAACAGGTTAATTTTATCAAAAAAGAGGAAATATTGAATCTACTGACAATATGTCTCGAACAAAATTATTTCGAATTTAACAACAATATTTACATTAGCAAAGAAGGTTTAATAATGGGTAATCCATTAAGTCCCCTATTAGCTGAGATCTTTATGGATTTTTTAGAACATCAAATTTCAAAACATCCTCTTTTTAATCAATTTATATACTGGCATAGATACGTTGATGACATTTTAACCTGTTTTACAGGAACAGATAGACAGCTAAATCAGTTTCTTGACTATATAAATACTTTACATAATTCCATTAAATTTACTGTAGAAAAAGACGTCAATAATAGTATTAACTTCCTCGATTTAACTATAACAAAAGAAAATAATAAACATACTTTCTCAGTTTTTCATAAACCTACACATACAAATACTATCATACATAATAAGTCATGTCATCCCATACAACATAAACTAGCTGCATTTCACAGTATGATTACATAGGCTAATATCACTGCCATTAAATCAAGAAAACTTTAATATGGAATTAAATATAATAAAACAAATTGCCGTAAATAATGGCTATACCCCCACATTAATAGACAAAATTCTGAGTAAAAAAACATATAAAAAAACAACTGACATGGTTTATCCCAATATAAAAAAGAAATTTGAACAGTTTAAACTAGTATCATATGTAGGACAAACGAGTGACAAATTAGGTACATTCTAAATAACTTAGAACTTAACGTTGCTTACAAAACCAACAATTTTTTAGGTAAAGCTATAAAAAATAATAAAACAAAAACGGAAAAAAATAAGAAATCTGGAGTATATAAACTAACTTGCAATGATTGCCCTAATACCTATATAGGACTAACAGGTAGAAACTTCGGTAAACGATTGAAAGAACATCATTCAAGCTTTATCAAAGGAAAAACCGATTCAAATTACGCGAACCATCTAATAGAATGTAATCATCAATTTAATGATAACTTTCAAATTTTACATTTAGAAAAGAAGGGTATAAAACTAAATTTGCTTGAGTCGTTTGAGATAAACAAACTTAAAAATTCCGACTATTTGTTAAATGAACAATTAGACCTTAACAATTCTCCTTTGCTTAATATGTTTTGAATAATTATTTGCGAAATACCCTTAATCTTAATAGTTTTATTACTTTAAATATACTTTGAAAAATCCTTATTGCTAATTAGACCATTATTATGCATATAAATATATCCACTATTTGTAAATAGAGTACATCTGAAGAAGCTACCGTGTAGCGAAACATGTTATGTGATATGTGTTAATAAATAACTGGAAAAAAGTGTGTAAAAGTCTTTACATTTCCAAAAAACATACTGGTCATGTTTTAGTAAATACTGACTCAAAATAGATTAATCTTAATGAAAATAAAACACAGAAAAGAAAACAATGTACTCAAGTTTGGGTAAGAAGAAAGGTAAGTGAGAAATTTTGGGTAAACACTGACTCAAAACTGATTAATTTTGATAGCAATAAAACGCAAAAAAGAATTAAAAAAACTGAACTTTGGGTAAAAAAGTTAACTGAGACATTTTTTAGTAAATATTAACTAAAAATTGTGTCAATGTAACACAAAAGTTGTGAAAATTCACTCAAAAATGGAAGGAACTCAAAAAAATTAAGCTATTCACACAATTTTTATATTAAATGAACACAATTTTGTGTAAATTTTACTAAAAAAGAATGTGTTAATTTTTCGCACATTTTGGCGAGGACCTGTTTTAACAAAATATTTTGTTAATTTTGAGTTAAATTTTACTCAAAATTTTTTACGGAGTAAAATTATGTACGGCCGTGCCATTTACCTGCAGTTTTAGAAAGCAATTTTATCAAAACTAATTAGAGTCTAGGTACTTATTCCGTTTCGGCTCTAATCATCTTATTACTTTTTCTTTGTATCTAATCCTGGTTATACTTTTTCCAAAGTCAGTTTGATGAATAAAAAACTCGATGAAGAAGCTTCGACCGGGCTTCTAAGGGACCGGCATCATAATCGGGGTTGTCAGATCTTTTTTTCAAAATTCTTTAAGTTTTTATTATTAAAAATGTTCTTTTAAATCAGTAGTTAATTGATAGCCAATAACTCTCTTGTAAGCTGGTTTGCAAATCTACTTTGATCCAAGTAATTTCCAATGTCAAAGAAGGAAAGAACAAGCCATTCATGAATTTTATAATAAATTTTGAAGCACTTCAGAAATAGTATTTATACAAAAATATTTTAAATCAAACTAAAAGGAATTTCACTGATATTAAACAAAAAAATAAACAATTAACAAACCCTTATGTTCCCCCTACACTTACGAAAATTTTCGAACTGGCAACACCCTAGCGATAGATCGTCAAGGCTCACCAGCAATTTAAAGAGCAAACTGAGACTCCGACTGAGAAAATTAAAAGAGCAGCATATAAATACAAATTTATATGATGTAGACAAGAACAGCAAACAGTTAAAGGCGCTGCCAATTGGGTGATCCCTTAACCGCTTTAAAATCAGTTGATGCTGTAGGTTTGCGATATTGTGAATCGGACAGCGGCTGGTTGAAACGATTCACTGTAATTTACATATTTCATTTAAATAAATAAATAAATAAATAATAGCTTTATTGCCCAACAAGTAGGTACCCATTTACAGAGCAATATACAGAGAAAAAAAAAAAAAAAAATGTATTTATTAACATATTATACTATAGATAGAACATAAAATATGCATATAAATTTATAAATTTTTGCCATCACCACATTACTTTATATAGCGTAAAATAAGAGACCCAAAGAAAACAGATTTAGACATTTAAAAAATAAGAAAATAAAAAATAATAAATAAATAACAATATATCTAAATACTTTCCGCCGCTGTCCTCAATTTATGCAGATTACAAACAAAAATATCACAATCTCGGCAGATTTTATTATAATTAGAGCACATGAAATTAATTGGTGATTTGAGCATTACATTTGTTCTTGCTCTTTCACATAGAAATGTTAGACTTTGTCTACCGTTGATTCTCGGAACAGAGAAATTAATTTGACTCAGTAGATCCGGACAGTCAACATCACCATGCAGCAACTTATATAAGAAAACTAGAGAGGAATATACCCGTCTTTTCTCTAAACTGTCATAGTTATATCTTTCTAATAAGATGTTGTAATCGGTTCCTCGTTCAGGATAAATACCTTCTATCTTGAAAGTTAAATATTTTAAAAATCGTTTTTGAATCCTTTCTATGTTTTGTATATGACACATATAATAAGGGTTCCAAATTAGCGAAGCATACTCCAATTTTGAACGTACAAAAGAAAAAAATAAACTATTAAAAACTCTAGGGTCGTTAAAATTCTTACAGTTGCGCACGATGAAGCCAAGTGCCCTCCCCGCCCTCAAAATCATGTCGTTAATGTGAGAAATAAATGTTAATTTGGGATCAAAAATAACTCCCAGATCCTTCAAGCAACATGGACGCTCTAGAACTTCTCCTAATATAGAATAGGGATACATCAATGGTTGTTGCTTGCGTGTGAAAGTCATAATTTTACATTTAGTTGCATTGAGGTGAAGTTTGTTTCCGTCACACCATCCTTGGATCAATTCTAACTGATTCTGCAGCAGTAAGCAATCATTTACAGATTCAATTGACATAAATATTTTTAAATCATCGGCGAAGAATAGTTTATCACAATTTATAATTTCACTCAAATCATTAATAAAAAGTAAAAATAAGAGTGGTCCCAGATTAGAACCTTGCGGAACGCCTGATGATGCAGTATATTCATTTGACTTAAATCCATTATAAAAAACAAACTGCTTTCGATCTCGCAAATATGATTGAAAGAAAGCCAAAGATGATGCCTCAAAACCAAACCCCTCCAGCTTGTTTAATAAAACTGCATGATCTATTCTATCAAAAGCCTTGGAAAAATCTGTATAGGCTACATCCACCTGTCCCTGATTATCAAGTACTCGAGACACTAACTGAGTTAAACATGCCAAATTAGATACAGTTGACCTGTTGCCCACAAAACCATGTTGTTCCAGTGCAATGTTTGTATGAAGTGGCAGGTAAATTCGCCCATACAGAATCATTTCAAGGATCTTCGAAAAATTGCAAAGTATGGAAACTGGACGATAATTCTCAATTTGGTTCCTTTCACCACTCTTAAAAATGGGACAGACTTTAGCTTGCTTCCATAATTTAGGAACAGTCGAAGTTGCAATGCTTAGGTTATAAATATATTTCAGTGGACCTGCAAGCGAACCTATACAGTCCTTTACTATAAAAGACGGGACACAATCTGGACCAGATGTCATTTTATTTTTAAGCCGTCTAGATACGCTAATAATGTCCTGTTCATTTATAGGCTGAAGAATAGAAATATGTTCGTTAAAGGTATTGGTGACATTAGTCTGGTCAAGATCGTTTCCATCCTGAGTATATACATTACTAAAAAAATTGCCAAAAGCATTAACAATATCCTGTGGCTCATCGAAACCTCTATCCTCAAGACACATACTTCCTGGGATCCTGGAAGATCTATTTTTTGAACCAATATAGCGCCAGAAGCCATTCATTTATTGCTATAACTGTGTGGTTTTAGACAAGTAAAGTTTTACTCGGTACCTTTATTTTATTATAACAGTACGGCTTCTTGGGGAGAATTTGAAGCAGAAGGTCAAGGTGAATTATCACAGGAATATAATGAGTCGGTGCCAGAGTCGGCCATTGAAAGCGAAATACGTCCGGAATTAAGAAACAAAGATTTAAATGTTCAATGTCAACGCATTATTTTAAATATGTACGCGTGTTTAAAAAAGAAAATCCGGGAAAAACTGAAAATACGCTTTGTACAAGAATGTACTTGTAATGAATTAACAGAAGTTGGGTATTATAAGAACGTTATTAATTTCGGGATTGTAATAGGTCATTTCAACATTTACAACTTTTACGATCATAATAATATAGCGCAAACTTGAGAACTGGTTCGTGATAAATTGCGAGATTACAAGTTACAACAACATTGCGTGATGTTTTGTTAATATGTGGCTTTAAACATAAAAAATTAGATAATTTAAAACTACGACAGGACTATTTGCACAAAATAAAGGAGTACTATGAATCCGATAAAAGTATAATTTATTTAAATGAAACTTGGTTTGATACTCATGATGTAGTTAATTATGGTTGAGTAGACAGTACAAATTGTACTTTTGGTACACCGTGTTTGAGAGGAAAACGCGTTATCTTGCCGGAAGTATATATGGTTTTGTACTTAATATGTTGTTGCTCTTGTCAGCAAAGAATATCACTCAGTTATCAACCTCCAACTTTAAGCGTAGTTGTCCTTGATAATATTCGGCAGTTAATAACGAAATGAATAGCGATGTATGGAAAAATTGCGTAGCTCGTTATAAAAATAAAAAATGGATATTCTGTTTCACCGCCTATAGCGCCAGTAGTAACCTAGCCTGAAAATGATTCTACTTCTGAAAGTTCTAACGATTCCAGTCATTAAATTGTTTATGAATTTTAAATTAATTATGTTCGTTTAACACGTATCTTAAAAACTTGTTATATTACAGAACGTTTACTGTGATTCTGCTGCTGCGATCAATTTGTTGTTAAATTATATATTTATAGTGAATTCTAACTACTAACTGTATATTCCAACTAACATAGTACCTGCCTCTATCTTTTCTTGGCAAGGAAAACGCATTCCTCCTCGCGGTCCGGGTTGGACAAAGACATTTTTTTTTTAAGTTGTTTTCGGCAAAATAAACATTTTTTTTACCGAAAGACCATTCTAAGAATATTAAATGCGTGTGTTCTTTGCAGGCGAAGTAACGGGTACAAACCATATTTTTAAACTGTTTTTGGCGAAACTAGCATTTTTCTTTACAGAAATACCATTTTAAGAATATTCTCTGCAAGCGAAGTCACGGTTACAAACCTTTTATCGATATATACCTACTATTATAATGAACAAGCTATAATATATACTATTTAATCATATTAAACATTTACAGCAATCCGCAATTTAGCTGTTTGGAAGAAGCGACGCCTATAGTCAGGAGTTTAACGCTTTCTTATGTCATCAAATTAAGCTTGGAACAACTATACCTATTTACTTATTATTTGGTTATTATGCTTTTATGGGTGCCTCTATTGGAATAATACGCCTATTTATATCTATTCATACCTACCTTGTGTGTTTGTTTCCCAGTGAAACTAGTCAAAGTGTGAAGTGTCAGTGTTTCTTTTATTAAATATGGAGAACTTTTAACAATTGCCTAAACGCCCTAGAGTCCATGTACAGTAAATGAAAAAAAAAAATTCTTAACTGTTACGACTCTATTAAAATGAAGAATGCGAATTTGAGTATTGACAATGCAATTTACAGCACATATGCTTAACGTTGGAAAAACAACTCCAGAAACTTCTCCAGGGCGACCAAAACTTAACCTGGATGACGTTTTAATGTAGAGAATGAGGCGAAACGTTTATAGTTTCTTTAAAAAAAATTCCCACGCTGGATAAAATCTTGTTCTCAATCCGAGAAGACCAGGACTAACCATTTATGTGTAGAAATACGCTATAAAAGTTATTAAAAAGAGTGGGTTTTCGGTGGAAAATACATAATAGGCAATTGATTTTAATAGACAGAAGCGATATCGTCTGTTGGACAAGAAATTACTTAAGAAGCATCCGAAAAACCAGAGAAGAAATCAAAAAATATTTTACCTAGACAAAACATGGCTAAATGAAGGCCACACTGTGACTCAGTTTTGGTAGGATGAACATTTTAAAAGTTTAAGGCAAGCTTCTTTGGAAGGATTGTCCACAGGATTAAGACCGCTATCTGGAAAAGGACATCGACTTATCATAACCCATATTGGAAGTTTTGAGAGCTTCGTTAACGGTGGTCTACTGATGTTTCAATCTAAAAATACAGAAGACTATCTTTGAAGAATGGTTCGAGCAAATGTTGGATATTATACCAAAAGATGCAATAATTGTATTGGATAATGCAAGTTATCACTTTAGGCTGACGGAAAAATTACCGTTAATTAACAGTGCGTGGCGTAATAGTGAAATAACAGAATGGCTAAGTTTAAGACAAATAGAATTTCCATTAGATTCCTTAAAAAAAGAACTATTGGTACTAGCCAATTTACATAAAAATGCATTCAAAAAATATGTAGTCGATGAAACGGCAAAGTTAAGAGGAATATCTGTGCTCAGACTCCCTCCTTGCCACTGCGAATTAAACCCGATCGAACTTATATGGGCTCAAATAAAGACAAATGTCACCAGAACAAACACGACTCATAAAATGGTGGATTAAAAAAGACTCTTTAATGAAGCTATGGGTAAAATCAGTCCGGAAAAGTGAAAAAAGTGTATCGATCATTGTAAGAAGAAGACGCCAAAATGTGGCATGTAGATATAATAATCGACTAAATGATTGACCAGCTTATTATAAACGATGTCAATAAAAGTTCATCTTCCGAATCGAGCTATGATTAAGCCACGACGGCAAAGTATTATTCGATTTTTGAAAATACCTTGTTTGTAAAATTCTATATTTCATCTTGTTTTAGTAATTATAGTATGTAAAATAGTACCACCCTTTACTATTTATTAGTTAATACGGTTTTTTAAATATCTTCATAATATGTTACAAATACCTACGAAAATAATATAATACAATTTTAGGAGAACAGGCATGCTTATAATTTTTGATTTAAAAACTTCCCCAAAACACGCTCCTGGCTAAGAAGTTTTCTCAATAAGGATGGTAAATTCTCAAATATAATAATAGCTTGCGATAAATTCAGGGTAGACCTACCTAACGAATGCTTATTATTTGGATCCTTTAATGTAATTACAATAGATTTTAAGGGATGGTGTTTAAATTGTTCTTGATACTCCGGTATGCGTCTTGCGTATCTAATGAGCAAATATTACTTCGCGCCATTTAAAAATAGACTATAGTAGTACAGATCGAGCAGTACAGCTTGAGCTCTGACCTTCGGATGCACAGTAGATAGGCAAATAGTTATCTCTGTCGTACACTGACTCTGCTGTTGTATCATCTACAAATCTCAGAGCTCAAGCTAGAATGCACAACCTGTAAAATTATTGCATGATATAGATTATTTAAGATCTGGTGTTGTATTTATTAACATTTATGTTAATAAGACGGACGTCAGCTGGCGCTGAATTGCCACCAGGTAAAATGTAAAGATTTCAAACAATCGGCCAACTGGAATCCAGCTAGAAATGTAGACCGGCCAACTCGCAACTTGAGGCTGGCCAACTGAAAACTGTTAGTTCTAACTAGTCAGCAACTTTCTTTTAGGTTTAATGAAATATTAAAGAGCCTTGTAAAATATTTAAAGTTTCCGTCCATGAAAAAAGTGTCATATAGTAAGAGGAGCAAGCACTTTGTCACGGTTTCAATTCAGTTTAAAAATATTTACTAGTTTCTTTGCTAATAGTAATCAAGGTTACATGTTTGCTCTTAAACAGCATTATCAGACCTTAAAATAAATAAATAAAATTAAAAACCTAAATTGAATTCAGACCGTGACTTAGCAGTTGCTCTTCTTACTACTTTATTCGGGTCTCTTTCGGAATGATGGACATGTTTTTTGAACTAAAAAGTATCAGATGTGGCCAAGCATTGTTTCAATACCATTAACTAACAAATAAAATATGACACTTTGCCTTCAAAACTATGTCTCTCTTAAACTTGACATAAGTATTTCGGTGGTACCTACTATAACTTAATTACCAGGGCCGTTCCTGGCGAGCGTGCAGCACGTGCATGCACGCAGGCGCAAAATTTTAAGGGCGCAAAATTGACGGTCATTCAGTATTCTTTATTACAAATTTAAAAAAAAAATTCTCTTATTTTATCATTTCAATGTGTCTAAAAATTTTACCAAGCGTTTGCCTTAATAATAGCACACACTACATACCCCGACTTTTAAATTTATTTGTTCGATTTTAATCTGGCATGATATTTTAGGAAAAATTAATATAGTAAGTAAAATACTACAAGATCCGAATAGAAACTTAAATGACTGCCATAAAGGAATTGAAAATCTAAATCTTTATTTTAACGAAAAACGGTCAGAAAAAATTTTTGATTTGCTCATCAATAAAGCTAAAGAAGAAGCAGAAAAAAACGATGTAGAGCAGGTATTCCCAATAGTACGGCAACGAAAAATTAAGCAACACTTTTCATATGAAAGTAAGGATGAATCTGTAGCAGATCCAAAGCAAAAATTTAAAATCGATTTTTATTTTCTAATTTTAGATACAGCCATTTAGTCTTCACCAAAGCGGTTTGAGGGTATAAACAAATTTCAAAATTTATTTGGTTTCTTATGTAATTTTGAAAATTTAAAATCTGACTTAATTAAAGAATCATGTGTAAATTTAGATACCGCATTGCAAGTTGAGATTAATGGAGTAATATCTAAAGACATTGACGGCTTAGATTTACATAATGAAATTTCAACATATAAAATTCTTAATCTTAAAAATACTACTGATTCATCCTTTCCCATAGACATTTTAAATTATATAACTAAAAAAAATCTACAGTCTCTTTTTCCAAATTTGTTTATAGTCTTAAGGATATACCTTACATTACCCATTTCAGTAGCTTCAGGTGAAAGAAGTTTTTCTAAGTTAAAACTAATAAAGAATTATTTAAGGACATCCATGAGTCAAGAACGAATCAGATTTGGCAATTATTTCGATTGTAAATAATATTTCTGAGGCTCTTGATCATAATCAGATGATCAACGAGCTTGCATCCGTTAAAGCCAGACGTGTTTTGTTTTAGGTATATCATTCCTCTTTTGTTTTGTTCATTACAAAAATAGTATATTTTCATATTTGAAACGTTTATTTTTTTATCATTAAAATATTTCTGTAACCTACCATATAAGTACTAGGTATAATATTGTTTTGTGTTTTTGTTATTGTTTATTTTATTTAGATTAATTTTATTCTCCTTTAATTTTCTTGTGAATGTACTGCTTTTAGTTCCCACTATTTATTATATTTCATAAACAATCGAGTAAATAATCTTAATGATATTATATTGATTATAAGTACTGTTTATACCGTTTTTTTTTGTTTCTTTGGGGTATATTTTTCTTTTGATATACTTACCAAATATTTTTTGTGATTTTGTTTGTTTTGGTAATTTAATAAATATTTTTTCTAATTATTTTTTATCAGTTTTCCTACATTTCAAATCATTGCCAGTTTTTCGCAAAATATATTAAAAAAAAATAGGACCATTTTTTTTAACTAGGGGCGCACCAAAGAAACCTGCACGTAGGCGCCAGACACCCCAGGAACGGGCCTGTTAATTACTTTAATAAGTCAGTACAGGCATTACGTAACATGTAAGAACGACAAGAAAAACACATTTTAAATACAGGTGGATATAACACTTCTTGTATAGAGTTCTCGTTCATAGTTAGGATAGAGGAAAAAAATAATAGATACGTTTTTTAGTCATCAAATCATATTGATTTTGGTAATACAAATATCGATCATACACCAATAAAGATAAACGAACAAATGGTTCCATATGCCAATACATCCAGGTGCCAACTTGGATGCGAAGCTTGACTGAAAAATTCACATAAAGAAGAAAAGACAATAATTCGATATCAGATATAAGAAAGTGTACCTACTTCTTGATAAGAAACTTGACCTTATCGATGTATAATAAGCATTGTATAGGCAGTTATTAAAGCCGTTGTGTGGACTTCGTTATTGTGCCAGAAAGTCAAATAGTAGGAATTATACGAACCTTCCAAAAGTATTAGGAAACATCGTTAATGCACCTTGGTGCATCAGAAATAAATACCTCCAAGATATCTTATGGTGGAGCTCGTTGAGAAAGAAATACCAAAATTTGCAAGGAGTAGCAAAGAAGCAATTCTCCAAACAATATGAAAGTATCGAGCGTATCCAGCTCCTTGACAACTCAAACAAAATAAGAAAACAAAAAGGATTAAATCGCACTAGTTTCAAATTTAAAACCAGATGATGTTTGAGTAGCGCGCAAGAATATTTTGGAACCAGCTAAGAAAGGGTGGGTCTTAGAATTTAAGTAGTTTACTATAATAAAAAAAAAAACTATAGATTAGTTGCTTCTTCTTAAAATTTACTCCTACTTTAAATTTAATGTTTGTTAAAACTGCCTACCACCTTCAACCATACGACATAATAAAAATAAACTATAATTAAAGTAAATAAAACAATGCAGTCTTCCTCCACAGTTTAATGACTAATGTAAATTTCACGTTCCCGACATGTTTCAAGTGCTTAAGCACTCATCATTAGGGGATACTAAAAGGATAGTACAAAGTTGAGAACGAACAGTGAGTATAAAATAAAATTTGAGAGAGACTTACCTAACATCGAGTTTTGCATAAACGTAGGTTGTCTTAAATTAATGAGTAGAACTTATAGGATAATACATGTAAAGGTTGAAAACATGGTGTACCTACGAACTGGTTAATTGTATTGAAATTAAGATATAAATGAAGTTTTGGTTAAATTGTTAAATTTGGATTAGTAAAGAAACATTTTGTATAAGACAATAAATTGATTTAAAACATCTGAAGGAGAACAATTTTCTTTTTATTTGATATGAGAGTTTAGCTTATTAAGTTTAATCGTTAAAATTGACAATTAATTTCATTTATAAATCATTAACTGACATGGTGATATGGGGCTATGCCCATATTTTAGAAAAATTGCTGCAACGTGCGAGTTGAAGTGAGGTTGGTTCGAAGAGAATAGTGACAATAAAGACATATAGGTAACCTGGTTATGTTAAATGTTTCTTAATTCATATCTCAATTTTAATACAATTAACCAGTTCGTACACCATGTCTTCAACCATTACATGTATTATCCTATAAGTTGTACTCATTAATTTGAGGCAACCTACATTTCTGCAAAACTCGATGTTAGGTAAGCCCTTCTCAAATTCTATTTTATACTCACTGTTCGTTCTCAACTTTGTACTATCCTTTTAGTATCCCCTGATGATGAGGGCTTAAGCACTTAAAACATGTCGGGAACTTAGAATTTACATTAATCATTAAACTGCGGAGGAAGACTGCATTGTTTCATTTACATTACATTGACTCCACTGAAAATATGGACTATTTCTTGAACTATAGTTAAAGATTATTCAATACTTTTTGGTTAGTTTGGGGTAGAAAGAGTAGACAGAGAAGCAATAAAAACATAAAATCTTACTTTTAAAGATTTTTAATTACACAAAATTATTTTATTTTATTAATACATGTTTTCAGATCCAATTGAATGTCCATACATTAAATAAGTCAAATGACGTAAAAGATAAAAAAAAAATGTTGAGACTAGCACGTTGCGTTTTTATTGCTTTCCTTACTTCCAAATATCTTTGTATTTTTTATTAAAGAGCGTATTATGAAGTGATAAAAATATTTACCGTGTAAAGTTTAGCAGCAAATGTTCTTGTTCCATCAATCAGATCATCTTCTGGAGTGGCTAGTACGGCCACCACAAATAATGCTAGAGTTGCCACCCTTATCATCTTCGCTACGATTTCTGATACAGACATTCACAGAAGTGTGGTAGGTACACAGTGATTATATTTCGAAAAACCAAACTATTTATATAGCTTATCTACTGTATTACTTATTAAAATTTGCCAATTTTTTTTTAAAGTCATAGGTTAATTAATCTAAAATGATTATTCAGTCAATGTTGTTTAATGAACATACATTTATTCCTAATATTTAAACAGCAGTTTATTGCTAAAAATGGAAAAAAAATGTTTAAATGTAAGTTCTATGAATGGGTCTAAATCACCAGAATCTGCTATAAGAAAAAACAATTGAACAACGCGCATGAGTATTATTTGTTATTAAATATTTAGATAGGGTTTAAAATTATCCATTATGCATCGTTTCCAATAATATATAATATGTTGACTATAATTGCTTGAGTAGTTTTAGAAATATTTAGCTGAAATTACACAAGTGTGTTCTGTTCTGTACCCTCGAGAATCATAAAAATAATAATTTTATCTACGACTAATGTATAATGTAAGTATTATCGTTGTGGTTTTCGCAATAAAATGCCACCTATTAATCCCTTAGGGAATAATGACAAGGGATTAATAGTCCTTATTCCCGCTCCAATCCATTTCTCAAATCAAATAATACCATGGAAACAAAATACACCAAGTCAAAAGTGTCACTGTCAAACGCGTAGTGTTTATGTATTCGTATTGGGATGGATGAAAATGAAGAGGCTTTTACTTGTACACCTCCAGAAATTGTACAACTAGCTACAGCAACAACATCTACCTTAATACCGGAAACATCGAAATCTATTTATAATAAAACATACGCAACCTTCAACGAATGGCGTCTTCGAAATAACACAAATTCATTTTCCGAAAATGTTCTACTAGCCTATTTCGCTGAACTAAGTGCAAAATACAAACCATCTTCATTATGGTCATTTTATTTTAAAAAGAAAATCTGAAGGATTTCAAGCAAAGAAATCTTCTACTCTGACCTCGAAAGAAATTGAGACATTTATTGACAAAGCTCCTGATGAAGTATTTCTTTTACATAAGGTAAATATACATAGGTATTTAATCTAATCTATTAAAAAACTCATATTCTTATTTGCTTCAGGTTATATTAATTATTGGAATTATGGGCGCATGCCGGTCAAACGAGCTTTATGAAATGAATATAGAAGACGTAAAGGATCTTCAAACAAACTTCTTAATAACAATACCCAAGACTAAAACCAAAATTGTACGAACATTCGCCATAAACAGTACGTTTTACAACATTATAAAGAAGTACATCGATCTCCATCCGCCACATGTAAAAATCAATTCATTCTTTCTAAATTATCAAAAATCCAAATGTACAATACAACGTATAGGAAAAAACAAATTTGCAGACATTGGTAGACAAATTGCCAAATATTTAAACTTGCCAAATCCTCAAACTTATACCGGCAATTGTTATCGCAGATCATCTGCCACTCTGTACATTGATGGAGGAGGCGATATAACTGGATTAAAGCGTCATGGGGGCTGGAAATCTACACAAGTAGCTGAATGTTACATTGATCAGTCTATGAGAAACAAGACAACTACAGCAGATACTATTACTAAACAAATAAATAGTAATGAAGCATCTTCTTCCTTTGCAGCAACCGACATTCCAAATATTTGTATTAAAAACTCTTCCAAACTTATTCATAGTTCTCGACCAAAACAGTTTATTAATTGTACTATTACTAATTTTAATGTTATTGACAAATAAAGTTGTTCTTTAAAAATCTCAAATTAATAAATTAATCGTAGATAAAGTAGAGTATACTACTCACAATAATGGCTATTATTACCTCAGAATATTTACTCCCTCGCCGCTTACACGGCTCGGTTCGTAAATATTCCTCGGGAATAATAGCTATCATTATTGACTCGTGGTATAATCTACTATTATTTACTGCCTTCAAATTTTTCTTGTTAATCAATTCCATAACAACAAAAATCACCTCAGCTTACTTTTACGTGTCAAATGTGTCATTCAAAAACAAGTCAATTAAAATATAATACAGGGTTGTCGAGTTTACATTGAGACAATATAATTTTCTATTTTTTATTAATATCATCAGGTTAGTGTTGGATAAAATTTTGTATGGCACTTCGGGAATTAGCCCTCTCGGCCTACGGCCTTGAGGGCTAAACATTTCCCAGCGTGACTTATAAATAACATAACACACTTGTACCATAAATAACTATTTGTAAAGAATAGTTATTTATGGTAGAAGTGTGTTATGTTATACACAAATCACGGTGGGAAATGTTTAACCCTTGAGGCGGTAGGCCGAGAGGGCTAATTTCCAAGTGACTTATATGACTTAACACACGAGTGCTATACAAAATTTCATCTAGAGCCGGTGAGGTATCAAATCCCAAATTTATTTTACACGTATTTTGCCCCTGTTAAGCCAATAAGCGCCCCGCTAAAAATAAGTGGGAGAAAGAAACGTATAAAGTCTAAACCGGTCTCAAAATGCGGGTCCAAAGCTCACGGATCATATAAATCAATTCGAAAATTCCACAGCTTATAACAAAATGCTGTGAGACTATGTAGGTATCAATATACCCGGAGAAAAGATACATAGTTTTATTATTTTAACTGTCGTGAAGTCGTGAAGATAGCCAGATATAATATTATTATTTTTGCAAAAATTATGTACATAATAGTACAGGGGTGGCGAATCTTTATGTATTAACGTGCATTTTTTCTAAAGAAATGTTTAATGAGGCCATAGACTTGCCGTCGCAATTCGTAATATAATAATTTATAGTAAACTTTGTGATCGGTGCCGAGCCAAAATTTTATGTCGCGTGCCATTGGTTCGCCATCCCTGTAAATAGTATACCTTAAATGTATTTATTAAAAACGACAATAATAAACAGTGTAATTTATTTTAACAATTTTACTACTAAAACCTAAAAATTCAATGGCATTTAGTCTGATAAACTATTTCGAAAAAGAAAGAAAAAGTGGAAATTGGTTAACCAATATGCAGGAAACCGTAGCGAAAGCACTGGGAATTAGTTTAAGGACTGTGCAGAATAATGTGCATGAAAGAAAGCATAATATAATACCGAAGAATACTAAAAAATGTAAACAAAGAAAACCGTTTATAAACTAATTATAGACTAAAAACTGTCATCGTCACTTATAAAATCTGAAAAGTCCTCGTCGTCTGAGTCGTCTTCGAATGGAGCAATTATCATTGGCGCTACTTCGACATCTAGTAATTGTTCTCGATCCCACCAATCCCTTATTAATATTTCTGTATGTTCCACTAATTTCTTCCAGTACTCTTGTGTATTATGATCCAAAGAATATTGCCAAACTATTTGTACTTGGTCGGATTTAAGACCATCACCTACATGTTTTTCATAATAAGACTTTGCCCCGGCCCATATTAATTCTATTGCGTTAAACTGGCAATGATATGGCGGCAGTCGTAGAACCTCATGGCCATATTCACGCAATATTTCATCTACCGCGTATATTCTTGGTTTTTTAAGAGACTTTGCCGTTGCTCCCGATTTAAGCATATTTGGTGAAGGATTTTGGTTGTGTTTTTCAAGCCACTCATAAATATCATTTTTCCTCCAAGATGAAGTAGGCTGTTTATTTAAAATTCTTGAATGATATGATGCATTCTCTAATACAATTAAAGACGGAGAATCCAAATTTGGTATCAATTGAACTTTTAACCATTTTTCAAACATTTCGCAATTCATATTATCATGATAGTCAGCTCTTTTTGATGTTGAAGAAAAAATTAAGCTTGCACCTGGAACATATCCTGTTACAGAACCAGCATGTAAAATAATGAACCGCTTTCCCGTGCCACATCCCTTTTTCCTTTTCACGCTTTTCACAGAATCATCTTGCCAAGATTTAGAACCACTTCCATTTGAAAATATCCACGTTTCGTCTTAAAATACCACTTTTCTAAATTTCGATTTGTAATTCTCCGTATAATTTTTTAAAAACTGAACACGCTGACTCACTATCTGTGGCTGTTCACATAAAAATCTTCGGTTACAGTCTTTTTTATAGCGAAAACCTAACTTTTTTATTAATTTTGATAGCGCTTCAAGTCCAATTTCCAAAACACCCTGAATTTTTAATGTTTCTTGTAAAACTGGAAGAGTTACATTGGTTTTTAATCTGTATAAATCGTAAATCACATTTCGAACTCCCATTTTAATATTTTCGCTTAAATCCTCAGTCTTTAGCTTTCTTCGTTTACATTTTTTAGTATTCTTGGGTATTATGTTATGTTTCTTTTCATGCGCAATTCTCTGCACAGCCCTTAAACTAATTCCCAGTGCTTTGGCTGCTGTTTCCTGAATATTGGTTGGCCAATTTCCACTTTTGGTAATTATGGACTTTAGGGGCCCCTCTCAAAAATGGTAAAAAAATTGAAAATGTTTCTTGCAATGTGTAGCACGTTCTTTCTAAACGACAAATCCGCGAGCGGAAAACCATTTTTTTAATTGGAAATATAAAAAAAATGTGAAAATAGGGTACCCGCTTGTGACAAAAATGAAAAAAAATGAAAAACTCTTGTTGATTTATGTAGCATATACCGAATTGGAACCAAAAAGGTGGATTAGATGCCGTGTTAGCGCTGTTTAACCAATATAAGTTTTAAAGTAATAATAATTATTATGTATCTTATTGGCTTTTTGACTTGTTTAAGCTTTGTTTTATGATAAATTAAACTTGTTTGTATTAAGTTATATTGGTACTATCTTATAAAACGGATAATAGAAATCTCGGAAATGAAATTAAAAGATTTGTTAAAAAGCGTGGCATTTGAAGGACGAAGCTCACAAATTTTCTATGTTTGTGCGAGGAATGCAGGGTGAAATTGCCTGTAAGGATAGCCAAGTAGGCCCGCAAGATATCTGAAGTTGGAGACTAGTATAAACATTATAAGCCAGGTTATGAATGACTATTGATATAAACAATTTTTAGAATTGAATGATGATGACAATATTAGTAAGCAAATAAAAGCGCATGAAGAAAATTAATATTCTAACCTCAAAGTACCTACGTTATTGCTCTCGCGAATTTACAACGGTGCAGTTCGTGCTTTATAAACAGAAAGCTAGTAGAAAAATGAATCAATCAACATAAACATAGAAGCTCTCAAAATCCAAATAAACCAAACATGTTATGGCGAAGAAGCAGACACCAATATTGATAGAAGTACAGTCAATCGCCCATACCTGCTGCTGCCTAAATTGGGACAAAAGCGTTAGTTTTTGTGCGTGCTATAAGCTGGCAACCATGCACTTCAGAATAAAGTTTCTTGGCGCAGCGCACTTAAGTTTAGTATGCGTCTCATGGGTGAAACTCATATGGGTAACTTTACAACAAGAAAACCGTTACAAAACCTAGTTTGAATAGTTAGGGCCGCCAGTCTACCAGAGGGTTCTTCGAACGGTCACTACCATGTTCTCTTTTCCGATACATCAGACTTGCAAATTACGCTGTCGACTATCTCTCTCATAATATTAATCTATAGAAAGAGACAGACCTTGTTAAAAACACAATATATATTACGCCAACTGACTCAAGTATTTCATTATCCGTTTTTTGGATAAAAAAAGAAGAAGAAAAGTTTTGTCAATTTTGTAAAATGTGAACCCCTGAACAAATTGTTGGTAAGAACTTGATTTCTTTTTTAATTATATCGTAATTTACCGTATTAATCCTTTACAGGCTGTTTTACAAGTTTTGAAGAATTTTAGAATGATTACGCGAGCTTAAATCACAGGTATGTGACCTAAATGCATAAGTTACGCTTTGAAGGTTAGGTTTGCTAAATTTTCAAATTCAAATTGGACCTTTTCTAATATTTTTGCATACTCTTCAAAAAGATCTACCAACCATAGTTTATGGAAGAGGTACATATCCACAGCCCTAGCAAATGCAAATAGAACTGTATGATAAGTCATGCCAAAGGAGTTTTTAATGTTCAGCTTCGTGTAAGTTTTTCATTTTGTTCTTTGCCATTCCAACTATTCCAATTACAATAATTGTAATATTAATCCTGACATCGAGCGCAAAAACTCTAGGATTTGTGAAAATCATTTTAATGAATATCAATTTAAGAACTCAGTTTTTAAAAGCCTTGGAATGCTGTTTTCAAAGCTGTCTCTGAGCTTTTACCACCTGATGTTTTAGGATCACTTCCACATTTTGTAGAACCTGGTAGTTCAATTTTTTTTTAGTGGCAGTCTGAAACATTCCGTTTAGTCCTCTAAACCTATCCATTCTACTTCTGACTCATGTACACATTCCACTTTATAGTTTATTAAATTTTTCCACTGCTTTCAGTTTCTCAGTATTTAATTAAAAAATTATGTTTTGTTCAGTCTATTAGTCATTTTAGTACTAATCATAAACATTTTTTTCTGTTGCATGGACACCTTATCAAGCCCAAATACTGTGTGACAATTTAACTGTGGCTGCAACATTTGACCTACACCTGGCTAAGACATCTTGTATCTGGCTACGAGATTATACACCTGAGCAAGACATTTTTCACCTGAATGGACACTCAAGTAGGTACCTGGACCGTTGTGTTTTTTTTGTCAATTGTTTTAAATTTATTTTCTATAATAAAGAGTTGTTTACTGGAAGAAGGAAAATATATTTAGTGCCAGTACTTTTGGTACTGATTAACTCATTTCATAGACGATTAAAAGAATCATGATTTCTAATGTGCAAAACCTTTCAAATTTATATTGAGATTGGCACATTTAAAACCCTGATTATTTTAATTGTCTATCAAATGAGTTAATTAGTGCCAAAAGTATCAGCACTAAATGTCACAATAATTTTTCATTTGTTTTTATTATTTCCCTTCTACCAGAGGCTATAACTGTTTACATCTTTACCACTTGACTGAGCTAAGTTCAAGCAAGGGAGGAAGTAAAATTCTTATGTAAATGGGTCAAAACTGACAAGTAACTTACTGAATTTACTTGAACTAAGAAAGTGTGCAAATCGTAAACAGCTAATTGCTATTTTGCTATATTCTTACTATTAATAGTCAGTAGCGTAACTAGGAGACCTGGATTTGATATGAAGCAAATATTTTTTTTGGACCAACGCCCAAATGTCAAGAATTCACCCATTTGCCTCAAGCAAACCCGGGTTCATGAAACACTTGGAACCATTTTAATCACGTTGCTGTTATTAGTTACATTTTTGGTTTATTTTATACAGAACATTTCTTACTTGTAGTTATAAAGTCTTATTGTTTCGATACCAATTTTTGTCAGAATTTGTTCACATTATTTTTTATGGTAAAGTTTAAATAAATTTTAAAAAATTTTTTATAAGCTTTGTTTGTTATTTACATCGGCATTCATAAATAACAACAATATTTGGTTTTTAATGACATTTATTGGCTTTTTGGTATAATTTGATATAAAATACATACATTCATTAAATTCTGAAATTTAGTGAATACAATGACATGTTATTTTAGAGTGAATTAACTCAAAAACGATAAAACGTCTTTAAAAATCTCAAATATTGTTTAAAACAGTAAACCAGTAATCTGTAAACGAGTTATTTGAACTACCCTCCATCCGCAATAAATTTCCTACCGTAGCGCTCGGGGTGGACTGGTGGCCAACTTGAATCTTTGTTTATCTGGTTTTCTACGTAGTTCGCATTTCTAACCTTTTATCTGTTTTATGGTATGCGTCTACCCGCAGACGAAGACTGAAAGTATTTGCTCGCTTCGGTAAGGTTTTGTAACTGTCACGATTTATCCTAAAATTGTTCACGAATTCTTTCTAACTAAAGTGACCCCTAGCTTTCCAACTAAATGTTTTCTGGCTCATTCCTGTTCAAATTCCTCTGCGGTATTTATCAGTTAAACATAATTTGTGGACAATTTTGTTGAAAAACAGCTTGTTTTTTTCTTGAATTAAAATAAACAAAAACGCGCACGGAAGGTTTCAACTTGGGACACCTGTCACAAGTTAGGTTACAAAATGTAGGTCCTTAATTATATTCTTTCTATATAGATAAAAATGAATAAAAGGAAACGAAAACATCATGATTTCTCGGAAGAATTTTTAAATCGGGCCATTAAGGATATGAGAGAAAATCATATGTCAGCGAGGCAGGCTGAGGCAAAGTATGGTATTCCCAAAACTACTTTGAATAGAAGGATAAACTCAAAATAAACCAGGAAATATGGTCGTCCGCCAGTTTTTTCTGTCGCAGAAGAAGTTCACATATCAGAGTGTCTATCTTTGGCTGCAAAATGGGTATTCCCTTGACAAGTAGCAATCTCAAGGATATTGTGAAAAAGACGTTAGATTCCAAGGGTATTACCGAACAACGGTTTGTTGATAATAAACCGGGCAATCAATGGATGAAAAACTTTCTAAGGCGCCAAAGTCAAACGTTGAAAACCCGGCTTTCTCATAATATAAAACTGGTTAGAGCAGCAGTTAGCCCAGAAGGTATCCAAAAGTATTTTAAAGAGTTACAAGAGTCTTTGAGAGACATTCCTCCAGAAACCACCATAAACTATGACGAGACTAGCATGCAGGATAATCCTGGCAAAATGAAAATAATAGTTCGAAGGAGTTGTAAACACCCTGAAAAAATAAATCATGCTTCTAAATCTGCGTTTTCGGTTATGTTTGCAGGGACCGCTAGCCGTGTAACCCTCCCAGTCTATACTGTCTTTAAATCTACAAGTTACCTGTATCACACCTGGATAGAAGGAGGCCCTAAAGGGGCCAGGTATAATAGGTCGAGGTTTGGGTGGTTCGAGGGACCCTTTTTTCGAGGAGTGGTTTATTTCAATAGCCCTTCCATATTTAAAAAGTTAGGCGATGGCCCTAAAGCCATATTAGGTAATAATTTAGCTAGCCATATTTCTATCAGAGTTCTAGAGTTGTGCATTGAAAAGAATGTTAAGTTCCTACTGCTACCGTCAAATAGCACCCACTTATGCCAACCCTTGGATTTGGCATATTTCAGTCCTCTAAAAACAGCATGGAGGAGGGTATTGCAAGACTATAAGAACAGAAATCGGGGAGCAATAAGCAAAGACGTGTTTCCTTCGAAATTAAAGCAAACATTAGAGGAAATAAAAGGAAATTCTGAAAAAAACTTGAAGGCTGGATTTAGAGCTAGCGGCCCTACCCATTAGATCCACAACAGGTTCTGAAACGGCTTCCCTTAAAAGAAAATGTTACCGCCGAAATGTGGAATAATTCGTTTGAAGACTTTTTAAGAACAACAAGGGAATCTGAAACCATCACGAAGAAACGAAAGAAGAAAATTAAGATAGATCCAGGAAATAGTTTATCAGAAGCAGAGACTTTGGAGGTCTTCAAACAAAAAGAAAATGAAAAGAAAAAGCAAATTCTTAAGAGTAAAGACACTCCAAGTATAAGTAAGAAAAAATTTGAAGCACTCCCACAGACAAGCAAACAGAACTCAAAAGCAACGAAAAAGTCCATTAATGACCTGTCCGACTCAAGCGAACATGACGAAATATCTCTTTATGAGTCAAGCAGTGACTGTGATCCCAAAGATTTTGTAACGAAGTTACCAATTTTCCCCGACTGTTATACACATTTAAAACTGGGCTCCGAATGAATTTAAATATTTTAGTTTAAATCCGTTATTTAACTATAGAAAATTTTAATTTTTGAGACAACCGGTATAGCGATAATTTTCTAATAAGATAAAACAACCATGCTAATCAAACCAATCCGCAAAAGTGATCAAGCGATCACCAGAAACAACGATAATTAGTACCGCATCACCGTCCAGTCAAGTACCTACCTAAATGGATTGCCAAGACGCGCGAGACAGCGAGACGTTCCGGGGGTCAATCGAGGCTTGCTAGAGCTCGATGCGACGAACGGACTTTAATAAAAACTTAAATGGAGCATTATTCTGACTGATAATTTCGACGTGCAATCGTCGGATGGCGCCACTTACCAGAAATATCCCGAGCGATGGTGCTCGCCGCGGTGCAGAGTGGGTGCAGATTCCTGTCGACTGTTGCTTTGTCATCTTGTCAATTTTAGTAACGGACAACGGTTTGGTTTTTAATTTTTTTGCTTTCGCGCATCCATGGTGGTAAGAGGCATCGAGTTTGAATCTGTGCGAATTTTATATTAATTTGTATTTGGCATTTGGCTAAAACTGTGAAGTGGTGAAGTGTGTTTCCTTTTGAGCCATGAATAAATACTATGTACCTGCAGTTCGCCCAACAAAGTGTTGTGTGTAAAACTGCACAAATAGGCATAACAAGCGGCATCGATTTCCAAAACATAATCCGGAGTTGTAGGTATAACATTTGGTTTCAACTTGTAAAGCCTGCAAGTTATTAAACTTTGAGTGTGGAAGAAATTAATAAGAAATATTGTGTATGTGAAGAAAATGTTGACCCCTAATGCGTCATCAATTCCGGAGCGGTCCTAAAGGTTAATGCAGTTCCTACACTTAACGTGCCAGGTAAGTTACAGAATTAAAGTACCATTGCGAGCAAAGAAAACTGAGACACGCATTTTTGCTTCTACCTCCTGTTCTAGAGAGCCTATAAAAAAATTATCAGCTTAGATGTTCAAAATAGGTCACTTTTGTCTGTTGATTAGTAGAGCATCGATTCCATCTTTTATTTTTTTTATGATAGTCTATAAGATCTAGAATAATATAGATAAAATGTTTTTGTCGGTTTTTTTTTCCTAGCAGTGGTACCACTTACTTTTTAAATAACCGAACTAAAATATATTGTGCCTATAACAATATTGCAATAGTTTTAGAGGCAGAATATAGGTACCTACTTTTAATTTATCTATATCTACCTATACTTATAAGTAGGATAATTGACTTGAGGTGCCTATATATTATACTTACCTAATTTTTTTTTGTATTCCAGGAGTAACTGATTTTAATTTGGAAGGAGTCGCAGGAAAAGGAGGTTGCCTGATTGTCGATTGATGGTGGATATATCAAAGGTTTGTTATTTTATATACATTCCCATACTGAAGAAAATCAATAGTTTAATAAACTCCATCTAACTTTTAAGTAATGGAAGATTTGTAGAGTAATTATTGTAGTAACTACATACAATCTAGTGTAGGTATAGGTACGTACCTTAAAAGATTTAGATGTATACCTGCTGTTGTTTGTTCAATTTTTTAAAGAAAAACAATAGTTTTGGTGTATTTCTCTTTTCGTTATATACCTATATAATATTACATATTTATTATGACTTCTATAAGGGTTAAGTTTATTATATAAATAGGTGCCTATTGCAGTAAACTTTAACTGATTTATTATAAGTAATATTATATGGATGGCTCTGTAGAAGTTTCTAGTAATGGATAAATAATTAATATATATATTGCATGGCATTTTTCAGCAGTTCCCTCAAGGGCACAACAATGGATGTTACCAAACATATCAGGATAAGAAAGTAGGTCAGTGCCCTATCAAAAGCAAGTATTTTGGTGGGTAAGTGATTTGTTACAGTATATTTAGCATTTTATAAACATTTTTGTATACCTAAATTACTTTTTGCTTATATATACCTATGTATACCTAGATACTAGGAAATATTAAAATTTGTGCACACAATGGAGAGAAAGGCCAATCTCCTAAATAGCCATGCATCAATTTATAGATTAGGGAAATACCAAAATATTGAATGGGTCATAAATTCATTTTAAAGAGAAACCTAATTTTATAACATAAAAAAAGTCCCATTTGTTATACCTACCTGCTATATTCAAATTTCTTGACCATTGATAATACTTAATGACCTAAAATTTATAAAGATTTTATTACTTTATTGTAACATCATCCTATTGCTCATTTATTAGTGATTTACAAAATATCTCCGCCCCCCCCCCCACAGTGTGTCCACGAATAGGTATAGAGTTCGCAAGTGGAATAACATTTTTTTGTATGTTATAAAATTCGAACATTTGCAGACATGGGTTTAAAGGAACTTCTTTTCTTAAAATCATGCAAACATATGAACCCCCTTCAATATTAACATTTAATTATGAAACACGCTGTATATTTAAGAATAGCCCTCCGCAAAATGTGTACTTTGCATACTCATCTAGGCATATTAACAATTATTATAATTATTCCAAACACAAACTAACAATGACAAACAGAGAGGGGCATGCTATTTATTTATTGTATAAAGTTCTTATATTATTTGCCTCCTAGTATAAATGCGTTTAAGAAGTTAAAAAGGAAAACATTTAATTGCTGTCAACTATGAAACCTTATGATATGAATATTTTGAATTTGTTAGAAATAATACAGGTCATGTTTTATTGTTCACATTATTTCGTTTTATGTGTTAAACTTTGGTTGTGTAACATGCTTTTGAAATCAACAGGGTTTATTATTATTAGACAATAAATTTAATAAAAAAATGTCAACATGTCTTATCTTTTATTCCTCCTTTTTTTTTGTGGTAATGAGATTATTTGTCAATTTGTACCTATATATTGTGTTTAGGGCATAAAAATTCATTGTTTTTGGAATAATGTGTTTCATAAAATTGGAATCCACACTTTTAGAGATTTTTTATTATTTTTGTATGGTAAACAGTAGAGTAGCATCTCTAAAAAAGTGTGCTTAGTTTTAATCTTATTTTTTATAAGATATTCTAAGAAAATTGAAATTTCATGCCCTGAAGACCTGCAAGTGATAAATGATAATAATGAACTGTTATTTATTGTTATGAAGAAGCTTAATTATTATTTTTATTTCTTGGGTTTTCGGTCAATTTCAAAATTAAAAACAATGTTTGTTTTTTGTGACGTTTCGCTTTATTATATTGTAAACCATTAAGCGTTTTCGGTTTATTATATCTTAAACGCTTTATGGTTTACAATATAATAAACCGAATCGTCACAAATTTCAAATATTGTTTTTAATTTTGAAATTGACCGAAAACCCAAGAAATAAAAATATTAATTAAGCTTCTTCTAATCTTGACTAAATGGTGAGGGAAAAAAACAGATTTCTGTAATTGGTACGTTCGAATACCGTAAGATGTCGCAAGGCCTTACCATTGCATTGCATAGCGGTTCCTGTAATTCATTTTGTGGAAGAAGTTATAGAATACTATCTTCGCTTTTAGTTGTGCGTGCAATCCCGGCAGGTCTTGGCGCATTATCGCTAATAATTTTATTAGGCAGTTTGCGTTCTAAACTTTGTTTCTTTTTTCTATGCTTCTGATTCCGCCTACAAGAAATCCGACTAAGTGAAAACCAGCCAACCGCAAAATTCCCGTTTTTGTGTACAGTAAGCAAAGACATTCTAATGTCTTTGGCAGTAGGGTAAATAGTTTTTTTTTTGCTTTATCTCGGTGTTTATTTTAACAAAATTCTTATTTGCTGATCAGGGGCCGTTCAATAGCAAATAACAAACGAAAAAATCCTTTTAAAAATCACCGTATTTTAAATATATTTTAGTCGAAACCAGTCATTAATATTAAGGAAAAATTAAATTTAAATTTTCAGGTACGACTTATCAACCGACATTTTAAATAGAATTATCAAGGGCCTGAATTTATTTGTTCAAGGGACATTACCGTATTATTCTCTCATATTAAAACAAATTACACCGAAATTCCTATAACTCTTTTTGGGATCCAATCCTCGAGCCACGTATGCGCTATCACTTACTAGCGAAGTACAGTTTCAGTGGTTGATAGTTTTCTACGTGTTTCACGCGCGGTGGATAAACCCGTGTGAATCAGGTGGTTTGAGGGTTTGCCCGAAGGGTTATTGTAATTGTTTGACTTTATTTTTCTCCACCGGCTCTAGATTTGGACAAGTTATTTAAATAAAACCGTTCCGAATTACAGTTAGTTAGTTTGGGTGCTGAGTCACGTGTGAACTAAGTATTACTTGCTGGCGGAGTACAGTCTCGGTAGCTAATAGTTTTCTACGTGATTTTCGCGCTGTGGATAATTCTCGTGAGAATCAGGTAATTCAGCTTTCAAAAGGGAAACATTCAAATTAAATCCATGAAGTACTGAGGAAAAGAAAAACCTAAAATAATACCGGATAGAAATAGTTTAATTTATCGTGATTCTGGGAATCTACTGAATTAGTGTTTAATTAGCGAAATTGAACGGCACCGTAATTAGCGTCATTAAAATCATTGCACTGTGTTCTATGTGACCTTACCATTACCGCACGCATTTCTACCTGGCTAGTTTTCTCCGATAACCGCACCGTTTCATACCGCTTGCATGAGTTTATGGCAAACATTATCACCGCTTTTACTAATGCTTTAAACTGACGGCTTTTGCGCGAATCATTTTGCTTAACATATATCAAAATCCATTTTCCAGACTCCGGTTTAGATTTCCGGAAAATTTCAATTATTCCGATTTAATAATTTTAAGGCCTACTATACCACTAGCGACCGTATATAGTCCGATTCAGTTCTAAGTACCGAATATTTATTTCTTTTTCCGAAGATTAAGAATAATCTGGTTTTATCTAGGAGTTTCTTAACTGCAGGTTGAAAACTATTGTTTTTTTTTTATAAAGTATATTAATTAGATTAAGCTACTGTACTATTTGATCATAATCATTTTTGTTTCCATGTATATCTTCATTAAGTAACACGACCTGTTGAATTTAAAACTAACTATTGAAACGTGTTTTCTTTTTCAATCAATACCCCTGTCTATAAAACCGCTCCCGATACCAGGCTGCGCTTACCGGCAGAAGTAGTAAGCGACGGCACTCCATCGAGCACGACTGGAACCTGTTTATTCTACGCTATCTAAAGGCTATCTTGAGGCATAGTGGGCCCCTTTTTCCCACTAAAAACATTAAAAAGGGCGGCGCTCGAGAAATTTTAATTAGACCGAAAACAAAAATAAATAAGTAACCACCGTCACCGTGTGCCACACAGTAAGAAACGTAAAATAACCCCCCCTTACGTACCTTGAAGAGTGTAAAAATATTGACTTGGATACCTTAGAGACTGATAAATCAGATCAAACTGGGGTAAATGGAACCGAGAAGACAGAACAAACCAAAAAAGGGATTAAGAACATCATGGGCAAAAACGGGCCACCTATAAGCAAACCGCAAGCATCGCTAAAAGACACAGAATCATATTATATAAAACGAAATTTTGTTCGTGTATCTCTTATAATGAGGGTTCCAAGAAACAAGTTTCCAAAATCTTTGTTGGAAAAATTGTTGAAATAAATAATAATAATCATAATAATAATAATAATAATAATAATAATAACAATAATAATAAAAGAGATAAAGAGGAGGGAAACACCTATCCAACAAAAGAGGCAATAGACCAATTCTGGAAGGACCAGCTAGCCAGACCTGCAAACTACAACGTTAACGCTAGTTGGATTCGTGAAGAAAATGTAATCTCCCAGAACTACAACGAGATGCAACACGAACCATTCACAGCGGCAGAAATATCCGCCATCTCCAGGGAGTTACATAACTGGAAAGCGCCTGGCCCGGATGGAGTACATAATTACTGGATTAAGAAATTCTGGTGCGCGCATGGGAAACTGGCTGCATTAATTAATGAAACTCTGAAAGACCCCTTAAAGCTGCCGCCATTTCTCACCCAAGGAATAACGTATCTTCTGCCAAAAGACCGCAAAAATACACATGATCCATCAAAATATCGACCAATCACTTGCCTCTCCACATTATACAAGCTGATAACATCCTGTATTACTAAGAGAATTTCTTCCCACTGTGAAGGATACAACATTATAGCTCCACAACAGAAAGGGTGCACCAAAGGAGCCATGGGATGCAAGGAACAATTAATAAGTGACTCAGTCATCAGCAACCAAGCTTACTCTAAGCAAAGAAACCTCTATACTGCCTTTGTAGATTACAAGAAGGCCTTTGACTCCGTACCTCACGAGTGGCTCCTTTGCATATTAAAGATTTACAAAATCGATCCTTACTTGATAAAATTTCTACAACACGCAATGGGGCTGTGGAAGACCAAGATTCACCTTAATGAGGGGACCACCAATATTTCCACCGACATTGTTCCAATAAAACGAGGAATATTCCAGGGTGATTCCTTGAGTCCTCTGTGGTTCTGTCTAGCTATGAACCCTCTCTCCAACCGACTAAACTTCACAAGATATGGATTCGCTATCAAAAACGGCAACCAAGAAGCAAGTAGGGTTAACCATCTTCTATATATGGATGATCTAAAACTAATGGCCGCTACCAAAAACCAAATCGATCAGATGCTTAAAATAGTGGAGGAATTCTCCAATGATGTCGGAATGCAGTTTGGCCTGGATAAATGTCGTACTCTCACCATTATAAAGGGAAAAATACAGCAAAACCCGTTCGTTATGCAAGATGGCCAGGAGATTCAGGCAATGGGAGAAGGCGAGAACTACAAATACTTGGGGATGAAGCAGGCTCAACGCATCAGTCATGCAGCGATGAAGACAGATATAAGGGAAGAGTTTTTTAAGAGAACAAAAAGGCTTCTGAGAACGAAACTGGACAGCAAGAACCTGTTCAAAGCAATTAACACCTACGCCTGCTCAGTTCTGTCCTACTCATTCGGCATTGTAGACTGGAGCGTGACTGACATCGAAGGGCTACAGCGCAAAATCAGAACCCAACTTACCAAAACACTCAAACATCATCCAAGAAGTGCGGTAGAGCGGACCACTTTACCACGACATCAAGGCGGAAGAGGTCTGGCAGATATTGGGAAAATAATGGATCAACAAATAACCAACTTAAGGGAGTACTTCCGCAACAAAGCCCAAACTTCAGACCTACACCATGCTATTTGCGAAGAAGACCACTCCACTCCTCTAAGATTGAGGGATCAGAATGCCCCACAACACCACAAGACCAATGAAGAAAAGCTACAGATATGGAGGGAAAAACCTCTGCACGGACGACACCTGAACGAGGCAGCCCAGGATCACGTCGACAGTCTTGCGTCGAACTACTGGCTCATCTCTGGACAGATGTTTCCTGAAACGGAGGGATTTCTACTGGCAATCCAAGATCAGGTCATAGCAACTAGAAACTACCTGAAATACATAATTAGAGACGACTCAGTACAGGTAGATAAATGCAGATATGGATGTCAAACGGCAGAAACGATCCAACACATCACGGGAGGATGCCAGATGTTTTCTGCAACAGAATACAAGAAGAGGCATGATGCAGTGGCCAAGATCCTACACCAGGAGTTAGCGGTGAAACTACAGCTTGTCCAAAATGAGAAGATCCGATATTATAAATATACACCACAGACAATCTTAGAAAGCAACCACTATAAGATGTACTGGGACCGGACTATTCTTACTGATCAGACGGTGGCCCACAACAGACCGGACCTTGTAGTGGTAGACAAGAGGGCCAGGAAAACGACTCTGATAGATGTAGCTATACCAAATAACAACAACCTTCTAGTGAAGCATGCTGAGAAAATAGCGAAGAATCGAGACCTCCAGGAGCAAATAAGAACACAGTGGAATATGGACAGCATCGAAACCATGCCGATTATTGTTTCAACAACAGGAGTAATCCCAAACAAGCTTTTGGAAAACCTTAGAACACTAGACTTACCTCAAGATCTCTACAAGGATATGCAGAAAGCAGTGCTACTTTCAACAAGCCGAACAGTCAAAAAGTATATGGGTAATCAAAGAAGAACCCCACGGGCCCAATAACACGGAAAGGGCCCCCACAGAGCTCAATCCTTTTGATATCGGTGATATCTGGAATGAGTGAATGTTCCCCGTAGAGGGAGTGCATGACAGGTCTCGCGACCTGTCAGAAAATCATAATAATAATAATAATAATAATAATAATAATAATAATATGTCTTTATTAAGAATTTCTAGTAAATTATACAAAAAAAAAGGTAATATGAGGGCGGTATCCAACATTGTGGATCTTATACAACCCCCTAGTAAAATAAAAAATTAAGCCATAATTTTAGCTATATAAACCAATAAAAAGATAAAAAAAATAGTAAAGAACTTATATGAAATCAAATCAAATCAAATCAAAAATGCCTTTATTTTTATAACCAGAGAATTACATTACAAATAAAAAACTAAAAATGGGTGGCGGTATCCAACCAGGTTGCTCCATACAACCACCCTGACTTAGTTAATTTTAAAGACACTTATTGAAGTATGAAAGAACTATTTTTACACTGAATTTATAAAATTTTGATTGACCAATAGTTAATATATATGCTTTTTTAAATTTTATTCAATCTAAATAGTCTTAATAATATACACTTAAATCTATGACTTATCTAATTATGCCCAGTCTCTGCCCTCCAGTATACATGCCCTTACTCCCCCAGCAAACAACATAATCGTTCGGGCCGACCTAACCTCAAACGGAAGAGAGTTGAATAATGTGATTGCATTGTATGAAAATGACCGCTTAAAAAGTTCAGTATTATGACGTGGAATATTAAAAAGATCCCTATTTCTGGTATTTACATTATGAGTGTCAGTACCCCTAATAAAAAGTTCATACAGATAAGATGGTTGACCTTTCGTAATAATATTAAAAACCATTTTTGTTAGTTGTAACTCAAACCGCTCTTCTAAGTTGAGCCAGCCGGACCTAACTAGGCTTTGCGTGATGTGGTCGAATTATATGTTACAAAACTTAAAAAACTATATAAACAATTTCAATAAATATACCTAATGTATGTTAATCTATGTTAGATCTATTGATTGAGCAATAAGCCGCTTTATTTAAGATTTAAAAACGGACTGGATGGAAGCTCTTCTGACAACGTCAGGAAGTTTATTGAAATTTTTACGAGCGGTGTAGCTGAACACCGCTGAAACTGAGCTGTACTATGACTTGGAACGCTGAACTGATCTCGGTGGCGTGTGTTGCGCAAATGAATGTCGGATCCTCTAGATCATTTTTTAAAGAGATATGAAGGTTGCTATGAGGTGATAATCTTATTGACAAGACCTAGAAACTGTATCCTGTGTCGTTCCAAATTAAATCATTTAGAGCGGTTAAAACTGTCAGATATATGGTCAAACTTGCGAAGATTGTAACAGAATCTTATGCAAGAATTCTGGAGCCGTTGAAGACTCTGTTTGTCTTTCTCAAGAAGAGCTGGAAAATAAACATTATTACAATAGGAGAGGTGTGACAAAACTAGAGATTCTGTAAGTTGAAGTTTGATGGGAGTATCAAAGATATCTTTATGAACATAAAGTACTTTAAGCTTGGCGTAACCAGTCTGTAGAAGCTTAGAGACGTGGTTTTCAAAACGCACACTATCGTTAATTAAAAGTCCAAGATTTTTACAGCTGGTAGGGGGATTTAAAATATTATTATTAATTCGAAGCTTGCGATGCTGATCATTACAAATCCCTAACCTATCCTTCCCAAAAAATATTACCTGCGTTTTATTTTCATTAAGTAATAAACCGTGCATTGCTGAAAAAATAAAGGATGAAGAAAAGTTTTGATATATTTCCTCAGAAACTATAGAGGATGTAATGACATGTTTAATTTTCCTGACATGGAAGATAGAATGTTTATAAATAAGTCACAAATTGTTAAAAAAATTGATTTAGTTTCTGTAAACCGAAATGTTTACAAGTTTTATATGTAATTCTTAATGTCTTATTAGCTGTCCAATTTACAATATAGACTTAAATAAGCAACATAAGATGGTGCCCAATTCTCTAAATCGCCACTAGCACAGACCATCACCTAATTTTTTTAAAGTCACTAGAAATATAATAAGTACCTATAAGATTTAGTTCAAAAGGTGTAATACCGGTGTAAATAATCATTGTAATGCCATTCTTTTTATTAAATTAAAATGCCTATAATTTTTACCTCCATTTTGTTATGTCACTCACCTTGACAGATCGCGTTGCAATATAAGTTTTATAATGATTTCCGTATGGAGCAGAATGTTTTTCAAGTCTAATAAGATTTTTGTAAGTAACATACCAATTGATGTGCATCTAGAATTTAACAAAACTAATGTTTTCAGAACGAAAGATATTTTTCGGCGAAGCCTAATGAGAAAGCTAAAACCGAAGAACCGCAACCGTCTCCTAAACTTCGAAAATTTAAAATATATCGTTATAATTCAGAGAGTAAACAACATGGTAAGAAGCCTTATATGCAGACGTATACTGTTGATTTGAACGAGTAAGTAATAATTTAATTACATAGTTTTTGTATTTCCTTTTAACTTTTCTGGTGATAAGAAGTATCGAGGTGATTCTATTATTTCAACTATGTATACAGGGCTTTCATTTTAAAATGCACTACCCTAAATATCTCTTAATTTCGAAAGAGATAAAATTTGACAAAAAATACGTCAATTTTACTAGTACAAATATTAAACATTTTATAAAATTTTACAACTGACTCCACACCTCCAGTCAACCTTACTTTGAAATGGCAAATGGCACTACCTATCGAGTGATACATCGTTGCAAAGGGCCTATGCAACCGTGCCAAGAAAGGAAAACTCAAATATTGAAATAACGCAGACTAACTAACCTAAAAAAAATAACGGAAATTTTGAAGAAATCATCACGATTTGGCAACGCCATGGATTATAATGAAAATATTCTATAGTTATAAGGGTACCTACTTAGTAAAAGTTTCAATTTTTGACAAAATATACAGGGTGTCCCATTTAACAAAATGTAAGAAAGTAAAAATAGAATACCCTGTATAAAAACATCTCCTAAGCTCTTGTAAATAGTACTTATACCTTGCGAGCAAAAAGTATTATCATCAAAGTGTGCTTTGCATGCTATTCTATTGGGTTGCAATGGCCTCCTGCTGAAATTCAGTATCCAGGCATCAATATCTAATGCCATACTGCTAGTGGTAGAGCTAAATACCTGTTGAGTATCAGTAAATACCAGCACTATCAATCAATAAATCAATCAATCCCGTCATCTTTAAGATTCCTTGCAGGCAAGCACGTATCCAGGGAGGGAGGCCCGGCCCCCCCCCCCCCGAAATTCCGAAATTTGAAAATTTTTTGTTTATTGTACACCTTGTACTGCATCTTTTTATTGCACTATAAATAATAATAGATTAAACGTCACATAATGATTTAAGTTTTAATGTGTGATTCGCTTTGTTCTGAATTGATTTAAATAAGTCCATATTTTTGAATGATTTTCGTCCTTGAGCCCCCCCCCCCCCCCCACCGAAACGAATTTCTGGATACGGGCCTGCTTGCAGGGCTATTCTTACACAAGATTTATTATGGAACATGCATATTCTTGAAAAACAGTTAAACTTGTTTCCTTATAAAGTGCAAGCATTCCAAGAAATACGAACTGCAGATTCTGAAAGACGCAGGAATTACTGTCAGTGGTTTACCCAAAAATTATTGTAATGGGACGAAAAATTTATACAGGTTGTTATTTAATAAGTGTCCGATATTTTACAGGACGATTCTTCAGTTATTTATAAGGTGAAAAGTTGACATAAGCATGGGTCCGCAAGCCTTCATTTTTGAGATACTGGGTGTTACAATATTTAACAGGAACAAAAAATTTGTACGCCACTGCCGTGTCCTCTTTTGATAACACTGTTTTGTAGGCGTTTTATTGGTTAATGCAAAGTACATTTCATAATTTTTGGATTTCGGCTTTGTTTAGGAGATAAATGCTATTTTATGAAACTCTGATATGGGCATAGTGATATGCAAATAAATGCCATTTATTTCTTTATTATTCTTTTTCTCGAGAACGATTGCTTGTAGCGACTTCTACCAAGTATGTCTTTTTTATGCAAAAATTATGAAGAAATTCATTTTTGTGCTTAAAAATGTAATACAAAAAGGTATGACTCCTCAGAAGAGTAAAAAGACACGTACGTGGCGCCGCCCTCTACAAAATACCAATTTTCGTCCAAATATAGACATTGTTTCAAAAATTATTTACGGAAAACAGAAGTAAAATTAATTTCTTAACACCCTGTATAAACATAATGTAATGCTTCGTTTTAAAGAATCAGGGTGTTTAACTTTTTGAAAAAAATGTTTTTTTTTAAAGAAAGATGTTTTTCCCTTTTCTTTCCGTCAGACCCAATCCCTGGACGCGTTTCGCCGTATTACGGCTCATCGGCAAGGCTATAGAGTCTGACGAAAAGGAAAGGGACCTTACAGTGTTTTCAACACATAATGTATAAATACATATGCGAGATGTTACACGTGGCGACATCTCGTAGCAATCGAGCTATCCACCCAACCAGACCAGCGAGGTCTTAGAGAAGACCAATCGCTGGAATGGATCCCGCATAAGCAGGTATCTAATGTCAGGTGGCGCTGAAAGCCAATCGTCGGTTTCAATGAACCGAAAGCATGATATAAAGAAAGATGTTTTTCCCTTTATATCATGTTTTCGGTTCATTGAAACCGACGATTGGCTTTCAGCGCCACCTGACATTAGATACCTGCTTATGCGAAACATGATATAAAGAAAGATGTTTTTCCCTTTATATCATGTTTTCGGTTCATTGAAACCGACGATTGGCTTTCAGCGCCACCTGACATTAGATACCTGCTTATGCGGGATCCATTCCAGCGATTGGTCTTCTCTAAGACCTCGCTGGTCTGGTTGGGTGGATAGCTCGATTGCTACGAGATGTCGCCACGTGTAACATCTCGCATATGTATTTATACATTATGTGTTGAAAACACTGTAAGGTCCTTTTCCTTTTCGTCAGACTCTATAGCCTTGCCGATGAGCCGTAATACGGCGAAACGCGTCCAGGGATTGGGTCTGACGGAAAGAAAAGGGAAAAACATCTTTCTTTATATCATGTTTTCGGTTCATTGAAACCGACGATTGGCTTTCAGCGCCACCTGACATTAGATACCTGCTTATGCGGGATCCATTCCAGCGATTGGTCTTCTCTAAGACCTCGCTGGTCTGTTTGGGTGGATAGCTCGATTGCTACGAGATGTCGCCACGTGTAACATCTCGCATATGTATTAATGTTTTTTTTGTAAATACCCTAATAATCCTTTAGCACATTTTATTTTGTTGAAATTTGGCAGTGTAGTTAGGGTAGTAAAGAGCTAATTTAGCCCCAACTAGATTAAAATTTTTAAGTATAGTGGCGTTCCGGAAAGCACCTTAACTAAGATTTTTGACAAAAAAAATGTGCGCCACTGATTTTTTTGCAATTTTTGTATTCTTCTTGCATAAGGCAACTAAAGCTACAACTTTTTCATTTTTTGCATTTTTTTTGTATCTTGCTTTGTTCTTGAAAAAAAAATATAAAATTTACTTTATTGCAATCATTAAAAAAATATTTTAAAAATAAGTAACACGAAACTTACAACAGTTGCTGAAAATGTCCTCCTTCAACTTCAATGCAAGCATTATCTGGTCTTAATATCAATTGCGGAACACGTTGAAATATTCCCGGCGTATGTTTTATCTGATTACAGTAAACCCGTATCCGTTGGAATAATTCTTCACACCTGGAGTTTTATTAACGAGACACTTTAAAGGTCCCCAAAAAAAATCTAACGGATTTAAATCCGATAACCTGGGATAGTCACCCACAGCTCCAACATAAACATTCACGAAAAACTGTTGTTGACAACTATTATCTATAGCCGCATGGGGATTCTCTTCAGCTCAGATATGATTGTTATGAAAGTTCATAATTGAATTTTGGGGAAAACACGCTTCATCGGGAAACATAATATGGGATAGAAATGTCGGAAATGCTACCTGTTCTTGCAAAAGTCAAGCACAATAAACACCTCGCTGCGGAAAATCCGCAGGTCATAACGCTTCAACACGCTGTATGTGGTAAGGATACAGTTGATATTCCCTTAAGATCTGCCATACAGTAAAGTGAAAAATGTTTAATTTTTGTGCAATTTGGCATGTACGTACAGTGTACAGGGTTATTGGCCACATTTTGACCAATAGGTAACTATTTTATTTAAAGTTTTTGATATATGGTTCAAATCAAATATAACATATATAGGTCCTTTTGGGAAGCGCCAATAAAAGTTGGTTTCGGATATACAGGGTTCCCCATTACGAAATGTCAGAACAATGCTACTTTTTTAAACGGAGCACCCTGTATATTATATAATTTTTATATTCTCCAGACAATTCTAAGTATATTTCGTGTATAATATCCTATACCTATCTTCAACAGTTTCCAAGATATTCATAATTGAAAATCGGATTTTCTTTTATTATTTATTTCAGTTTAATTAAATTAACCCTTAACTACGGACATCCATTTTTTAGACACGGACAGGGAGTCTGACAGACTCCTATTAAAAAATATACGGTTATAAAAAAATTAAAGGTTTATACAGTATTTTTTTTAGTCAATAAATAATGCATAGGGTATTCCAAAAGTATATATTAGAACATACCGGGTGTTGCATCGTCGAGCGGGACATAGGAAATCCCATGTAATTTTAAATGGGGTCAATTATTGGCTTCCCTAATTATTTTAGAGAAAAATTCTATTTAGGTTTATTAAAGAGCACTAAAACCCACATTCAAAAGAATAACTTTAGATATTTTTGATAAGCCCGTTTACGGGTTATCGCCGATTTCTTTTTAACTATTTCTCCTTTTTATGGCCCCGTATTTGCGGGCACCAGCCAAGGTAAAAGATGACTGTCAAATAAAGTTGTCATTTTGAAATGTGTGCTTTATTGTTATAAAAACTCGTACATCGAAAATATTAAAGGTGTATTTATGAGTACAAATTAATCTAAATAAAACTAAAATAAAGTATCCAATTACAAGGTTAATTATGACATTTTACATGTTTCAATATTTTACTAATTAATAGGTAGGTACTATTAAATTGTTAGAACTTTAGGATTTAAGAAGATGTTTAAATATTCCTCAAAATGACAACTTTATTTGACAGTCATCTTTTACCTTGACTGGTGCCCGCAAATACGGGGCCATAAAAAGGAGAAATAGTTAAAAAAAAAATCGGCGATAACCCGTAAACGGGCTCATCAAAAATATCTAAAGTTATTCTTTTGAATGTGGGGTTTAATGCTCTTTAATAAACCTAAATAGAATTTTTCTCTAAAATAATTAGGGAAGCCAATAATTGACCCCATTTAAAATAACATGGGATTTCCTATGTCCCGCTCGACGATGCAACACCCGGTATATGTTAAATAAAAAAAAAAGTTAGATAAATGAACAATATACAAAATCCTTTATTTTTTAAGATGTTCAAACACAGTACTAATAATTATTATACTCTACTTCTTTAAAACATTTAAAAAACGAGTGGCAATAAAAACAAACTGTAAACCCAATGGTAAAACAAAGCTAAAAAAAATAAAAGCACATTCTAAACTCAAGTAGTAAAAATATCTGCAGGTAAGACGTAAATACACTATTTATGCCTATTCTCGGTCAGAACATCAGTTTATACAACATTTACGAGAGCACTGCAGGCAAATAGGTTTACTGCATTTTATGCAAGTGTATGCCGTTTTTCTTTTTAATTTATAGGGACATATATAACAATATTTTCTGGTTTGAAGACGTTCTTTGTGCACTGTTTGTGCCTCTTCCGGCATGTGCAAAACACGGCGTATTAAGGTTTTTAATTCCCTATTTGTCTGCAGTTTTTCTAATCTATGACGTAAATGATTTTCTACCAACTGATCTGCTAATGTCTTAACAAAATCGAATCGATTCATGTCATTTCCCGGAAATGAAGAATACATTATATACGAGTTTACACTACTAATGTCCAAAAGTTTGTAAAAAATTGCCATAGGCCACCTCCTAGTGCGTCGACTGCATAAATATTTCGCACATTTTTTGTCCATTGCATCCACTCCACCTTTTGTGTTGTTATAAAATATATTTATTTCAGGTTTACCAGTCTCCGAATCAGTTAACTTAGAATGGTGCATAGAAGATAGAAGAATAACGACTTTATTTTTTTTAGTTGTACGCGAAACAATTGTTAAATTTTTTGTAAATCCGTAAATCGTATCACCCACATTGCGGTCTCTTGTAGGCTGTAACTCAGGGGGAATTTCTCTCTTATTTTTTTTCAGTATTCCAACAAATGTCAGCTGATTTTTTAATAAATGTTCAGCGAGTTCCAAATACGAAAACCAATTATCTGCTGTGATGTTTCTATTTGACTTATACAAGGGTTTGGCAAGTCTGACAACTGCTTGAGATGGCTTATTTAGCTTCTTTTCTTCATTTGATAATCCACGACCGTCACTGTCTTTGCCTGCATAAATGTATGCATTATAAAAATATTGTGTTCGTGCATCTGTAAGAACCATGATTTTTAAGCCATACTTTTCGGGTTTAGATGAAATATACATTTTAAATTTGCATCTCCCCCTGAATCCAACCAACATTTCGTCTACGCAAGCTGTGGCCCCGATTATATAGGATTTTTTGCAATTTTCGACGAATTTACCAAATACTTCACTAATTGCAGCTGTTGGATCATCGTTCTTTCGTTCATCCCTGTCTTCAGAATTGTCAAATCGAAATGCCGCTAATAAAATTGAGAAACGTTCTTGAGACATAACAGCTCGAAATATATCTCGGCCTCTACCATCCGTGGCAAAAATAATTCTTATATCTTCATTATTAGATTTGAAAATGGCAGTATACAAAAGTAATCCCAAAAAAGCGTGCAATTCGTTGACTGTAATATCTGCTAGTTCAGGTTTATTCTGACGTTTATACTTTGTACGCATTACAGCTAATTTTTTATTTGTCCATATTATTATTATGTCACATATTTCGGCAGAAAACAACATATTGAAAAATTCTCTTGGATTAGTTTTGTCTTCTGCTTCTATACGCATTAATGGCAAACGTATAATATTGTGAGATGGTGTAAGAACATTTCTCACAGGTTCTTTAGTACTCCATTTAAATCTATTTTTTCCATACAAGTAAGATATTTTATCTTCATTTGTTCTAGCTGTTCTATTACCTTCAAGTTCACCATCACTTCCACTGTCGCTATCAGGACACTTGCTATTTTCATTTTGGTTGTTGGGTATATAATCAGCGTCATCATCACTAGCTTCTTGTTCACTTGCAGACTCATGATCACTTTCTATGTATACGTCATCACCAATTTCAACATCATTATTGTCACTTCCTGCATCATTATACCAAGCCAACGCCACGTCTTCAAAGTTTCGGTCAAGAACATTCACCCGCTGTCGCTGTATATTAGCCATAGTGGTTTACAACTTATATTATTATATTACACTAATACTGACACGGAGTCGGTCAGACTCCCAAACTCGCGTAACTCGAAAAAATAAATTTTCACGACCTTCCACACTTTAACACGTCGCAAAGCACTGAATCTGTGTAAGGTACATAAAGCGGCAGCAGCGGCGAACAATTGTGGTGGGAGTAACAGCGAGAACCATGTAGTACAGAGTCAGTCAGACTCCGTGTCCGTAGTTAAGGGTTAAACAACGAAGCCTACTAATCTTATTCCTCCTTGGATATCTGTAGAAACCCATTTAAATTTGCCGCTTTTGGAATTGACAGGTTATCTAACCTGAAACTTGATTTAAATTACGCATATAAAAAAGGGAAAAAGGGTGTAACTAGTAGTACCAATTCTGGGTACTCACCATTTAGAGACTCCATTTCCTTCGAATAGCATGCTGAGGTTAAAATTAAAATTAATTTCTTCACCTGGCAACAAAATGAAAAATAAAAAATCAACAATCTAATGTTCTAACAATTTTTAATTTAATTTTATTTTATTTTATTTTTAGCAAGTGAATGGTGACCACTTGGTGAGTACATGATTAATAATATTATTACAAATATAATTAACAAACCGTTAAGTTGTGAAACAAAAAACCTTATTACTATCTATTAGTTCCTAAAATTTGAAATTTTTTCTCTTTTCAGATGCATTCCCATTTTATTTGGAATGACTCTCATTTTGACAACCCCCCTTTTTTAGAATAACAAGTTCATTTAATTTCATTAACAAATATTCAATCCACCATAACATTAAGCATGTCCCCTCGCTAATTTAGTTTCACTGAAAAGAGAATGAATTGATATGTTACAATTCTTCTTTTTCAACACGTTTTTACTTCAACATTGCTTAAATCACTCGACTATGATTACGGTCCTTAATTCTACTTGCGTATAAATCAACCCCTACCTTCACATGGAGATACATCGTTCTTATACTAAACTCCTGTCGATTCCAAAGGTTGCATAATCTGCATTATATTGTATTGTATTATTGAATCACCTCTCTGCGCCCCCAACTGTTTTAACTTCTTTTCATATAAGAAAAAATTTTCTTAAATGGTTAGTTGCTGAGGATGACTTTCTCTAAAGTCGAAACTAGTACAACACATGCATTAAGAAATTTAATTTAATTCATCGTCATTTTATGT
Organism: Polydrusus tereticollis; assembly: GCA_963920685.1. Lineage (NCBI taxonomy): Eukaryota > Metazoa > Arthropoda > Insecta > Coleoptera > Curculionidae > Polydrusus > Polydrusus tereticollis. The sequence goes on along the minus strand of OY987327.1, from coordinate 49,894,657 downwards.
ATTTTTATAATTCTTGTTTTCTACCCTAGAGGGGCAAATAAAGTTATTTGGTGGTAAAGACAGACCTTTATTTCTATTTACAATCTCGCCACAGAATATGGACTACTTCTTAAATAGTTATTAATCTTATTTTTAAGTTTTTAAATTTATTATGATATTTTAAAAATATTTTTACTTTGTTCTTTGGTTTGTCCAACAAATAAATATATGTAGGAGTGCATACATTAGTTAGGTCATTAAGCACAAGTAAGTTCAGTATTTACTTCTTTAAGTGCCGTCCGGATTTTTAATTAGCCTTGTCGGGCTTTTCAGATTTTAGAGATGGCAACCCTATTATTTTAACCAGCGATAAATCTAAATTTGCGTAAACACAGTTATACCTGTTTGCTGACGATACCGCAATAACCACCACCTCTAAGCAGCCAAGAGTAGTAATCTTGAGGCTGCGTCATATAAAACTCTCGTAGTCATGATTAGATAAATGGAAAATCCAACCTATGAGGCTAAAATCCAGGTAATTATCAAAGTCCAGAGTACGATATCCAGAAACCCGATTGCTAGTCAAAACAGGATAAATTGGAGCAACTGTGTCAAATATTTTTTTTCCTCGATTTCGAGTGTGCTGAGAACGGTGGTAGTGGATAAATTCTTTTAAGCCCCGCCATCCCTGTAATTCCCAACAATCAACTACTGTCGGTATATGATGATATTTTTTCAGTTGGACGGGAAAGAAAGACTATAACAACCAATAAGAGAAATACGTTAATTTTTCCCATCCACAGAATCGAAATAAATCGGGAAAAAAAAATATTTGCCGCTGATAAGAAAAAAAAAATTTTACCCTTTCCGGGGGAGAGTATTGGCCGGTGGAGGAGTTGGAAGGGGTCGACCCCGATATTTAACACCAGCACCGTGCTCAGCATCCTCGAAAATGGAAGGGAAATCCATTCTGTCGCTAATAAGAAAAAAATTCGCCCCTTCTCGGGGCCAGTATTGGCCGTTAAAGGAGTTGGAAGGGATTGAAACCGATAACTAACATCAGCACCGTGCTCAGCATCCTCGAAAACGGGGGAAAAGTATTTTTTCGGCAGGGAAACCTCTTGAAGCGCGCTTAGCCCCCCTTGGGGGTGGTTTTTGGCCGTTTTGGGGGGTTGCCCAACCCCAAAAAGAAATTTCAACGCCGCCATCGTGTTCAGCATCTTCGAAAACGGGGGGAGGGGAGAGGTACCCTTGTTTCGGCTGCGTCAATCACTCAAAACTATGTGATAAGCTTTCTAGATATGGCATCAGGGGCGTCAATCCTATCTGGAATTTATGCAGTATTCCAACAGTCAACGAGGCTGCCGATTTTGCGTCATTGGTCACAGCACGCGCAAATACCAATACGCCGCACGGCAGAACGAACAAACCGTGGTTTGATCGCGTATGTCGTGATTTAAAAAAAACAGTAAAAGAATCATTTAAAAGATTTAAATGTTCACACTTTGCGCCAAACTTTAAAACACAATATATATCGAATAAAAAATTATACAAAAAACTACTACTACAAAAAAAGCGCGAATATAATGCGAAGATACAGGAATCACTTTCAAATTGTAATGAACAAAGATCGTTCTGGTGTGCAATAAAGCGGCTTAAGGGCATTTCTGTCAAATATAATCTTGACTCGAACACATGGGAAAACTTTTTTGAACAAATTTATCCCGGTAGAGTTGCTGACAACACAAGATTCTTTGGACCCCACGACTATATTCTGGACTCGCCTGTTGATCTCCGAGAAGTCGTGAGTGTTTTAAACAGCTGCAAAAATGGCAAGGCTCCTGGAACAGATGGAATTGGCTATGAGTTTTTTAAACATCTTCCCCAAAATTGGCTCCTATATCTATGTTCACTGTTTAACAAAATTATTGAATCTCAGCATGTTCCCTCTGCTTGGACCAGGGTTTTCTTCTTAATGCTCTATAAAAAAGGCTCCCCCATTGACCTCAATAATTTTAGATCAATAGCATTAGTAAATTGTGTTCTCAAAATATTAACCCAAGTTCTACTAAATAGACTTTTCATATGGTTGGATCAGTATCAAGTAATCCCGGAGTCACAGTCGGGCTTCAGAAGGAAGCGCAGCTGCATGGATAGTGTCTTCGTTCTTCAGTCTGTTATACTAAACCACTTAAGATTGCGAGGTCGTAAAGTTTATGCAGCTTTCATTGCTTTTCAGCGTGCCTTCGACTCAGTTTCCCATTCGTTGCTTTGGTCAAAATTATACCTACTTGGTTTAAGTCCTAACTTTATAAACATTATAAAAATATATACGATAATGCCTCGGTACAAATCAGATCATCAGATGGCCTGACCAATCCTTTCCAGATAAATACCGGTGTTTTGCAGGGGGAGTCTTTGAGTCCGACCTTGTTCAATCTTTTTATCTCTGATATCGATGAATATTTTGCGGATCGCTCTGCTCTGGGTCTTAGCATCGACGCGCTTAATAATGTGCTATTGCTTCTATATGCTGACGACCTTGTTATTCTGGGTTCATCTGAGATTGACCTTCAGCGAAAACTTCAAATTTTGGAATCGTACACTCGAGATAACCATTTAAAGGTAAATGAATTAAAATGTAAAATAATGTGTTTCAACCGTCCAGGGAAGCCCTATACCGTGAATTTTAATTTTAAAATTAACAATAATGTTTTGGAAATTGTTAGCGAATTTACCTACCTTGGAGTTGTTTTCTCTTCTTCAGGATGCTTTAGAAAAATGACCGAATCAATAGTTTTGAAGGCGAAACAAGCTGCAGGTGCATTAATGAGTCTGACCTCAGGATCAAAACCCGGCACCTTTTTTTGCAATAAAAAATTATTTCAAACCACTATTCTAAACTCATTTTCCAGCTGTCTTCCTGTTTGGGGTATCAGATATGCAGACATTTTGGAGAGTATTCAGACCTCTTTTTACAAATCGCTGATAATGCTACCACGAAATACTTCTTCAGCGCTGATTAGGCTTGAAACTGGCTCTATCCATCTTTCCTATTTTATGTTCAGATTGACCTTGAATTTTTTAATTAAAATACTTTTTATGAATAACATTAGACTGCCCAAAATCTGTTTGAAACGTCAAATACAACTACTTCCTCTTAATCCTGGTCTGAAGTACAACTGGGTTTTAGAAATTAAATCGCTCTTCGAATCTAATGGACTTTCTAGCTTCTGGTCCCTGAACCCCCATATCTTACAAACTAACCGGAAAATCATCTTAGAAACATATCGAGATCGGTGTTTTCAGACAGATTTGAGAATAGCTAAAGATTCCGCTTACTCTCTCTTTTATAACTTGTCCTGCACTGCAGCAAAATACCTTCACTTTAACTGCCCTTTTTATATTCTCAAATTATTAGCACAAACGCGCATGTGCACCAAATTTTACTGGAAACTTATTTGCAAAGGAATATCCTACCGGATAAACCGAGAAGAAGTTTGTTCTGTTTGCAATATGTACGAGTTTGAAACTTTCGAACATGTGTTTTTTAAATGCCCACTTTATAGCCACCTACGCCCACCTAATTGGCAAAATAATATTTTTGATTTCGCTCAAGTTCTTGATGGATTGACGCCTGACTTAGCCAAAGATACTTCTAATGCCATGTTTAGCATACTTAAGTTACGCGCTTTCCTGAGGAACGAATAAAATTACCCTATTTTTCTATAATTGTCTTAATGGAATTTTATTTATAATTTTATACATTTATTTCCAGTACGCGCTTTTTTCAAACACACGCATTTCTTTTTATTTTATTATTAATTGTATATTTCCTTTTATTTAGTATTATTAGGTACCTACTAACACTTAGCCTAGACAGATCTTCATTGTTATGGAATTGTATTATTTCTGGAAACAATAAAGAAGTAAGAAGTAAGAAGTATGGCATCAGGGGTGCCCCTTTACGATGGGTTAAGTCATTTATTGCATCTCGTAATCAATATGTTAGTATTGAACATAGTCATGGTTTTGGAAGGAGTAGGTTTGAGTCAGAGGGTGGCGATGTAAATGTGGGCATACCACAGGGCTCCATCTTGGGCCCATTGTTTTTTATTTTGTATATAAATGACCTGGTTAATGTGACGCCAAACGTTCACTTTACGATTTATGCCGATGACACATCAATCATTATGTCGAATGAGTCACTAGAGACTTTGCAGACAAACATTAATTGTGAGTTGGAGCACTTAAATGAGTGGTTTGGTAGCAATGACCTTTAGGTAAATGCCAGCAAGACCCAGGCGCTTCTTTTTCAATCAAATCAAAGACTTACACCAACAATACCAAATTTGAATATTAATAGTGTTCCTATAGTGTTTAGCGAGAAGGCTAAGTTTTTGGGAATTAATGTCGATAGATTTTTATCGTGGAAACCGCATTGCCAAGAACTTTGTGCAAAGCTCAACTCAGTCTCGTATCAGTTTAGAACGTTGTATGCAGTGTTGACTACTCAGCAACTGTTAAATCTTTATCACGCACAGGTAGGTAGCAGACTATCATATGGCGTCTGTTTCTGGGGTGGGTCAGCCTTGGCTAATGATATTCTTATATGCCAAAAAAAAATTTTGAGGATAATAAAAAATGTGCCTTCTACATATTCGTGTAGAGAACTTTTTAAAATGTACAATGTATTAACTGTTACGTCATTATTTATTTATTTTTGAATTATGTGTTTATGTGTTTTTAAATAGGGATAAATTTTAAAAAAATTGTATGTATCACAATTTTAATACTAGACAAAAGTCTGATTTTTGCATACCATTGACAAGGCTGAATATTACTAAAAATTCGCCTAATGTTCTAGGACTTAAATTGTTTAATACACTTCCGCCCGGTATAAAAAGTGCTAATACTTTATCAAGTTTTAAGAATGCTTTAAAAAAACTGTTAATTAGCAAAACTATTTATAATTTGAACGAATTTTATAACACTTGAATTTGTGTGCATCCCTTCGTTGTTTGTTCATTTGTCTGTTGGATTATTTGTTAGATTATTGTGTTTAAATTAACGAAATCTATACATTTTATATGTCTTTAGAAAAATAAACATTTATTTATTTATTTATTTATTTAAATATTTTCATGTTCGTCAAACTCACACACGCCACTACCATCTACTTACTTGGGATCTTCTCTGGGTTTTTAAGTCAGGAACGCTCCTTTGACTTCTCTTGGTTTGTCGAAAACTGTTTAGGTCTTGTCACTTCTAGAATTTTGAAATCGGTTCTTGCATTGATTATTGTGGTTCGTGTGTATTGGATTTAAGAATTTTGTTCTGCATAATTTTGGCGAATTTTCCATTAATTTTGTTATTGATAGTGCCTCTCTACTATTAGTGCCTCACAACTATGGGTTTGGACCGACAGGGAGCCAGTCTTTCGGTAGTTTGTATTTAGCGTTTTGTCTAGATCTCGTGTGTGAGTCTGTAATTAGTGGGTTTGTCGATACGTCTGTGCGTCTGTAATAGTCTGTTATAATTTTTAAGAAAAATTCATTTATCGTTTGCATATGAAAGTCCTGATGAAGTACGCGGTTCATTATATATCTAGGGACGTCAGCAATAATTTTCAATGCCCTGTTTTGAATTACTTGGAACTTATTAAGCTCCGTTTTGCTTATGTTGCACCACGAAGGTGCACCATAAGTGAGAACCGGCCTGACCAATACCTTGTAGAGGTTGACCTTTGTTCTATTACCAAGTCTACTTCGCCTGTGAAGCAGGGGGTAGATAGAGCCTAATTGACGCAATGTAAGCTTTACCCTATTAATTGAATTGAGCCTCCAGTTCAGTCTTTGGTCAAATATAAGTCCCAGGTATTTCACCCCCTGGCACCAATTCACTTGGACTCCATTGACCCGAAGCCTTGTTTCAGGCCTGCGAACAGTGCTTTTTGAAAAAAAGATGACCTTCGTCAGGATTCAGGCGAATCTTCCAAGCCGAAAGCCATTTTTCCAGCTCGATTACGTGACGCTGCATCCGGCTGACGACAATGCGCGGTGATTTGGCAGTCGAAGTAATTGCTGTATCGTCAGCGAAAAGATAGAGCTGCGTAAATCTATCTCGCGGAATATCATGAGTATAAGTGTTATACAACATCGGAGAGAGAGGTGAGCCTTGCGGCACTCCCGCCCTGATGCGCTTATTTAAAGAGAGTGCATTCTCTGACGAGACCGCAAAACTCCTATTCTCCAAAAAAGAAGCTACTACCTTGATTAAGTAGTTCGGAGTTCCGAGCCTTAATAATTTTAACAAGAGACCATTGTGCCAGACCTTGTCGAATGCTTTGCTCACGTCAAAGAAAACCGCTCCCGTGTGTGCCCTTTTATTAAAACCTTTGACTATATTCGAAGTCAGTCGCGTAGTCTGCCTGACTGTACAATGTTCGGGCCGGAACCCAAACTGTTCGGGAGGCAGAACGTTTCGTCTAAACACAAAGTCATTCAGTCGACTCAAGATTAATTTTTCTACGATTTTCCCTATGCTCGACAGCAGGCTGATCGGCCTATAGCTGGCCGGCGCCATAGGATCCTCACCTTTCTTGAATATAACTATGACTTTTGCATATTTCCAGACACACGGAAAATGACCTTCTTATATTATCGCCTGGGATATGCTTACTATGTTCACCAAAGCTTTGTCTGGTAGATTTCGCAACGCCGCATTCTTTAAGGTGGATTTATAAACTCGAAAAGTTGGTGAGGTTGAAGTTATGGTCAAGTTGTGAGGTTAGATATTCCGAATTCCGAGCATAAAAATTGATTATTTCGAACTACCCGGGAAGTTTTCGAACCTTACATGAGCTTTACGTGAACAACATGAACGAGTGTATAAATAGAACTGAGTGTTCCCTTTAGTTTAAATTGAACTCCTATTTCCAACACCAACTGAACCTCAACCTCGCCAACTTTTGAGTTTATAAATCCAGCTTTAGTCCGTCAAAACCCGGAGCTTTTCTAATATTCAACACGCTAATTAGGGACTTTACCTCGTTTAAGGTTACTTAAGGAAAGTCCTGAAACGGGTGATTAATTGTTTTATAAATTTGTATCGTCCTTGAGACCCTCTCATCTCGTAACGCGTCATTGGTCGGGTTTTCGCTGAATTGATCGCAAAGTTTCTCTGCAAGCAATTCAGCTTTATCTTTGGCATCGATTAAAACAACACCTGTTTCCTGATTTTTAGGTGGGACATAGGTGCTCGCGCGCCCTTTATCAAGGCCCTGGTCATTCTATAGATGGAGTTGTCCTCTATAGATAGACTTTGAACCTTGTCGTCCCACAGGTTCGACTGCCGTTCTATCAACAATTCCCTGATTACCCCGGCTTCCCGATTGGCCTCCGCCTTGATGCGAGGATCTCCAGTACGGTTTTTTAACCGATTTTTGATTCTGATATGATTTTTAATTTCATCTGTTAAAGCCCCGTATTTTGAATACCCGGACACTCTTGTGACAGATGCTTGGGCCAATGCTACGTTCATGTCATCTGTGATCTTGCTTACCGCATTGTCGATGTCCAATGAGCTACGCAAAGGTTGCAACGCCTCTACATTTTTCATAATGTTGTTGTACCTGGGCCAATTCGTTGAGGTGCGTGGGCTCTTCCGGCGGTAGAATGTGATAGTTTAAAGCTTCAGAGAATTCATATAGGGTGCGACCACTTTGGTTTGTAGCTCTACATCCCCAAATCCTGTTTTTCGCGTTGAGGTCGCCCCCTATAATCGTTCTGTTATTGTTTCCAAAAATTTTTTGTAAGCAGTTGCCTCTGAAATTTACCGACGGACTACAGTAAACAGATCCCAGGTGTACGCGTTGATTATTTTTAACACGTATGGAAATGAAAGTCCCTTCAATGTGGGCACAATTATTAGGACCTGGCACAACTTGAGCTGAAATGTGTTTCTTAACCAGAATCATGGTTCCGCCCCCGCGTCTACCTAGGCGATCGTTCCTAAATATGGTATAATTTGGGAATGAAAACCTTTCTCCCTTTAACCATGTCTCCTGGATCAGAAACACATCTATCTCATTTCTCTCGACGAAAGCAATAAGTTCAAGTCTCCGTTGCTTGATAGAGTTGACGTTAAAAGTAGCGAGTTTAATGTATGCCGTCTCCGGTTGCGCCGCCATTTAACCTGCGGTTTTCTGGAAAGCACTCACTATTGTTTTTAATTGAGTCTCCATTATTTTAGAGAACTGCGCCAGGAAGCTCTGCATTGCAGTTTGCAATGCTGCTTCCATTGCGCTTGGCGTTGATTTTTGCTCTTGTGATGGATTCGTTTTATTCACATTGCTATCGCTGGCCAGTTTATTATTGTCCTGCTGTCCCCAGCGAAAGTTTTTCTTTGGCGTGATGGTATTGGTGTTTATCACGACCTTATTGCTCAAATTGTTCGGGTGCCGTGGACAACCCATATAATTTGCGGGGTGGTCGCCCTCGCAATTTGAGCACTTAGCTTTTTCCTCGCGTGGTTTGGTACACTGGTAAGAAAAGTGGTCAGCAGCACATTTCGGGCATTTTACTGGTGTGGTGCACCGAAATTGAGAATGCCCATACAACTGGCAGCGATGGCACTGTGATATAGTAGCGCGAGCACGCTGCGCTTCAACTTTAATAGACATTGCATCCAAATTTCGGAGTTCATAAATTGATTTTTCGGACCGTGGCAAGAAAACCAACACCAAAGGCAATGGGGCCCCGCTGCGGCTGTGCCAGCGGATTACTCTGGTAGGATTGTAACCTAGTTCTTTTAGGTCGCCCTTAATCTTTTCCTCGGTCCAAGTTTCCAGGACGCCTCTGAGCACTACATGGAGCTCCTTTTCGTCCTGGAACCGGAACGAGTGGTGGTACAGATTATTCGCGATTAAAAACTTGATAATTTTGTGATAATCCACCGGTGTAGGCGGATGTATCTTGACTCCCTCTGGCACAGTAACAGCGCGACCATAGTCCACCTTTACTGATCGCAGGTGAGCAGAAATTTCGTTGTACCTGTGCTTGTCCCAGATAATGATCGGAGGGACTCGCAATTTCCGCGGGCCGGTCTCCGATGCATCAGCAGTGACAGTTTGGTTTTGGGTTTGGGCCGGTACCTCTGTTTGGCTACCTGAAGCTATTTGACTATTATTTGATTGTGACGCTTTTTGCGATAAGTGGTTGCTGAGTACCTTATTACTAGTTTTAGGTAGATTTAGCCAAGCAGAAGTACCGGCCACCTTTTTATTGCTTGTAATGTTGTCATTTTTAGGGTTTTTTTGTGTCCTTTTCCGTGTCCTCCTAGTTTTTTGACTAGACTACTGCTCACTGTTATCATCTGACTCAGATACAGATTCAATTTCCATATCTGAACCTGGATTTGAGATTTCAATAGCATCTACATTAATTTGCTTACTATTAAATTTACGAACAATACGCGCGTCTTTGTTGTCTGTTAACGTACTTGTCTTGTCAAAAATAGAATCTATTTTAGCATTTAAATTTAAGTTTGAATCTTGAGTAATAGTAATGTCAGAGTCTTTTGACTTGTACCATCGTGCCGATAAAAAACTGGGACAGGAAATTTTTCTATTTTCTCCTAGACTATTAGGAATAATTTTACATCAATCCTGGTACCAGTAAAATGTCATGAAAATTTGCATTTCAATAAAGATTGTCACTTTATGATTGACTCGTCAAACATACAATCATATATTATTTGTAAATATGCCACAATTAACCCCCCAGCAAAAGGCAATTATTTATAGTCGGTTGCGAGATAGTGTTAATATTAGGGATATTGCAGACGAACTGGGAGTTAGCAAGAATACCGTGCTATTGGCAAAACAAAAAATAGCAAGACATGGGGCTATTATTAGGAATGCAGGTTCTGGTCCCCCTAAAATTTCTACTGATGATCATGATAGAAGACTGGTTAACTACCTAAGGGATCATCCCTTCGAAACTGCAATCAAGGCAAAAGAAGAGACGAATTTTCCAGGTTCTGTAAATACCGCTAGAGACAGAGTTCGAAATTCCGATATACGAAGCCGTTGTGCTGCCAATAAAATTTTTTTAACGGAAATAAATAAACAGGGCAGGTTAGAATTTGCACATGAATATATTAATCAAATAAACTTATGGGAAACAGTTATATTTTCTGACGAGAAAACTTTTCAGTCATGCAATAATGGGAGAATTCGGGTGTATAGGCCTTCCGGCATGCGCTATGATGAGAGATACACCCACAAAACCAACCAAAGTGGGCGTTTCTCCATAAATGTTTGGGGCTGGATTAGCGCTAGAGGACCAGGACTTTGCCAAATCGTCGAAGGAAGACTAACTGCAGCAGAATACGTTAATATACTAAACGAAGTGATGATACCATCGGTAAACGCTATATACGGTCAAAATTACACATTTCAGCATGATAATTCTCCAATACACACAGCACGCATTGTACAAAATTTTCTCCAAGAAAATAACATAGCAGTTCTTCCCTGGGCTTCGAAGAGTCCCGATTTGAATCCGATAGAAAACATTTGGGGTGCCATGGTCAAATCTATGTATAAACATGAGTTTCGACCTAGGAACAGGGATGAATTACGCCACAGGATAAATCAAGCTTGGGATGAAATAACTGGCGAATTATGCAGACCCCTAGCTTTAAGTATGCCACAAAGGCTTCAAGAAGTAATAAACAGAAATGGTTCTATGACCAAATATTAATTTTGTGTTGTTTTGACAAACTTTGTGTTTGCAATTTTTTTCTTTTTAATAAATGTATTTTATTACCTGTATTAGCTTTATTTATTATTTTGTGGTAATGGTAAATATAATAATTTATTAAATATTTGACTTGAAAAAAAAATCTAATAAATTTACTTTATGCATATTATAGAATGTCTCGAAAATTTAACCACCCCGTATCGCAAAATACAAAACGTTCCATTATGTAACCGAGGTGACTTTTTAAATTTTGGATGTTTTTACCTTTTCAGCTCTAGACACCTTTTATAGTCTAGGAGATATGTATTTCTTACCTAGTTTTTGTAAATCTCTTGTCCCAGTTTTTTATCGGCACAATAGTACCTACCGATCTCGGCCTTCAACTCCCTTATGGTGCTTTTTAATTCTTTCATCTCAATGGATTTTTTAATACCATCCTCCTTCATCCCTTGTATTTTATTAAGCCATTCTATGTTATTATCGTTCAACATTTTTTTCCATTTTTCTTCTAAACGTCTTTCACATTCTTCAATCCTTTCGTCTGTGGATACCTGGACCTCGGCTGGGGCCATTACTTCATCGTCCGATGTTGGTAACTTAACGTTGATGGGGCGGGAGGCATCCCCCCCGCTACGTAGTTCCATAAAAATCGAAAAACTAATTAATTAAATTGACTTTTCCTTGACAGTTGTAATAAAAATTCCGATATTTCAAACTTTGATAAATATCGAGAGAGAAAATTAGTGTCACTGTCAGCGACTGCACACTTGGACGGTTGAAATTGTTGAAATGCGACTGCACTACCATCTACTCCCTCATCAACAGTGATAGTAAAATTTACTTGCGCATGAAAACGCTACTGTACAAGACTTTAATCCGACCAGGGGGATACCAACATAAACCAGAGGCGTTACAAAAAATTACAAGTTTTTCAGAGCGAGGTTTTAAAAATCATTACGAATGCCCCTTGCTACACGATGACTTACGAATGCCGACTATTACAGAACATATTATTATCGACAAACTTACCGCGAACTACTACAAGCGGACAGTCGTAGCGTTAAATCATCTAATTACATAATCACACATTCACTCCATACAGTCAATTTTTATGTCTGGGTAAGATTTTTGGAACTAATGAAACGATAATTATAGGGAGAGACTTAAATGCTAAAAATCGAATTTGGGGATGTCGCAATCAAAATTCAAGGGGAGTCTCCTTATGTAATAAGTCTCTCGACTATAATTATCATATAATGCCGCCGGGAGAACATACCTATTCATCACCGATTGGGCTCCCGGAAATCCTGGACATTTTAGTAGCAGAAAATTCAAATTTACTTTCTCAAACAGTGGCGCTCAACGACCTGACTTCAGACCATCTTCTGGTGATTGTTGAATACGGCAATCCGCAAGAGAAGGGGCATGGGTTCATCTCTACTACCACTCTAAAGTGGCCTGTATTCAGATTAACATTGGAAAATAATGAACCACTGCCGCCTATTCAGACGGAGACATTGAAACAGCTGTCATCAGCATCACTGAAGCTATCAATACTGCTATGGCAGGGGCGTCTACAACAAAAGTGACCAGGTTTTCAAATTACGGAGAGTACGGAGAACCAATGAAATGAAAACTCAGATTAGAATAAAGAACAGACTTTTAAATCGGGCGTAAAGAACTGGGGACCCTCGCAAAAAAGTAGAAGCCAACAGGGCTGGTTCGCAGACTTTTACAGGAACAAGAGTCCTCCCTGTGGGAAAACAGATTCAGAAATCTGAATACTGATGATAACAGTGTCTATATGATGAAGCGGGCTCTGACGAGCGGTAGCAAAAAATCTAAGTATGTCGCTTGTCAGGGACGTGAATACAAACATTTTAGTTTTAGATTCTAGGGATAAAGTTGAATTAAATTAGTTGAACCCAACGACGAATCCGCAGAGAGATGCGCGGGTAACCAGAACGGTACAAATTTACAAAACCATTGAAAATCCGATCCAAAATTTGCGAAATGCCGACATTGACGGAGTTAAAAATATTACCAAGTTTCACTAAAGCAAAAAAGGCGTCGGATCTTGACGGCAGTAAAGTCAAAGCACTAAAGAATTTGCCAGATAATGTTATTACGGACGTAGTAAACATAGCACAGGCTATAATCGAAAAAAAGCAGCTTCCCAAAATTGTGTAAAAAAGTCAAGGTTGATTTAATACCTAAGCCAGGACAGGACTTAACATTGGTTGTCAATTACAGACTAATCAGTCTGCTGTCGTGTCTTGGTAAGGTTGTTGAAAAACTTATACTGAATCTTAATAACGATTTTGTATTCGACAACAACATTTTACCATCAGGGCAGTTTGGTTTTCGATCTGCTCATTTCACGGTGCGCCAAACAACTAGAATGGCGTCCAATGTCCTTAAGGGCTTTAATCGCCGCATTAGCACGGGAGCAGTGCTCTTCGACGTTAGCAAAGCATTTGACAAGGTATGGCACAACGGACCTATTCTAAAGCTTATAAGATTGGGTTTGCCAAATTACCTAATAAAGGTTATTCACTCTTTTTTCGAGGACAGAATTTTCGCGGTTTCATCAGAAACTTCGATATCAACAGTGAGACACGTTAGAGCCGGAGTACCGCAAGGCTCTGCCCTGGCGCCGGCCCTGTACAATATCTATACCTGCGATATACCAAATCTTGGTCAAACGCACTTATACCTGTTTGCTGACGATACCGCGATCACTGCCACCGCCAAACAGCCTAGGCTAATGGTCTCGAAGTTGCAACGATATATAAAACTTTTAGAGCCATTGTTGCCCAACAAACATTGTAAGTTAAATTTACCTTTATTCGACCTCTAAACGGGTCAAATATTTTGCATGACCAATTATATATAGGGATAATTTACCTACATTTGTTTTCCTATTGCCCAATGTGGGGAAAGAAACTAAAGTAAATTGAAGGTCGAGAATAGGTTGATAGGGTTTTTCTGTCCAATAAGTTGAAACGAAGTGAAATAAATATAGACCTATTTTACGTCCAAATGTGGAAAGTGAGTCCAACCTTTTGACCTAAATATAACCTAAATAGGAGCAATAAGACACTAGACAAAAATACAGAGAAAACATATTATATCTGGTGTTAGAAAGAAAAGACAACAACTTATGCCAACACTTCCAACAGGACAAAATAAATTATAAAATGGAGTTCGACTTAAGTAGATATTTGGAATGGCCGCATATTATAACTTCAACAATATGATATAATTAAGTTTTATCATTTTTCTGGATCGAAATTTGGATGCGAAAGAAATGTGTTTGTGAATTATGGTGATGATACTTCGAAAAACTAAACGCGCCCTTAAAATATGCATTTTTTTATGTATTATTACGATAATTTAAAATATTTTTACCATTATAACCTAAAAACAGAGTGCCTTCATTATAAACATTATATGTACCTAAAGTTTTAAAAAAACTTTCGTTGACGAAAGATATCGTAGTCTAATGGATTTTCCACTCACCTTATGTAATTCTTAAAATTTTAATTATTGTTTTTTTATAGTTGTCGATAAACAGGAAAACTAATAATTATTAAATATGGCCGCCTTTATATTTTTAACCTTAAAGTTATTTTTTTCTTTATTATTAACTGTACAAGCAATGTTAGCCTTTGAGGTTAATCAGAAAGTTATGAAGTAGCTCAATTTTTAACCACAAAAGATCTATAACTTTGGGAACAATTTATAGGGCAAAATTATCCAAAATATTACTTGTTTCTAAAACTACATGGTCAGTAAATTATTTGGACTTTTTGTAGGCAATAATTGGGTAATATTTACCTAGCGTAATAGCCAAAAAATTCCTTAATTTTAAACACATATATTAAGTAACAATTAAGTAAATTATTACTTAATCATATTCCTTATTAGGATTAAATATTTTTAATGTCTAAGAGAGGTAATTTATTTGTAATTTTTAACTAGGTAAATTAAACTACAAGTAGACTTCCCTATAACAAATTATTTAAGTTCTAGATATCCAAATTTTGACTTAGATTTTAGAGTTCGAATCTTTTGTGACTTTTAAGAAAACATTTAAGGCAAAAATAAGCAAATATTTGCCAATTTAGGATTATTTTCCTTCCGTTCTGGTCTACATTACTTAATATGTTTGTTGGGTGGATAGGTGGAAAATTCGCAATACAAATGCTGGTCAGCGCTTGAAGAAAACGGTCAAGTCGGTGCCATTTTCTCACTCCTCAACAAACGAAGGAGAATCGACTTACGTACAAAGACTAACATATCCATATAAGGCTATTGTTCGACCAGTACTGACCTACGGAATCCCTAACTGGTGTACTCTTAACAAGACACGCTTCAAGAAACTACAGACATTTTAAAACAAAGTACTTAAAATTATTGCGGATGCACCACGGTACACGATGACTCATGTCTTACACAACGATCTACAAATACCGACTCTAATAAAACATTTTGACATAGTGACTAGAAATTACTATAAAGGGACGGACGTCTCGCAGAACGAACTCATAAGACAATCACATAAACATTCAATTTCGAGCAAACCATATAAATTACCTAGGAACTGGCTGCTATCTCGACCTTAGTGATTAGATATAATCAAATAATTCAATAATTAAAAGTAGCTACTCTTAACGAACTTCTTCAGTTAAATAAGAATTACTTCCAATTCGAACCCTTCTAAAGAAGGTCTGCTTAAAATGTAGTACTGAGAAAAATAGAAGTAATAGACGTATGTCTCACTTAAAGAACAAACATGATCCAAGAAGCCATATCGACTTCCTAGGGACTGGCTCTTGCTATGATCGCCTGCTCTATGATTTACCAGCCACTTAGCATGTAATTACCACATTCCCCGAAGACTAAAAGCAACGCATATGCATACCACGTCTGCCATCAAAGAAGCCCCCATCCAAATCAAATTTCAAAAATGATCCCAGCAATTAATGAACACTCCGAAGTCTGTCCGCATACAGTTGATTCCGCCTTACAGCTTGAAATGTGTGATTGGTAAATTTTGATTCGACATCCGTAAAAGGGGAAACTTATTTAGAGACATTTAAAATATTTTTTTACAAATTTGTTTAGGTTGGTTGTAAAGAAAATAGTAAACGCTAGATTTCCATGGAACGCTTTTTCAAATTTTATAATATTTTATGTAAAAAAAATTCAGTATTAATCAGGTCGATCCTAGGTCATTAAGAAAAAAAGTGATAACACAAGAGCGTACATTTATATCTACCTATACAACGTTCTAAATTTGAAATCGATTGGACCATAAATAAAGTCACAATTAACTTTGTACTTTTTTATGTACCGTGCACAACCGTAGCCCCTAAATATCATGAAAAATTGGCATATTTCTTGTGGGTATAAATTTTTAAATTTTGTGGTACAATAGGTTGTTTCAGGTTATCTTTTAATTAGTGAACATGTAGTTACTTTTATCCAAAAATATCGTTCTCTGATAAATTAGTAACAAAAAATTTCCCATATATGAGGCGCAAATTACCGGTCACTATAATAATAATAATCATTATTAAACAATATTCTTGAATTTATAATCAAAAATTATGAATTAAAGTAACAAATATATATAAAGTGTTATAAAAAAAAAACTAAAAATTTAAAATAATATTTACCCTGTAAAGATTAGCAGCAAATGTTCTTGTTCCGTCAATCAATTCATCTTCTGGAGTAGCTAGTACTGCCACGAAAAATAAAGCTAGGGTTGCTATCCTTATCATCTCCATTATGATGTCTTAAGCATGCATTTATTAGCGTATGTTACAGTAAAAGAAAATGAAATAATTGTACACATCTTAAATTCGTCATTTATATTACCAAAATGTGTTAAACTTATCTTTTTGAAAGTCATGGGTCAATTAATACTGGGGAGATTGTACCGGGTATAGCCCACGTAATGTGACCCTGTTTCTGATCTCAGAATTTTTAATTTTAATATTTTTTAAGAAAACTACAATTATTTATCTAGTATACCATACAACTTGGATTTTGATGACAAATAATTAAATTCACAATATTTCATATACTACATGTTGTCGGTTTGTGTACACGGTGTTTAAAACGCATAGTCAAAAATGCAACTTTTTAAACATAAACGTTTAAATATTTTTAACTTGTAGAATAACTTCCATGACAACAATTATTTCAACCACATGGAATCCCTAGAAATTATCTCAGAGTAAGAGATACCAGAGCATTCATAATTTGGACCTTAGTTTTACAAGCTGGAGCTCGATTCCTGAGGGAGATAGAATAGAACGTTCTCCGACGATCGTTTTAGCTGAACTCCCGCCAGTGGAAAAACAAAGTAAATGACCAAGCAATCTAAAAATGTCCTTGGTATGCACCTTAAAAATTCCTTTCGCGGAAGCTTTACTCATGCGCAGTACGTCAGTTTTCTACGGTCTTTTAATTTTCTTCTTAAATTCACGTTTATCTTTTCCAGAACCGTTCGTCTCTTTATTCTTTATTTACACCATGTTTGGCCTACGTGTGGTGAGATGTGTGCGCGATATTTTCAGTTCTCTGTTGTAATTTGTAGAACTAAACAAGAAATTAGCATCCAGTTGCATTGCAATAATTAGTGTGATGTCTTTGGAACTTGGTTGTTCAGCGGCGAAGATGGTGTACCACTTTTTATTTGAATCCCATTAGAGATACGGCATTATGTTTTGGGGCTTTTGTAATCAGCAACTGCTAAATTCTGTATTTGTTATTCAGAAAAGAGCCCTTAGATTTATGTGAAGAGCAAGATATAGGGAGCATTGTAAACCACTGTTTATTAGGTTCAGAATATTAACTGTACTTTGGTAATCAGCCCTGTGATCAAACACACCAGTTAATTCTGGACGTAAACTTCAAAACTGACTGCTTTTCGATCACAGTGAAAAATTAACAAGTAGGTTTTTTTCGGTTGTTGTTATGGAAACAGCACGTTAAACCGTAACTACTACTACCCAATTATTGTGACTTAAGTACTACTGATGGGTCCTTGGAACCCACTTTTTTTTTGCAATATTTAAAACAAGTTTAGAACAAAGGGCTCTATTCTTACAATTTTTAGTAAAATTAACATTAACAAACTCGAAATAAAACTTGCAAAATTTACAATTATTGGAATAGAGAGTGGTGGCACATCCTAGACAAATAGGTATATTGCATTTAAAACAGTAGTGCTTTGTTTTCCTGTCCTTTTCAAGGGACAAGTACCACATCTGCGACTTTTTGATTTTCGTGGTTGAGTTATACAGGCACAGATTTACTCACACCAGATACGAATGTGTGGCGAATCGGCGGTATAAGCTGCTATGACCTTGTGAGAGTATAAGGCAGTTAGCTGCATCAACGAAGGGGCGGCAGATTGTCTGCACCATTAGTAAAACATTTTAGCAGATTGAATATTTTACCATTAGTAATCGAAAATACTCCTAACCAAACAATTAGTTATCTATGCCCATACAATCTTATTTGCAACCGAAGATATTAAAACATTTTTAATTAAATTTAGTATACAGGGTGACAATTTGAAAACGAACAGCATTTAATATTGCCTCTACCAATGATAGTATGAAAATTTGGCGAAACACGTCAACTGATATATCAAGAGTGAAATTTTTTAAGGCATTTGTTGTCGTGTTACTTTCAACCCCCTGACCCTTAGGGCACCTACCCCTAAAATTTTAAATGGCAACCCCTATTTCTTTTGCCATTTTTGTGTTCGTTATAAAATGCTACATAAACTGTATTATTTTTTTTTCAAAATTGTGATTATTAACCTCACAAATTAATGAAATGTATTTAAATAAACATTTAAATAATGCAACTCCTTGAAAAATTATGATAATGATAATGAAATTCTGAAAAGCTCACCTTTCCTACTTTATGAATTGTTCAAAATGGGTTCCATTCTTCTCCAAGCACAAGTACAGCCGGTATTCAAAGTGGTTTCGGACGTTTTCAAGAGTTTCAGGTGAAATAGCTCTACACTCCTGTACAATTCTTTGTTGTAATTGTTCAATGGAGTCTGGTTGAGTTTCAAATACAACGGATTTCAAGTGACCCCATAAGAAAAAATCCAGCGGTGTCAGATCTGGTGACCTAGGTGGCCATTCTATGGGCCCCCTCCTACCAATCTACTGCTCTGGGTAATGATTATCCAACCACTCTCTTACTGGGCGTACATAATGCGGAGGCACTTCGTCCTGTTGGAAGTGGAGCAAATGTTCATCTAGAGCAACATTTCCAACAGACCTTTGATTTTCCACCCCACGAATAAGAGGTTCTATAGCTGTGTCTAACATTTCTGCATAAATTTCACCATTTAGATTTCCATTGATAAAGAGGGGACCGATGATACTATTGCCTAATATACCTGCCCAAACATTTATTTTTTGGGGGTATTGCGTATGCCCCTCTCTAATAATGTGAGGATTGAGGCCGCTCCAATAACGACAGTTTTGTTTGTTGACCTTGCCATTTAAGTAAAAAGTGCATTCGTCACTGGAACAGATATTCTTTATTAACCTGGGCTAAGTAATAATCTTATCCGTCATAATTTCGCAAAACTCAATACGTCTGTCCGGGTCATCGTCCCCTAATTCTTGAGTAATTAGGAGTTTGTATGGATGAAATTTGTGAAGCTTCAGTACTTTCCTGACTGACTCACGCGACAGTCCAGTTTGATCTGCAACTTTACGAAGGGACGTAGTGGGAGCCATAGCAACTTCACCAAGAACCTCAATCTGAGCAGCCTCATTGAGCAGTCTTGGCTCATTTCTTTTCTTCAAATTTAGCTGCTAACTCACGGATGTACTTGTGTCCAACATTTCTTACACGATGTCCTTCGTTGAATACGGCCGCCGTTCTTGCAAAGCAACGATTTTCAGCTCCGTAAATGAAAATCATTTCTACGCGTTCAGCAATAGTGTAAACCATTTTAAGAAACGACACTAATAATTAAAAACTATTGAAATGTTTATGAAATTGACTTTCACAGCTTATTTCACTGATTCTAGAAGAACATGAAATAAATAATGAACACCAGGAGTCGGAAAATAAAGTACCTACTAAGTACTTATCATTTGTTCGAAATATCAGGAATAAGCAAATCGAAAATCTTGTTTTGTCGAAAACGGCATAAAAATTAAATTATTTTATGTTTTCTAGTGGCGATATCGAAGACGAAATGTAAATAAATAAAATAATTTGGAATGTAACTATTGGTAGGTACAAACAGTTTTAAACGAAGTACTATGAGGCGGTGAATGCAATCCGTTTTAAAATTCGATATTAAATACATTTCATTAATTTGTAAGGTTAATAATCACAATTTTGAAAAAAAAATAATACAAATGGCAAAAGAAATAGGGGTTGCCATTTAAAATTTTAGGAGTAGGTGCCCTGGGGGTCAGGGGGTTACAAGTAACACGACAACAAATGCCTTAAAAAATTTCCCCCTTGATATATCAATTGACGTGTTTCGCGCCAAATTTTCATACTATCATTGTTAAAGGCAATATTAAATGCTGTTTGTTTTTAAATTGTCACCCTGTATAATCTGATATGACGTACTGTACAACTGTTACTTAACTTAATTTAGATATTATATTTTCGGCAAATAAAATAAATTCAAGTGATTACAAGCGTAACAATATTTTAATCTTTCTATTTGTTTTATAAGATTTTTTTGAAGTATTTAGGTTTCCATTTACATATTTTAAAGTATAAAAAATTCTTAGACCAATAAATAATTTTATTACATAATTTACTGGAAATTGCAAACATGGATAATCAAAAGAAATTTTTGAAATTTCATTATAGTGTCTTGGAAATTCCGGGCTGTGAAGAAATGGAATCAAAAACAGACACAAATATAGTTTCTA
This sequence comes from Polydrusus tereticollis, assembly GCA_963920685.1. Classification (NCBI taxonomy): domain Eukaryota; kingdom Metazoa; phylum Arthropoda; class Insecta; order Coleoptera; family Curculionidae; genus Polydrusus; species Polydrusus tereticollis. The sequence continues at coordinate 49,873,962 of OY987327.1, read as the reverse complement.
GCTGATGCACAAAACCAACAAATTTTTATGTTTATGAAACAATCTTTTACTGACTACAAGCTTTTTTCGTAGTACACTGACTTTATGTTTTAACTTGATTTTTCGAGGCGTAATTGTAGTCAGAGTTGCCTCAGTTTGAGTTGCTGTCGTCGGTGATAACAGAGGAGAATCTCTACCAGGTTCGGATGACAAACACACATCAGGAATGTTAAGCGTAAAAGCTAGTATTGTTTTTGTGTCTATGACCAGAGATGGCCATATTAAAGAACAACTTGCATTATATTCTTGGTGACCAGGAAGGGGATCTGAAAAAAAAAAATTGTGCTATTTTAGATCAATGTTTTTTTGTTTTTGATATTTGTAATATAAAAATATTTTATTCTACTTTAATCCTTAATTAAAATATGTAGCTATTGTGAGCACTACCCAATTAAATCGAGCGATTAAATTAAAATTCGTAGTTCCTCGCTTCAACAGTGCACATTTTTTTTATTATTTACTAGTTTTTAATACACCAGTTACCATACAACTAACCTAAGTAGGCACCTTACCTGATAAAGTACGAACTTTTCTTGACGGCTGTTCATGTGCATTTTCACAGACATGTGGCAAGCCTGTATCACAAAACAATGATGGCTGTGCATTCTTAAAAATACGCTTATTCCTGTCGGTGTTGTTGTCAAAAATTTGTTTTCGAAGTGCCTTTCACATAATCTGTAATTTTTTATATTCTTATCTAATAAATCTTTCCTTCCAACAGCTTTTAGCCAAGCCTCGCACCTTGAAGACATAATATTATATAAGACAATTTAATATTTACACTTTTATTAAAAATAAAAGAACGCGAAATATCAACTTATATTTACCAAATTTTTCATAGTCATTAGTATTGTCAGTTTATAAAAAGTTATTAGCAATACTTTGTTTTACTACAAAAAATACAACAATAATTCGATACATAATATATGTGAAATATCGTATATAAAATTTTCTTACCTTAAACGATCTCTGGGAAAATTAAACAAAGACATTTTTCCTCCCGTCTTAGAGGAACAACACTTATAAGCACACCGATGTCCAGTTATATTAAGACAACTTCACAACACACTTAATATAAAATTGTAAGTTTAGAGAAATAAATACCACCAATTTTATACAGTTTATATGGGGCATTCCACACAAAATAAAATTTGCAACTCAAATTTTTTTTTCCACGAACAATTTTTTTTACGGTTTAGCAGTCAAATTATTGACAAGTATTTTTTTATTTTAATGTGATGCACAGATTTGTCGAAAAAAAGATTTTTTAAAATTTCACGTTTGTAAAAAAGCACCTTTCTCCGATCGCTTACAGTGGCGGCTCTACCATAAGGTCATTTGGGCAATGACCTCCCACGCCAAGTCACCAACCACCTAACATATTAATATTTAACTTTAAAATTAAAATTGATTCAATCAACCAAACTTTACTGCTCGGATACTATTACCTCTAAAATATCCCTCGTATTTATTAATGCAATGCACACGCAGCAAAACAAACTAGACGTAACGCTACTTGTTATGCGTCCCCGCAAAAATTTCAGGTCAAAATCGAGCTTGCCCACGAAAAATAGCGTCACCCAACAAAGCCTGTGGGGGTAAAGAGAGGAATAAATAGCATGTTATCACTCTCGCGCTTGTATTAAATTCGAAGTAAAAGAGGTTTTGTGGGCTGTCAGCCGTTTTTTTTTTTTATTGAGTTTAGACGTACGTTGCAATTTTTAGAATGAATGGGAAGAAGACAGAAGACCGTTGATTTCTGCAGTCGGCAGTCTGTAGTTCTTTATAGGGATGTTGATTCTGATATCGAAAAAATATTATATCGTTACAGATTTTTCGTCATGCGTCACTGCGCTACCACTGCGCGAGCGGTGCCGTTGACGAACATACCTTCATCGTTAAAAATATATCGCTATATACAGGGTCTCCCAAACTCGATGGCACATTAGAAGTATCTCGAGAACTAATAGAAATATATTTTTGAAATTTTGAGAATGCATATAAGACATAAAATTCTAGCCTTTAAAAATAGTTTTGAAAATGCGGCGTTGCCAGTTGTACCCCTCTAACCTGTATAGTTACTTCTTTCTATTGATACTCTGATATATCGGAATAAAAATTAAAAAATTTAAAAACATGTCCAAAGAAAAATATCATCCATTTGATATTATTGATATTACGATACATCCCTATATATATACCCTGTCTCTCTGTCGTTCTGACAAAAACCTAACCTATAATATAATGAACCTGATTGTTTTTGTTAATTTCTTGAGGATTGGTGTTGTGTTTTTTACTTTTCCTAATTGAAAAGCACCAAAAAAATTTTCGACTGCGGCGCTATTTTTTTTTCAATGACCTCCCACTTCAAATGCCCACGAGCCGCCACTGATCGCTTATACAGCAATATTGAAGAAAGATATAAAAATCACATACATAAAATGTTTGCCTTTTTCTCAGCTTTTGAATGAAGCAAGATAAAACTCAATTTTGTAATTTGTTAAATGACAAAAATTGAAAACTTTTAAACAAAATTTTAGAGTAGACAGTTGAATACTTAGGAAACAGTACATTTTTCGAGCACGGCTTGCACGCTTGAAGCGCGTCGCAGCGCGACTCGCTCGGACTCGGCTTAACTTGTCTAAACTTGCCGCGCTGGACATCAGGCCCTAGCACTAATAGTTTATTATTTGCTATGTTCTGGTGATGAAAAACGGTTAAAATGTCGTCAGAAATGTATTTAAAATTCAAAGATCGCTGTTGCAATCCGTTTGATTTGAAAAGTCATAATGGGAGAAGTCAAAGAAAAAGTTTGCATCGAGATTCTGATTCACATTCTAAAAAGGTTGATTTTTTGAAACCGAGGGATGCTTTGTGTACTTTTTATTTGGGGAATCGCTAAAATTCCTTTTTTTTTGACAGATTCCTTGCTTTTGCAACAAGATATCTTGATGTTCCCATTGTATGTGCTGCCTTGCTTACACTCCAGTTTTTTGGCAAAAGGGTTAAGATTCTCATTCTGATTTAGTTGCACCTTTGTCATGAAATTTTTGTTTACATTCGGTAATGAATAGTCTCTGAGTACAGACAAACAATCATCATTAGTCCCGGAAAAGAATTTGAGAATGAAGTTTCATCAGCAGAATTTTGTGCGACGGCTGGATGGTAAAAATTGAATTATTTTTTATTCATCATTATTTAAAAACTTACTAAAACCATTTTTCTGCATTTTACTTGACCTTTGCCTAGACGTTGCAGAAAAACATCAATCGGTTTCAAAAAATCAAATTTTTTAAAAACAATAAGATTGTGTAAGAAATTTTTTGTGGATACTTTTTAAGATAGCGATTGTCGTATATACAAAGTATCGTGTTATTCGGAGCCATCTGCCTGTATTGATAAAAGAGGTCATAGGCCTCCAACCAATAAAATAGATGTATCTAAAGTAAAGGAGCATATCAAGTCGTTTCCGTCATACAAGAGCCATTATACTCGTGCTGATGCGCCAAACTGAAAATACTTACAATCTGATTTAACCATCAGAAAGATGTACTAACTTTACTTCCAGAAATGCCGGGGAAAAATGTTAGACGCTGTCAAGGAAAAAATGTATTACCACATATTCTCGACCTGTTTTAACCTGTATCTTAAGCCACCATCAAAAGATACTTGCCAGCTATGCGATTCTTTGGAAAACGTGCATGGGAAATGCGATGATGAAAAACAAAAAGCAATTGTCAATAAAGAGGTTCACCTTCGCAAAGCAGAACAGGCTAGGAGCTCAATGAATAGAGACAAGCAAATTGCGAAAGAAAACACCTATGTTCTCACGTTTAATTTGCAAAAGCTCTAGCTTTTTCCGAATTGGGCACTTCAGTTGCATACTATAAGCAAAACATGTATGTGTATAACCTGGGAGTTCATAGTTTTCATGGTAATAGAGGGTTCATGTACATGTGGGATGAAACCGAAAGTTCTCGAGGATCTCAAGAAATAGCATCATGCCTCATGAAGCACATTAAAGAACATGCTTCCCAACAAAACCATATTATCCTATATTCGGATTGCTGTATAGGGCAGAACCGAAATATTAAGTTGAGTTTGTCCCTTCAGAAACTTGTGGAACGTCCAGAAATAAGCGCTGCCACTATTGATAATAAATTTCTTGTATCTGGGCATAGTTACTTGCCCAACGATGCCGACTTTGGCGTTATTGAAGCTAAGGCCAAGGAAAAAAAAATCATTTTGAGGCGTCTATAAGCCAAGGGGTACAAGTGCACTTTTGGAACATTTCGAGATAAGTAAAGTAATAGACTGTAAATAGGCATTTCATATAGTGGCCAAGGGGTATAAGTATCATTTGCAACCAGTGGCGACATCTGTGGGTATTTCACTTAAACCCTTAAAATATTTTGTTTGATAGTTGGTAGCCATTGGATATTAGTGCACAGACAAGTCTTTGAAACACGTAGCACTTAGATCGTTTGGCCGCGAACTTTTTTTCACTAGTTAGATCAGTGATACAATGTGTTGGATGTACCGGTTTTGTAATTTGTAGTGCCTGTTGACTGTATTTAGGAACTTTCTTCAATGTGTTTATTTATTTTAATGTGCGCTGTGTAAAACCATAATACTTCAATTGATTGAACTCACGAAAAATGTCTGATTCTTCAAGTTTAAATTATAACCCCAACTATTCCGACGGTAAGTTAAGTAATAACATTGGTTATTTTCAAACACGTGACTTTCACTTTGCATGGAGGACAAACATTTAAAATGAAGGGTTAGTTTTAGGTCAAATTTACTGGGCAATGACACAAACCTAATGTTAAACACCAATAACTATCAGGTAGGTTTTGTTTGGTGTTTGGTTAGGTTTGCTAGAACACTAAAATGTTTGTCCTCCAGACAAACATCCTGACGTCATACGAAAATGCTTAATTATTATTGTTAGTATGTTAAAACAAATAAATATTAAGGTAGGTAAATATCGATCAATATGAAAATTCATTTTATTATTTTAATCTGTTAAAAGTATAAAAATATTAATCTTGCACGATACCTATCTTACACGTCGTCAAAATTTCAAAATGTTCTACTTAGGTTTAATAGAGAAAATTATTTTCTAGTTTTTAGTACAGTAAATAAAACCGATTAACTTAAAAAAAATTTTTACCAAAAAATTTTTTTAAAAATATTTTTACGTGTTTTTAGATTCGGATGCAGATCCCGATTTTCATCGTCCAAGCGATGCCGCTGATGGGTCTACGTCAAGTAATTCTGGTAATTACCTGTCTGCATGTAGATAAACATTTGTTTAAAGAAATTTTAATCTTTTTAGATCAAAATGCTACAAAAAATCTTCAACCATCGACATCGGGAGTATAAAAGAGATTAAGGCGTCCAACTGAATGGAAACGTGCAAAAATGAAAACTGCCAGAAATACAGGCAACGAATACATTGATCGCAAGAATAAATTGCATTCGCAAAAATCTGTAAAACCCTTTATGCATAACTGCAGATTTATATGCAATGACAAGTTTAACAAAGAGAAAAGACGTGAAGTTTTTACGGATTTCTGGGCGTTGGGCAGCTGGGAACTGCAAACTTCCTATCTTAATGGTGTAATTAAGTTGCTTCCAGTAAAGAGAAGAAAAGAGGGTGTGTTCTACAGCAAACATGTGTCATGTGAATACACGGTATTAAACGAAAGAGTCTGTAAAGAATTTGTCTTGAAAACGGCCACCAGGAAACAAAATCAGCCAAGAAAGAATTAATAACATAAAGTAGCATATTAATCAATTTCCGAAGTACGTCAGCCATTACTCTCGGCAAAAAAATCCTGAGTGTAAATACTTGATCCTGGTCTAACTATCAAAAAAATGTATACTCTCTATCAAGAATTTTGTGAGGAGAAAGTGATCCAGCCAGAAAAGGAAAATTACTATAGGCACATTTTTAAAACTCAATTTAATCTGAGATTTCATAGACCCTTAACTGCAACATGCGGTGTTTGCGATAAATTGCAAAATATTATAGATTATGGTGAAGATGAAGCAAGAAGAAACGCAGCTACCGAAAAAGAACTTTACTTACGCAGAGCAGAAGCCGCTAAAATAGCTAAAAACAGTTTTAGAGATCTCGAAGATGAAACACATGTTGCAATTTGTTTTGACTTACAAAAGATGTTGCCAATACCTGCTCTTCATACCTCTAAAGCATACTATTTGCGTCAATTATGGACGTATAATTTCTGCATTCATAATATAAAAACAGGACTTGGGTACATGTTTACCTGGCACGAAGGACAAGCATCCCGGGGATATCAAGAAATCGCCTCTTGTCTTTTGAAGTTCATCCAGAACCTACCAGAACATGTTACACATATTACGGCTTTCAGCGACAACTGTGGCGGACAGAATAAGAGCAAGATTATCGTAAAGTTCTGGCTGTACGTCATTGCAAAAACACAAATTAAGACTGTAGACCATAGATTTTTGATAACTGGATATTCATTTAATGAATGTGACAAAAATTTTGGTCTCATTGAGATAAAGAGAAAAAAACTGATAGAGATTTTTTTGCACCACAACATTGGGAAGAAATGATTGCTAAGACCAGTTCAAACTTTATAGTTATTAGTATGATGGACCAGGATTTTGTAAACTTGGATACACTTCAGCCATTCTATAAAGATACTGTCACAGGAATACGTGCTATGCAGTGGCTGCGATTTGAAAAAGATCATCCCCACACATTGTTTTTTAAAAAGAACGTATGACTTGACACTGCGTTTGAAACTTATAGCATGAAATCCAATCGTCGGGGGAAGCCTCCAGTTTTAAACAATCTACCTCGTGAAACTAAAAAGCCATTATTAAAACATGCAAAGTATGCAAACCTTATGGAACTACTTCAATTTGTTCCACCCATTTATCATGATTTCTATCGAAATTTGCCCCATTAAGATCGAAATGGACAACAAAACACAGTTCAAGACACTCCTAATGACGTTGAGGAAAATCTCGATGAACCAGATACCGTTTTTGATAGCGATTATGATAAGTTTGACTTTGTATCTTTGTTTTTTTTAGTCCCACTAGTTTGATTTTGTATTTTTTCAATAAAAATCGTTTATATTGGTAATTGTTATTATAATTTTCTTACAAGATTAGAGGTTCAAGTAAATTTGAATTATTTATTTGTAAGGCAGGGGTACAAGTACCATTTTAAAACCTAAAATAATTTTTAAAACGGTAGTTCTTTTAAAATGACAAGTTGTCCAACTTAGAAAGATCACGAAATAACCAAATACTCAAAATAACAACCAGTCTAATTTGGAAAAGATGTTAAACTTCAAACCCGATTTTCTCAAAACTAAGTAAAATGCACTTATACCCCTTGGCTTATAGACGCCTCTTATGGTGTTGAAGACTGGGTTGACTTAGTTTCCACCGCCAAGAAAACAAATCCATTTATTGTAACGCAACCAAATAGGGAAGGCGGTAAAGTAAATTGGCTTCAAATAAAATGGTTAAGATACTGTAAAAATAAACCAGACACTATATTGTACAAGGAAACTTTGCAAGAACAAGTTTGTTTCTTTGAGATCAACACTTCTAAACCAGCATCCAAAGGGCGACCTTTAAATTTATGCAATGTCGTTCAAAATCCACTGTATTCAGAAAGAAGGCCAGTGAAAGAAATTAAGAAAAAACACATGTTAGATTTACTCCCATTCATTCCGCCGCACTATCACCGTTTTTAAAAAGTTTTTACAAACATTTGCCTACGATAAACCAGCAAACTCGAGCCTCCACTTCAAAGATGAATGAAATATAGAAGGGAACAGAAGTGAAAGTGATGATTTAGAGGAATATATCGACTAAATTATTCAAACCTTTCAGTGGTCATTACACTTAAGTCATTTTTTATTTTTTTGTCAGATTAAAGAAAAATAGTTATATTATTATATATTGTTTTTCTGGTATAAATTAATGTTTTTTTATAGGGTTTCTTTAAATAAATTCGTTTTTTGGAACTTTGTTACTGTTTGTATTTCTTACAGACAATTTTAGCAAAAATCCTTAAATCTCATTTTTAAGTTTTATTGACTTGCGCGGATTGGCCTCTGAGCCCTCCAAATATTAGTAGTAGAAAAAAATCTATATACAGGGTGTTACTTAATAATATGCCGTAATTTCAAGGGCGCACTCCTGAACTAAATTCAAGTAGAAAAGTTCATATAAATTTGTGTCCTAAAAAGTCTGGGTTTCAAGATACAGGGTGTCAAAGTTAAAAAAAAAATCTGTTTTTTATTAATATCTCAAAGTTCCTTTCGCCGATATTGCTGACATTTGACAGTGTGGTTCGTTGTGATAAGACGCTAAGTTAGCACTTACTAGATGCTAATTAGGAGTTCCAGTGGCATCCCGTGGGCACTCTCGCGAATAATATTGACAAGAAAAATGTACGCCACTGACTTGTTTGAAAAATTTATATTGTTTTTGGGTTAAGCAGCTAAAAATACAATTTTTTTGTCTCTCAATATTTTTTCGATTTTACTTCGTTTTCGAGAAAAAGAATTCTTCAACATGCAGTGAAGTGGTGCAACGCGTCTTTCGCTGTTATAAAAAAAAATTTAGTTATGAAAAAAAATTGATTATTTTTTTTTTTTTTTTTTTTAATCAGAATATTTATTTAAATTAAGTAAAAATAAAAAAAAGTGAAACCAAAACTACGAAGCCAAGCTGAGGTGAGAGGCTGAGGGACCGCGTGCAAATGCCCTAGCTCTATAGCCAGAGAGTAAGGGGGGGTTTTAAATAGGGCGCCACCGTTTTGCAGCCAGGCCAAAACGGAAACCTTCAAGATGGTGCTGGGGCCTCACTTTCAGCTGGACTTCACAACTTAGATAGAAAAAAAAATAAAATAAAATAAAAGAAAACCACAGGGGGAGCTGTATAAATAAAACGAGGAGAATTAAAATTATTGCTGGCTTTATTCAATATGAAGGAAAAAATATAAATATATATCGATATATGGGGGTTAGAATTTAACCTAAACTTAGCTGTGACGTAATACAACAGGTTGACAGAATTCTTCCGAAGGGAAGAAGACGATGGTGCGTCAGTGGACGTCAACCAGACGTCGGATAGACGAAGACAAGAAGCAAGAAGAAAGAGAAAGAACGGAGAAAGAAAGAACGGAGAAAGAAAGACCCTGTTAAAAAAAAGAAAGCATTAGCTGATGGCTTATTAAATAAAAAAAATTACCTAGTTCCTTTTCCCTTTGTATAATAAATGTATAATAAAGTAGTTAAAATAAAATGGCAAAACCAACTAATTGAAAATAACCAAAAGGAAAAAGGAACTATATGAAAAAAAATAAAGCAACTATAAAAATGTCAAATTATACGCAAGAATTAAATTTGAATTTGAATTAAATTAAATTTGAATTAAATTTGAATTTGAAAAATATAAATAAAAATAATTAAAGTCACACCCCAAGTTTTGGTTTGAGATAAAAAAAAATTTATAAAATTATATTCAGGAACTTAATATTGGGATTAAATATTTTAATTAAGCTTGAAGAGCCAAAAACTTAAAATAAAATTAATTCGTTAAGCCAGCACGTACGCCTATGTACTAAGGTTACATCATAAAATAAAAAAAATAATCGATTATGTACACACATAAGGGAAATATACAACAATATAAAATATAGCACAAGTAATGTCAACATATTAGTTATCAATTAGCAAACCAATCAATTATTTATTAAAGCTAGGACATAATAAAAATAAAAAAAAATAATTATAATAATATAATCAGGATATCCCGCTATTAAAAGAGCAATACAAACTTAAAAAAAAAATGTCCATTCAAGAACCATCTTGACAAAATGGTGGATTTATAATAATTATAATCAAAAAAAATAAACGAGATGGTTCGCACTCGAACATCTCAGATTTGATCAAATAATTTGTTCGATGGGGAGTGAATGCTGTGTAACTACATTGTTTAAGTTACTTCACGTCTGTAGACATTAAAAGACTTACAGTCTGCTTGCTAATCTCAACGATAAAGTATGTGTGATTTGATTTTGACACACTTATTAATATTTTATATTTCGGGCACACCCTGTATGGCAAGAATTAAGATACCATATCACGCTTCAAGCAAACTTGTGCTATATAAAACAAAGAAAACGTTCCAAAATAAGCAGTAAGTTGGACCCCGTTATAAAGGAAAAAATTATAGTTTAAATAAAGTTAATTAAGTTTCAAGGCCAAGATTAATTGCATTTAAACCAAATTGACAGTAAACAGTTAAAAAAAAATTCTATAGTATAGGTAAAATGGGGTCCACTTATTCGTAAAACAACAAAGAATTTCATTTACTTAGCCAACGAGACCCATTTTACTCGGTCATAACTATAAAAGCACATTTATCTGAACAAAGCATGTGGTGTTAAATTATGGCCATTTAATAGCAATATACAGGGACAAATATAAAAGAAAAATGAATTATGCTTACCTAAGGAGCTATAGGGTCTGTAAAATTGAAATTCGGGGTCTCAACGTTGGTGAATGCTCTGATGGTCAGCCCCTTCACGGTCTTAGTGACCCGACTTAACTAAAAGAGAGCCCCAGATGGTGTTTTTAGGAGAACAGTTGAAAAATTGACAAAGAAACGGCATGGTATATTAAAAAAACTCACCTCCAGCGAACAACTGATGACAAAAAATCCCACGATGTGGCTTTCTGTGGCCCCAGAAACCAAAAATGCACAAGCAAAACTAAAGTAGACTAAAGGGGCACAGAATCGCTTCAGATCCAAAAATCGTGTAGAACAGATGGCTTGAATAGCCCTGGATCTGGAAACGCCTGCTGCCTGGTTGAACGCTGGAAGTTAAGTGAAGTCACTCAAGAATTCTAGGTTAAAAGTTGAAAAACGTGCCGTTAACAGGATATGAGAGAGAAGAGGAACGCCAGAGAGGGGTGGAGAGAGATAAAGCGAAAGAGCGACCCATTTCCGGCCAGAACCACAGAACAATAAAGGTTAGGGCAGAACTACCTGCTCGCTCCGAAAGAGAGAGACCAGTTCACACACTGGCGGCGACACGGAATGAAGTGTTTAGAGCCGTGCGCATTCAATTGCAGATGCTCCAAGCCAAGAGAAATGAAACAGATGCACCCAAATTTAGTTTTACATAAGAAGTCAATTCGAAAATCCTACAATTCACTAAAAATTATTTAAAGAAAACCCAAGTCCTAAGATACCCCTGCCATTCTCGGAGCAATCGGCCATTAATGTTATGGCCCACACATGTGCAGAAGAAGAATATTAACCTAGAAAATTCGTTAGTCAATTTGACAGGTTATCATAAGAGTTGAAAACAAACAAATATATTAGAAATACATAATAAAATACTTATATAACTCTCGGATTCCAGGGAGATATGTGATTTAAAATAGGGGGATAATGTAGCCTGCTTCGTCAAAGACAACGAAAACAGAGGCTGTTGACCTTGGGTACGTATTTACTATTTGTATGGTATTTATTGGTATTTGTAGAAGCTATGACAGACCAAACTATTAAACCTGTTAAGGAACTTATTTATGAAGAGTATACAGGGAACCAACATCCTTTTAAAAGGGCAAGGTATGTATTTACTTTATACAGGGAAGCAAACATCGTTTTAAAAGGGCCAAATTCAATTTTTTTAAACGACACAATACAAGTCAGGCTGTGACATAAGGCATTAGATTCTAAGAGTTCTTTTGTGACAAAATCGGATTGTCACAACTCCCCCTCTCCTAGGAAAGGAGGGGAATTTCCTAAAGGAAATTGACCGACGATAATCAAGCACAAAAAGCCTCATTAGCTAAGTAAAGCAAATCAAACAATAATTTAAGTATTCATACACAAAAAAAAGAAATAAGCAGGGACCGAAACACTCCCGGAGTGTTTATCAATTATAGTTACAAATAACGTAAGAATAGGTAATTAAGTAAGTAACAAAAATTATTAATAATTTCAAGCACTGTTCCGCAGCTGACAACCCATGGAGACCCCGAGCGAGGAAAGGACGTGACCCCGAGCTGTTTGTACGGTATAGCGGTCCAAAAAAACGAACTCGATGGATATCGGACTTAAGTTAGCATTGCGTACAACCAAACGTGTTTTGGCGAACCTCGTGTACTAACCTCATACAAATAAACTCGCGGTACAACCTTGCACCCACAAGAAAGACCCAAGGAAGGCAAATACACAGCAGTACTTGAAAGGTGAAGAAGAAAAAAAAAATAAAGATAATCAATATTAACAAAAAAAAAATAGCTGTAACCCAGATGCTCCACCAGACAAAGGGGGTGTATTTTAGTACACACCAAACTAAAAGATACAAACGTGTCGATGACAACTAAATGTACCACAGCCTTCAACAGAAAAATCTAATTAGGGTGTTCCGAAAGGCGGCACTGCTCCTGGCCTGGCGCATCACACAAGACCTACGGACGAGGTCATAAGCAGTAGTTTCGCCCTCCCCTGTGCTGCATCGAAGTGCAGACTGAATCAGGGGTCAGACAGCCACCCCCCACAATATAACTCTGCCCGCAAATCTGCCTTCAGCAGAACGAACATTCTAACAAAAGACGGCAAAACGCCACCCAGGGGCACCCACGGCCCCTCAGCCTCTTGTATAACAAAAAAAAGAAGGCTGTATATAGATAGGACAAAATCGGTAAATATAAAGTAGCTAACATTAAGCTATTAGTTGCCATAAGGAGGAAAACAATGAAGAAAGGCAGAAGAAAGATACAAAGTAAAAAGGAAAAAAAAGGTAAGTCGAGGTAAGTAGGTAAGTATTTGGACAGTAGGTACAAATCCGGTAGCAACCGTATTGGCTAAAGACATGGAGACTTTGCCAAGTGACCTATGTAAAAACAGACCTACAAGTGAGATAAAAGAATAATAAAAAGATAATGACGTAAGCAAGGGTAAGGTAAGGTAAGATTTGAGTCCAGGTACAAATCCAGTAACAACTGTAAAGGCCAAAGACATCAAGACTCTGCCTAATGACCTGGACAACCAAAAACAAAACCCAAAAATAAAGCAATAAATCAACCAAACCAATAGGTAAGCAAAGGTAAGGTACGGTACGCAATTGGACTCTAGGTACAAATCCGGTGACAACCGTATTGGCAAAAGACATCGAGACTTTTCCAATTGACCTAGGCAAAAAAACGTACCCAAAGATAACTAAAAATCAAAACAAAGATAATGAAAACAAGGTAAGCAAGGTATTAATCAAGGTAAGGTAAATAACACAATAAAAGCAAAGCAAAGGAAAAACATAAACAAATGGCAACTAAATCAAGTCAAATCAGGTAATAATAGTCTGTAATCAGACTTTCAGCAAAGCTAATAAAATAAGCAAAGCAAAATAACGTCAAGGTAAGGTATTAAGTCAAATCCGGGTATAGTGGTCTACTGGGGGTAGTAGTAAAAAAGATCCAAAGTAAATTAAAAAAAAACTAGAGACAAGTCATGATGTATACGAAGGTATAACAAAGAAATCCATCAAATCCGGCCCTGTTGAATGCTTATCCCATTTCACGCTAAGATGATAATTCAAAAGACACTGACATCGAATACTAAAATGAAATCATGAATAACGGAGAAGTGAAATCAACAAAAAAAAAAAAATCGAAGGTGATTAAGAAAATATATAAAAGTAATTATTTATACCAGATTACATAAGGAATCAATTCAATCCGGTCCTGCCGAACGCTCATCTCATTTCACGCTAAGATGATAGTCCACAAGACACTGATACAAGAAACTCAAATTAAATCATGGTAATCGAGGAGAACTATAGAAAAACTGAAACTGAAACTGTGCACCTGGTGCTCAACTCATTTCACGCTAAGATGAGGACCAGTGAGTGAGGAAAAAGGTGGAAAATATCAATCCAATGAAATAATCACACTGAAATACTAGGAATACTCCATTATCAACAAAATAAAAGAAGATACACATGACTAGCAAATAAAAATAGTACAATAGCTGAAGGCTGAAGCAAGAAGTAACTTGAAGCTGATAGACTGAAGGTCTCAGGACTTCAACAAGCAACCCGACTGAAGGTCATGGTGCCACGCAGAGCTATTCTACGCCCACTGCTGCAGGGCTTTAACAAGCAACCTGACTGAAGGTCCTAGTGCTTGGGCACTTGACGGACTTTTACCGTCACTGTGTTCCCCGTGCAGGATTATTCTATGCCCACCTCTGCAGGGCTAAAACAAGCAACCGGACTGAAGGTCCTAGTGCTTCGGCACTTGACGGACTTTTACCGTCACTGTGTTCCCTGTGCAGGATTATTCTATGCCCACCTCTGCAGGGCTATTAACAAAGCAAAATAAAACAAGGTAAGCAAATTAAGACAAGGTAAGCAAAGTAAATCAAGGTAAGCAAAGTAAAAAGAGGGGACCCCAGTAAGAGCCAACAAGATAAATCGGGAAACAAGTCACAATCGGGCAGTAAAACAGCAAAAATTCAAAGATAAAATGACAAAGCAAAGAGAAAAACGGTATAGCTACGAAATAAATAAAGTAGTCATGAAATATATAAAATGAAGTTATAAGATATACAGGGTGGCTGATTAGTGCGAGAAAGTCCAATATCTCCGTTGTTCTTTAAAATATCGAAATTTATTAAATGCAAAGGTTCTAGGATAAACAAGAGCGCAAATTTTAAAAATATTTTTGGATATACAGGATGCGCCAAAAAAGTGGGGTTTAGCAAAAATGTATTTTTTCAAATGGAACACCCTATATGTTATATTATTTTTGGATTCTACATAAAATTATAGTAATTTTTTAATAAGTGCATTATAGGTCTAAACTTAATAGTTTCCGAGTTATCGACTTTTCCAAAATGACATTTTTGAACTTTGACAGCTTCTAGTTTTCTAACGGTACTTCTTAGAGCAAAACGGCTTACATGTCCCTATCTTACTTTTTAATTGTCTTCAAAAAAATATCAATTTCCGGTTAAACCGGATGTAACTCGAAAGTCGGAAATATACTACTTCCGGTTTAACCGGAAATTAATATTTTTGGGAAGACAATTAAAAAGTAAGATAGGGACATGTAAGCCGTTTTGCTCTAAGAAGTACCGTTAGAAAATTAGAAGCTGTCAAAGTTCAAAAATATCATTTTGGAAAAGTCGATAACTCTAAAACTATTAAGTTTAGAACTACAATGCACTTATTGAAAAACAACTGTAATTTTATGTAGCATCCAAAAATAATATAACATATAGGGTGTTCCTTTTGAAAAAATACATCTTTGCTAAACCCCACTTTTTTGGGGCATCCTGTATATTCAAAAATATTTTTAAAATGTGCGCTTTGGTTTATCCTAGAACCTTTGTATTTAATAAATTTCGATATTTTTAAGAACAACGGAGATATTGGACTTCCTCGCACTAATCAGCCACCCTGTATTAGGTAAGTTATAGGATAAAGTTACAGAGCAAAAGTAATTATTAGGTAATATATAGAAAAAAAAATGAAAACTTTGAGCTGTTTAAACGGTTATAAAATTCATTCCGAGGGACTATCAGAACCAGGTTCGGTGTACACTGGTTTAAGATCCTGTACGTGCCAAATACCCTTTTTGTTACCGAGTTCATCTTCGAGTTCGTAAGTACAAGTGCCAGTTTTTCGTTTAATTTTGAAAGGACCTACAAATTCGGGGGCCAATTTCGCACTATAATAATTTACGGCATCCGAGAAACTTTTGTTTTTACGCCAAACTTCTTGACCGGGAAGATATTTTACAGGGCGCCTGCGCAAATTGTATTGGTGACGGTTTTTCTGACGCGACGACTCAATTCTACTGTGTATTGCCCGATACAGACGTTGAAAAGCATCAATCCTTTCCTTGACATAATTTTGGCCTTCTGTCTCTACAGATGGAAATTTTTCAGAAAAGTCTTTACCAAACAGTTTATGTTCTCTGCCAAAATTTACAAGGTAAGGCGAATAACCAGTAGTTTCGTGTCGCGCGGTAGGATTGCGCAACCGATTGCGGATAAATTGTCCTCCCAGGTCCGGTGATTATTTTGTTGCACGTACGAACGTAACATGGTTTTAATTACTCGATTAACGCGTTCGGTATGATCCGCTCGTGGATAGTAAGATGCGGTATAAAATATCTGGACTTTATATTTGTCACAAAGAGTTTGAAAATCTTTAGATTTCATCGCGGTTCCATTATCGCAAGTCAAATACTGAGGGGCTCCATAGACTAAAAATATTCCTTCCTCAACACACTTAACAAGTGCTTTAGCAGTGGCAGACCGACAGGGAAATAAAACCACGTACTTACTAAAATAATCGGTGACAACTAAGATGTTTGTATAACCAGAACGTGACCGCGGTAAAGGTCCTATAAAATCGAGACTAATAGCTTGCCAGGGTTCTTTTATGTCGGGGCGATTGCCCATTAAACCTGCAGGGCGTTTTTGCTCCACTTTGTTCTGAGCACACGTTTTACAAGAACGAACATATTTGGTTATATCGGATCGCATTTTCGGCCAATGATAGCGCTCAGCAACTTTCCAAAAGGTCTTAAAAACTCCCACATGGCCTGCGGCTGGAATATCATGACAACGAAATAAAATCTCCCTACGACTATCTTTAGGCACCACTATTTTCCAACAGCTGGAATTATCAGGAAAATTAGGGTTATTGGACTTAACAAATTTATAAAGAATGTCATTCTCGACTCGCCAACAAGGATACTTTTCTGGACGTTCCTCTAACCTATGAATCATGTTTATATACCATTTATCTGTTGTAGTAGAATATGAGGGTAAAGTTGGCGACTCAGCGACAGGTGAAATTGAGTCAGCGGCCACAGGTACTGACCTAGAAAGAAAATCGGGTACAACATGTTCTCTACCTTTACGATGGATTAGCTGAAAATCATAGGGTTGTAAGCAAAGAGCCCAACGAGCGAGACGGCCTTGTGGATCTTTTAGATTATGTAACCATAACAAAGAATGATGATGATCAGTGATGACCTAAAATGAGTCCCTTCAAGATAGTAACGAAGTTTTTCTACACCCCAAATTACTGCAAGACACTCCTTCTCCGTGACAGTGAGTTTCATCTCTTGACGAGTGAGAGAACGAGAGAGGTAACTGATTACTTTTTCGCCGTCATCGAATTGCTGACTTAAAATTGCTCCTAAGCCAAAATGAGAGGCATCAACTTGAAGAGTAAAAGTGCGATTGAAATCTGGATATGTAAGAACAGGGGCAGTAACTAGAGCTTCTTTGATTAGGTTAAAAGATCGGTGGCAATCGTAATTCCAATCCCATTTTATGTTTTTCTTAGTTAGCCTAGTAATGGGAGCCATGATAGTAGAGAAATTAGGTACGAATCGCCTGTACCAAGAGGCGGTGCCAATAAAACGTCGAATCTCAGTGATATTTTTGGGAGGAACTATATTTACAATGGCTTCTACTTTTTCTGGATCGGGTCGTAGCCCTTTTGCATCTACAATGTAACCAAGATATTTTAGTTCGGGCTTACAAAAATGACATTTCTCCTCAGATACAATCAAACCTGCCTCCTTCAATCGATCAAAAACAAGTCCCAAAATTTTTAGATGTTCTGAAAAAGTCCTGGAAATAATGATTATGTCATCCAGGTATACCATCACGTGATTTTCCAAATCGACACCTAGAACACGGTCTACAATACGTTGCCAGGTCGCGGGCGCATGAGTTAAGCCGAAAGGCATGCGCAAAAAGTGATATAAGTTCCGGCCTGGAACAGTGAAAGCAGTTAGTTCACGTGAAGATTGGCTGAGAGGTACTTGCCAGAAAGCTGATTTTATGTCGATGGAGCTGATATATCGGGCATCTCTTAGGCGATCTAAAATGGCAGAAATATAAGGAATGGGATATGCGTCCTTCTTAGTCTTCTCGTTTAATTTCCGGAAATCAATGCAAAATCGGTAGCTATCATCCTTCTTGCGTACTAAACACACTGGACTCGACCAGGGGCTTTTAGATGGTTCTATCACGCCAAGTTTCAACATCTCGTCGATTTCCTGATCCATGATCTGCTGTTTATACGGAGAAACTGGGTAGTAACGTGGCTTGATTGGCTTGGTGCCCGATTCAAGTTCAATTTCATGTTCTGCAACCTTGCAAAGTCCAAGGCCAGTACCCATTTGAAATATTTTCTCCTTAACCAATGTATTAAGAGCGGTTCTTTCCTGTTCTGATAAGGAATCGCCATCTATGATGCTACAAATTTCCGTGTCTCCAGAATTATTAGAGAAATGCCAGACGTCCTGCTTCAAATCTGGAATGATCTCCATAGACCTCCAAAAGTCAATGCCTAATATGAGCCTATGTGATAACTCAGGTAAGACTAAAATATCTATCATACGAGTTTTGCCTAATAAAGTTACTGGTGCTTGAAAATAACCTAAACTCGAACATGACTGCCCATTTGCAACTGTACAAGTGGTTTGTTGCTTGACAAGTTTCAGACCCAAACTTTGCAACAAAATAAAACCAGGATGTCCAACAATAGTCCGAGAAGCTCCAGAATCCAAGAGACCTAACATATTGCAACCTAAAATCGATATTTCCAAATATGGACGTTCGTCACCATGTGCGTGGGAGATAATAAAGTCTAACAGATTTTTATTAGAGAAACTTATGTTGTCGGTCGGTGAATGTTGAGGGATGGGAGTAATCTTACGACCTATCGACTCTCCCGGGTGCCGTTTCCCGACGCAGAACATTTTGGACAATCTTTAATGGTTGCATTTGGTGCTCCACAACGATAGCAATGGATTTTGCGGGAGTCTGGACATTCGCGGTTCAAATGCCCTAATTTGTTACAATTCCAGCATGTGATTGGCCTAGGATTAAAGGGTGTTCGAGGTGGTGTTCTGACCTCATCAACAGAAGAAGGTATAGAGTGGTTGAGAGGGCGGCTTATTTGAGTGGAAGGAGACGGAGATGGTTCATCCGTAGCAATGAATGCGAAATCGGGCTCGACAAAGCCATGGCGCTTTCTTGATGGACGGACATAGTGATCTGCGTGATATTTCTTAGCCTCTAGTTTAAGACACTCCTCTTCTAGTTCTTCCAGACTTTGAACTACAGGTAATTGAGTGGTGTAAAACGGAGACAAGTTCCTAGAGACAATGTCTAACTGAGCTTCGGCTTGCAGCTGACCATATCGCTTGAATAATGCGGACATACTAGAGAGATAATCCACAATGCTTTCAGTGGGATCCTGAGTTCTCTCCAAGATTTCTTTAAACAACCTAGGACGGTAATCAGGCGGTTGAAAATGACGACATAAAAGAGCTGACAAACCAGTCCAGTCTGAAAATCTATGTTTATTCGCGCGAAACCAAGTCAAAGCTTTGCCTGAAAACAGATCTATGGCAGAATCGAACAATTCGCGTTCTGAAACGCCTCGAGCTTCACGCAACTCTGATACTCTTTCCAGAAAGTTGTGAACAGAAAATTGTTAAGGGTCGCCAGTGAATTTAAGATTCCATTTTTTAACGCGCGGAGTTTTGCTACATGAGGGTGGAAATTGAGAGACATTAGGCGCTGTTGGAGTAACATTATGCGCAGGGGGCATGGTATTATGCACGGTTGGCGTGACATTAGGTGTTGATCGCGTATTTCTCGGTGCTGAGTGCTGAGAGGAATCCGAATCGGAATCTAATCGAGTCCTACCTAACAAAGAACTGAGATTAGGATTTTGTTCCAAAAGAGTCTCCAAATTATCCAGCTTACTGAGGATTTGGGTTAAAAGCTGAGATCGGATTTGACCTTCGTCATTGCTCAAGCCAGTGACAGGGATACGGTCCACACGATGAAGCAAATGAATGAGCTGAGACTCTAATCGTTCAAACTTGGTCTTGGCTTTAGCTCCTGAAACGTTCTGAATAGAGGATTCAAGGTCTTTTAAAGTTTGCACGACGTAGGCTCGTTCCTCGTCAAAATCGCGATTGTACGCAGGATAAATTAGTTTTTGCCCTGCTTTTCCATACGCAAAATAGGGCGAAACGCGGCTCGCAACTCGTCTACGGTCTGCGTGTCATCAGCAGGCAATCCACGAACTGAAAGCTCATATACGAGCATCTCCTTTCTGAGAAACTGAACTCGCATATTATAGTCCATTTTAAACGAATTAAATTTAACACACGAAAGCTCAAAGAATTAATCAAAAAAAATAAAAATAAATAAGTCAAGTTAACGTAATAAAAGTTAAAGGCAAAAGAAAATGCTTTATGATGGAGATAAGCAAAGTAAATGATTGAAGTAAATATTCGTGATCATAAATTTGTTGATCAAAGGTAAGGTAATTTACTCGAATGGCCAAAAACAAATATATGTACTTAATAACTAGTCAAAATCAGTAAATGGGTAACTATACCTAAATAGTAAATAAGTCACAAATAAAGTGGATTATAGACAAAATCAATACTAGTCAATCCAACAGTCAATATAACAGGTAAGTCAAAAATAATCATACAGTTAAATACAGTAAATTATTGTAAGGTGTTAGTACAAAAAAAAAACCAGCAAAAATAAAAAAAATTATACAGCTCACCTAAGGGATGATTTGAAGGGTGGGAAAAAAAAATTACGGTTTTGCTTTTTAAGGGCCCCACGTTGGGCGCCAAAATTGCAACGCGTCTTTCGCTGTTATAAAAAAAAATTTAGTTATAAAAAAAAATTGATTATTTTTTTTTTTTTTTTTTTTAATCAGAATATTTATTTAAATTAAGTAAAAATAAAAAAAAGTGAAGCCAAAACTACGAAGCCAAGCTGAGGTGAGAGGCTGAGGGACCGCGTGCAAATGCCCTAGCTCTATAGCCAGAGAGTAAGGGGGGGTTTTAAATAGGGCGCCACCGTTTTGCAGCCAGGCCAAAACGGAAACCTTCAAGATGGTGCTGGGGCCTCACTCTCAGCTGGACTTCACAACTTAGATAGAAAAAAAAAATAAATAAATAAAAGAAAATCACAGGGGGAGCTGTATAAATAAAACGAGGAGAATTAAAATTATTGCTGGCTTTATTCAATATGAAGGAAAAAATATAAATATATATCGATATATGGGGGTTAGAATTTAACCTAAACTTAGCTGTGACGTAATACAACAGGTTGACAGATAGTAGAATTCTTCCGAAGGGAAGAAGACGATGGTGCGTCAGTGGACGTCAACCAGACGTCGGATAGACGAAGACAAGAAGCAAGAAGAAAGAGAAAGAACGGAGAAAGAAAGACCCTGTTAAAAAAAAGAAAGCATTAGCTGATGGCTTATTAAATAAAAAAAATTACCTAGTTCCTTTTCCCTTTGTATAATAAATTCATAATAAAGTAGTTAAATTAAAATGGCAAAACCAACTAATTGAAAATAACCAAAAGGAAAAAGGAACTATATGAAAAAAAATAAAGCAACTATAAAAATGTCAAATTATACGCAAGAATTAAATTTGAATTTGAATTAAATTAAATTCGAATTAAATTTCAATTTGAAAAATATAAATAAAAATAATTAAAGTCACACCCCAAGTTTTGGTTTGAGATAAAAAAAAAATTTATAAAATTATATTCAGGAACTTAATATTGGGATTAAATATTTTAATTAAGCTTGAAGAGCCATAAACTTAAAATAAAATTAATTCGTTAAGCCAGCACGTACGCCTATGTACTAAGGTTACATCATAAAATAAAAAAAATAATCGATTATGTACACACATAAGGGAAATATACAACAATATAAAATATAGCACAAGTAATGTCAACATATTAGTTATCAATTAGCAAACCAATCAATTATTTATTAAAGCTAGGACATAATAAAAATAAAAAAAAATAATTATAATAATATGATCAGGATATGCCGCTATTAAAAGAGCAATACAAACTTAAAAAAAAAATGTCCATTCAAGAACCATCTTGACAAAATGGTGGATTTATAATAATTATAATCAAAAAAATAAACGAGATGGTTCGCACTCGAACATCTCAGATTTGATCAAATAATTTATTCGATGGGGAGTGAATGCTGTGTAACTACATTGTTTAAGTTACTTCACGTCTGTAGACATTAAAAGACTTACAGTCTGCTTGCTAATCTCAACGATAAAGTATGTGTGATTTGATTTTGACACACTTATTAATATTTTATATTTCGGGCACACCCTGTATGGCAAGAATTAAGATACCATATCACGCTTCAAGCAAACTTGTGCTATATAAAACAAAGAAAACGTTCCAAAATAAGCAGTAAGTTGGACCCCGTTATAAAGGAAAAAATTATAAGTTAAATAAAGTTAATTAAGTTTCAAGGTCAAGATTAATTGCATTTAAACCAAATTGACAGTAAACAGTTAAAAAAAAATTCTATAGTATAGGTAAAATGGGGTCCACTTATTCGTAAAACAACAAAGAATTTCATTTACTTAGCCAACGAGACCCATTTTACTCGGTCATAACTATAAAAGCACATTTATCTGAACAAAGCATGTGGTGTTAAATTATGGCCATTTAATAGCAATATACAGGGACAAATATAAAAGAAAAATGAATTATGCTTACCTAAGGAGCTATAGGGTCTGTAAAATTGAAATTGGGGGTCTCAACGTTGGTGAATGCTCTGATGGTCAGCCCCTTCACGGTCTTAGTGACCCGACTTAACTAAAAGAGAGCCCCAGATGGTGTTTTTAGGAGAACAGTTGAAAAATTGACAAAGAAACAGCATGGTATATTAAAAAAACTCACCTCCAGCGAACAACTGATGACAAAAAATCCCACGATGTGGCTTTCTGTGGCCCCAGAAACCAAAAATGCACAAGCAAAACTAAAGTAGACTAAAGGGGCACAGAAAGTATCGCTTCAGATCCAAAAATCAACAGATGGCTTGAATAGCCCTGGATCTGGAAACGCCTGCTGCCTGGTTGAACGCTGGAAGTTAAGTGAAGTCACTCAAGAATTCTAGGTTAAAAGTTGAAAAACGTGCCGTTAACAGGATATGAGAGAGAAGAGAAACGCCAGAGAGGGGTGGAGAGAGATAAAGCGAAAGAGGGACCCATTTCCGGCCAGAACCACAGAACAATAAAGGTTAGGGCAGAACTACCTGCTCGCTCCGAAAGAGAGAGACCAGTTCACACACTGGCGGCGACACGGAATGAAGTGTTTAGAGCCGTGCGCATTCAATTGCAGATGCTCCAAGCAACGACTTAATACAGGATGGACGGAGTTTGTTTACATTTGGCGTGTCTCCAACAACAGGCCACAGTCATATGTACTATGCAAAATATAATAAACAAATGGCGATAATTATTCGTTTAAGTAGTGTATTGGGTAGGCTTTGGTAATTAGCAACGTTACATTGTTCATTATTAGCCCTTAGAAGAAGTATATCGATTTAAAAAAAAATTCTTCCACAAATCCGGCAACAACGCTTTACGTATTTACGCAAAACCTTCAACAAGCCTGAATCACGATACACATAAGTTACAGAATGATATTTTATGACCATATGACCGCGAATTTGGTTTCGCTCTTGAAGTGAAGTTGACAGCTATTAGCTTTTTTCCAGTTTTTTGTATTTTTCTAAGTTTTTGTGACAGTTTGTGATACTACTTAAAGAGAAAATGCCCAGACAGTGCCAAGTGTGCAGAAAAATAGACTATTCACGTCGAAATCTAAGTTTCCACAGGTAATTTGAAGTTTGGGGTTAGGTTTACTAACATAGGCGTGGGAACTGCGGTTTTCGTTTGTTTTACCCATTATATCTCACTTAGGTTGGTTCTCTGGGGTACTAGTACCTATTATGATTTAATCGTATCGTAACTTTTAGGTTTCCCGCTGACCCTAGTAGACGAGCACTGTGGCTTGAAATTTTAAATATTCAAGATAAAGTCCTTCCGAAGAGTGCTGACATAATATGTTCTAAGCATTTTGAGGACCAGGATTTTACTTATAGGGCAGGTGGCTCCCGCATACTTAAGAAAGAAGCAGTTCCAAAGAAACCATTTGTGCCTTCCGTTGCACATGACAGGTAACTAGGCTAGGCACACAAAATATGTTTTTACTTTAAACTTTTAAACTAACAAAGTAAAAAAATATAAATATACTGTGGATATATATTCAGATATGTAACATAAGTTTTTACTATTATTTTTTATTTTGACAAGTAAAACTAAAACATTATATAACTATTTAAACTACTTAATAATGATTTTAGCCCACCTCGAACCATCAGCAAGTGTGGATGCCACAAAGTTCACATCGAAGCCTAGATTCCCCATCTACTTTAAAGGTTGAACATCAAAAGTCCTAGTTCAGTAGGATCTTCAACAACCTTAACTGGTTCGGGAACAGAAGTTCAGATATTAAAAAAAAATAGGAAAAGCTTCAACTAGTATATCTAACGAAGAACTTGTGGGGCTAAAATCAGGTTTTAAAGGAAAGCTTAGTCTTGTAAGAAGATCAGGAAAGAGGTAAATATTTTTTGACAGTTCTGGTAACAATAATGACTAATAATCATCACAGGTTACCCTATTTATTATATTATGTAAACATAATATAATGTACAGTGTGTCCATGCGTGGAGTTGACAAAGGGAAAATAATTGTTGTAGGAAAGGAAACTACCTTGGAGATATGTCATTGGAAGATTGTGAGAGTATACCTAAAAGGAATTTTAAGGTGATGAAAACACAATAATAAAACAGAAAAAAAATTAAGGGACTTAATACCACTATATGAAGGTTAAGAGCAAGGATTATGACTTTAACTGGCTTACTCAAGTTTCTCAAAGAGGGTGGTCAGGAATAAAATTTACTGGTTATGTGAATATTGGTATTAATTTAGATACTCGTTTATACGGCCGGAGGCAAAAGACGTGCTTCTATTTATGGTGGTAGGCTTAAATTATTATTGTTATTTTTATAATCTTGGTATAAGATTTCTTCAACAAGTCTGTTTTTTTTTTTTAATACCTATAGTTTAGGAATAAATTAGTTTTTAAATTGAAAATTTAGAATTAACCTAAATTATTTACTAAATACCTTTATATAATATTCCAAAATTATATATGTTTTTTATTATGAATAAATTATATTCCATTCTATTATTATATACAGGTTGTCCGGAAATTCAATTTCAATTTAAAGTCGTATATTTCAAGGGGATATTCTACATAAAAAAAAGTTTATATAAATGTAGGTCCTTTAAGGACTGATCAAATTTAATGTCAACTCTCAATATTAAAAATTAGCGTTTATTAATACTAGTTCGTATGCTAAAAGGCACACGGTCCTTTAAGCTGTTGCAAAGAAATAAAATTGAAAGTAGTCTTTGTAGGTCACCTTTAGACAGTCATAACTTCCTTATAAGACATTTAAGGACTTTTATTCATAGGAACTTATTTTCATATGTAGAATATCCCCTTGAAATATACGAAAGGAATTTCCGGACACCCTCTGTGTAACACTTGTTTTGCAAATAAAGCAAATTACTCTAATTTGATTTACATGATTTATTTAAAAACCCCATACCCGCCTACCTTTTCTTATTTTATCAAACCAAAAAATAAATTGGTTATATCTAGAGCTAGGCCCATTGTTTTCTTTAAAAAAAAACTCGGTTTTATTGATAAAAAAAAATAAAAATAAAGGAATCATTCAGATTTTACAATTGGATAAATATTTTATCATCAGTTTTCTTTGAACCCTAAACATCTATCTACTGTCAGAATTTTGGCAGGCTAGTTCAGTTTCAGTTCGCAAGGGAACTTCATGTTACTTAGAAACCGTAAAAGTATTTTGAATTTATGAATACTTCACCTAAAATTTTCGATCATATTTTGTCAAACTGATTACAAATTAACACGAAACTGTTACGCCACTGAATAATTTTACCAATATGACCATGCTTTACAGCGTTGCGCTTTTTGTCTCATTGCAGTTTGAATCCAGCTTCTAAGTAGAAGCCGCAGTAAATACCCCTCACCCCCCCTTTCCTGTTTGTTGTTTGAGACAGACGATAGACCTTTTTATGAATGACTGGCTACGTCCATCTTGTATTAGGTCGATGGCTCCAAGCCAAGAGAAATGAAACAGATGCACCCAAATTTAGTTTTACATAAGAAGTCAATTCGAAAATCCTACAATTCACTAAAAATTATTTAAAGAAAACCCAAGTCCTAAGATACCCCTGCCATTCTCGGAGCAATCGGCCATTAATGTTATGGCCCACACATGTGCAGAAGAAGAATATTAACCTAGAAAATTCGTTAGTCAATTTGACAGGTTATCATAAGAGTTGAAAACAAACAAATATATTAGAAATACATAATAAAATACTTATATAACTCTCGGATTCCAGGGAGATATGTGATTTAAAATAGGGGGATAATGTAGCCTGCTTCGTCAAAGACAACGAAAACAGAGGCTGTTGACCTTGGGTACGTATTTACTATTTGTATGGTATTTATTGGAATTTGTAGAAGCTATGACAGACCAAACTATTAAACCTGTTAAGGAACTTATTTATGAAGAGTATACAGGGAACCAACATCCTTTTAAAAGGGCAAGGTATGTATTTACTTTATACAGGGAAGCAAACATCGTTTTAAAAG
The DNA here is from genome assembly GCA_963920685.1 of Polydrusus tereticollis. Classification (NCBI taxonomy): domain Eukaryota; kingdom Metazoa; phylum Arthropoda; class Insecta; order Coleoptera; family Curculionidae; genus Polydrusus; species Polydrusus tereticollis. Next base: position 49,847,214 of record OY987327.1, on the reverse strand, counting down.
GGCCAAATTCAATTTTTTTAAACGACACAATACAAGTCAGGCTGGGACATAAGGCATTAGATTCTTAGAGTTCTTTTGTGACAAAATCGGATTGTCACAGTGGCGTACATTTCTTTTGTCAATATTATTCGTGATTCAGCCCCTCGGGACGCCACTGGAACTCAGAATTATCATCTAGTTTGTGCAAATGTGCAAAATCGGCAAAAGGATCTTTGAGATATTAATGGAAAATCTATTTTTTTTTTTCAACTGTGACACCCTGTATCTTAAAAACTAGACCTTTTAGGACACAATACAATGTTTATATAAACTTTTCTACTTGAATTTGTCTCAGGAATACGCCTTAGAATTACGGCTTATCATTAAGTAACACCCTGTATGCCTCAGTGGAGAGCTCATTTCTCAACCTAGGTATACAATGTACTATTTTCTACTACTAACTTGAGAAATTGCCATTATTAATTCCATTTCTGTAATAAAAAATAAATTTTCTCTGCCCAGGGAAATAACGATAATAAATATTCACCCAAGAAAATAATAAAAAACTTTCTGTGTTTTAAAGTTAAGTTATACGCGATTTTAACATTCATACTCACCATTCATACTCACTTTAGCATATTATTGGGTTTGAGCCTTGACTAACCATTTTATATGAAGAAATTCAACAAAATAATTTCAAATTTTTAATAAAACAGGAATTTTTATCATAAACTAGAAGATATTTCCAATTCAAACTGTTATATTCCAAAATGTCAACACGACACCGAAACATAATAGTTAGAGCCGCGGTGAAAAAAATGCCTTGGAACTCCCAAACGGATGAGAAGCACGTTTTTGTATAGCTAGAGTGTCGTTCTCGAAATCCGTGTTGTCGAGTAGGGGTCTGGCGCTCGGCGGCGAGCGGCTATAATATTTTTTCCAAATTTTGACCAGCGGTTTAAAAAAACATTTCCCAAACGGATGAAAATTACTGGAGGGCATCTAGGCAACTCCCCAATTACCGGAAAATATTTTCATCCGATTTGATCCTTGCCGTAACCTCCAGTACAATTAAATGGACCCAAACTCCGAAATTAAAAAAAAATCAGCCGTATGCATGCAACCGGACTAAAATGAATCGCTATTATTTATGTTATTAAAAAAAAAACTTTTCATCCAAAATGAGCCTGGCTAAACTATGCCAAATAACAGAAAACCTCGCCAGCACGCGTGATTTTGATCCCGGAGTTCTCCGTTAATTTTCTGCGAGATTTAGATGGAAGTTTCGTAAACTTATTTGTCTCTGGTTTAAACATATTAAAAAAATGAAATGCTTCCGAGAGGCGGTGAAATGTTGAGTGACTATTCAATGGTAAGTGAAAATTTTCATGCATGTTCTGGAAGATCTAGTCTTGGCCGCAATAAATTTGGATGAAAATCATTTTTCGATGTTCTCTAGGTGTCAAAGAACCTGTGTGCAAATTTTCATCCATGTTGGAATTACTCTATCAAATTTTGCCAATTTAAATTCTGAAAAACTGTTATAAAGCGATGGCGACACATGTAGCAAAAAAAATTTTTTTACATATTCTCAGACAAGAACTCTAGCTCCCTGCTCAATTTCAAGTTTAAATGAGCAAATTTTTTTTCCCCCCTTTTTCCCATTTTTTTTTAGCTCCTGGAAGAGCTCTTTGCAAAGATCAAATCGGATGAAAATATTTTTCCAGTAATTGGGGGGTTGCTCAGATGCCCTCCAGTAATTTTCATCCGTTTGGGAAATGTTTTTTTAAACCGCTGGTCAAAATTTGGAAAAAATATTATAGCCGCTCGCCGCCGAGCGCCAGACCCCTTAATCGACAACACGGATTTCGAGAACGACACTCGAACTATACAAGAACGTGCATCTTATCCGTTTGGGAGTTCCAAGCCAACGCTTAGTTGCAATATACAGGGTGGTCTAAAAATCCAATTATTTTGGTTACTTGAAAAAATGTGTAAAAGTCGAATTTTTCAAATGAAACACCCTGTATATTATTACTGATTTGAAAAGCTGATCAAATTTCCTATTAACTTATGTGTACCATACCTATACCCAACTACTCAGTTTCTGATTTATAAGCATTTTTATTTCAAAAGGTTTCTTGAAATAGTTGTTATGATTTCGATATTTTAGTTCCTCTAGCCCTTGCCAGCCGAACAATAATAAGTTAAAAACTATGGAAGAAAACTATTCAAACGCAGTTCTAATCAATTTATTTATTCTGTTTGGAGAATGTGATAAAATTATAAGCAGGACATGTAGAAAGTTTAATGAGATATTTCCGAATCTACCGTCAATGAACAACAAAAGATTTGTTCGATTTCAAAATACTTGCGTTGCGTTTGGTTCAACTTTAAAAGAGCAAAGACCCCGATCCGTAACTTCTGATGAAGACAACAAGATTAATGTTTTGGCATATTTCCATGCAGTTCCCCAGTCATCAATACGAAGTGCCGCAGATGATTTGTGTATAACTTATTCATCAATTCAAAAAATTCTGGAAGATTCAAACATGCGTGATAATAAATTACATACATGATTATAAATTTAATAAAGTTCAAGCTATGAACCCTCAAGATCCTGAGCAAAAAGTCGAACTTTGCGAGATGCTTTTGGTTTCTTCGACGGATAAATCAAAGTTCTCAATGGAAGGGATTTAATCGTCATTTTTGGTCAAGTGAAAATCCGCATATCACGAGAGAAGCAGGATATCAAGAAAAGTTCAGTTTTAATGTTTTTTGCACGTTTCTAGACAACCAGTACGTGGTATTCAAGGAGACATTAACATCAATAAACTACCTCTATATTTTAGGAACAGCTGTCGTAAACTTTGTCGTAATCTGCCACTTGAAAATATCGAAGCTGTTGGATCAGCTCGACGAAGCTCCTGCACATTGCACGGGGGCAGTTACCTCGGAACTGAATAGGCTTTTTGATGACCGTTGGATAAGGTGTTTAGGAATTGGCCTCCGAGATCCTCCGATCTTAATCCATTAGACTTTTACTTGTGGGGTGTGTTCAAAGACAAGGTTTACGGATCACCAGTAAATTCGCGAGAAGAGTTACTTATCGGGTCAACCAAGCATTTCAAGATCTGGATACAAATGAAATTAAATCTGCCACGACGGCTGCAGTCAAAGAGCGTATTTTAAAGTGTTTAGAAGTAAACGGACAGCATTTTGAGCATATCATTTGAAATTTTATTTAAAAAGTTTATTGTTTTAGTATTTTCATATAATTATTATTCTTTCTTGGCCCTTTTAAAGTTGCCCCAAACGCAGCGTAATTGTTTTGAAATCGTACACATTTTTTGTTGTTCATTGGTACAAAAATGTTTAACAGTGTAAACCAAGTGTGCATTAATTAAAACTCAAGGTATGTTTAGACAATAGTTAATGAAAAATTTGTAACAAATGTAAAATAGTGATACCACAAATAAAAATAGCTCTCTTGTAGTCTGATGATGGTTTAAGTTAAAATAAACCGAATCGTCACAAAAAACAAATATTGTTTTTCTATTCCGAAATTGACCGAAAACCCAGAAAATTAAAATCAAATAGAATAAATAAATTCATTAGAACTGCGTTTGAATAGTTTTCTTCCATAGTTCTTAATTAATAATTGTTCGGCTGACAAGGGCTAGAGGAACTAAAATATCGAAACCATCACAACAATGACAGGACACAAGACATATGAGAATGCATGGCACACTAACTAAAAAATTCATTTGAACTATTTCAAGGAACCTTTTCAAATAAAAATGATTATAAATCAGAAACTTGACTAGTTGGGTATAGGTATGGAATACATAAATTAATAGCAAATTTTATTAGATTTTCAAATCAGTAATAATATACAGGATGTTTCATTTGAAAAAATCTACTTTTACACATTTTTTCAAGTAACCAAAATAATTTAATTTTTAGACCACCCTGTATATTACAACTAAACTTTTGCCATAGCATAAAAGGCCTCCGGGTATTGCCTAACTGTCAACCGAATTTCAGTGACTTAGCATCTTAAAGTTTAAAAATCTCGCCATGTCAGGTCATGTTTTTCAAAAAAGAAATGGAAAATAATTAATATCTGAAAATCGGGAAGAGATAGGTATAGGGAAGTGCTAAGCAAATGTGTTGCAAAAATAGGTTAATATACAGGATATTTCGTTTAAAATACCAAAGTTGCTACTACTTTCTAGTAGAAGCGGCAACACCGCATTATCCAAAATATTTTAGCTCTGTAGAGCGTGTCCCTTTATGCAATGAACTAAATTTTTGGATCATTCCATTGAGTTGTTCGCCAGAAACGTCTAATTCGCTTTCGTCGTGAATCACCCTGTATACCTCAGTTCAGAACTCACTTTTTTTATAAAAAATTTAACACCCTGTATATCGAAAACGGGGCAACTCCGGACACATGTTCATATGAACTTTTTTTCTTATCATATCATGCTTCCTAATTTTCCGCTGTCACGCCGTTTTTTCCTTGGCTGGATGGGTTTGGTCACTATATCTTTTACTGTCGTTAATGCAACTTTGGTCAAAATACTCGTTTCACTAAAACTTGCACTCCGGTCGTACCCTTTTTCTAAAAGGGTACAGTAATAGTATATTATTAACCAAGGTTTAGACAGCCATCATTATTGCCCGAGCGGCGAGTTTAAATCACGAGGAGCGAAGCGACGAGGGATTTAAGACGCGAGGGCTATAATAAGCTGTCTAAACCGTGGTTAATATATTATTTTTTCCACTACTACAAACTTTTATATGACATTTATCTTTATAGTATTAATAATTATAAAAAATTATAGGTAGGTATAAGTATATTTTTTAATCAAGTTACCTGCGCTTTGGAATTGGCAAAATATTTTGTTGTTTTGTCAGGTGGCTTTGTCAATGTCAATTTGTGTTTATTTGTGTCATCAGATTTCACGAGTTTTGCGTTTTTTTTTAAAATGAGCGAAGAAAATGTTAGTGATAATATTATGTGTACACCTCCCGAATTAAGGATGGAAGCAGAAAAAATGTTGATTGTATCGATATTTTACAATATCAAGTAATCTAATATGTATTGATAATTATCTGGTTGCCTAACCACAATGAATTGATGTTGTAGAATTAAAAAATCAAGTTACCTGCGTTCAAACAAAATTCGGTTAAGGTCAAAGATCGGTCAATAATGGATTTCAATGGCTTATTATTGACCATGGTCAATAATGACTTATAAGGTAGAGAAAAACGATTTCTAGCGTTAATAATCGGACAATAATGGCGATGTTATAGGTTAGTAGTGGAAAAACGTTCTTTATTATGTTTTTGGCATCAAGTGATAAATGTTTTTTCTTCGTTACACCATAACTTCCGGAAGCAATATTATCTGAAGTTTTACACAGATCTGATATTTTTTGGATGCTCGATAGCACACACGAAAATACCTTTAACGCACAGCTTGACAAGCACCAAACGACTGATGAACTAAGATGAAAATACTCTGCTTTATATTGAACACAATTTGCCATTAACCTACCTAATGTACCAATATAATAACATAATTAATAGTAACGTAAGGCCCTTAATTATTAGTTTAGGCATAGATGATATTATAATATTGTAGATTAGTATTTTTGTATAAATATTAATAGCTATTTAATTACATGATTAAAATAAAGATACTTACCTATTATTTTATATTAATTTGTTGTCTTGTTGAAAATAGCTAACCTAAACTATTGAAATTAGTAGGTAATCAGGACCTGTACCCTTTCAAAAGGCACTTATTAATGGCTGGGTTTAAATTTTATTGCGGTCGGGAAATCAACGAATTATTGTGGAATGGAGTATACTATTAATATACCGCTTCGAGGCGCTTCTGTGCTCTGTACAATGATTTCGTTTACATCTGGTATTGTGCGAATTGGCAAACGTCGGTGCATTTATGAACGCATCTCCTCTTTTTTATGTCTTGGGTAAGGAAAAAAAAATTATGACGAAATTTATATTATATTTAATATTTTTGGTTAGTTGATGAGTTATCAACATCGATACAACATAGTGTTATGAATAACATAATTTTTTGGTTAGATTTGCATGACACGCCCAGTGTAAACTATGGCATCGTCAACAGTGATATAGAACAAAAATGGCTGATCAGCAGTAAAGACAGCATTACATGGCGGATCATCTACCCGAATCTCAACTGAAAAAAAATTAGTAATCAAAGAATAACAATAGGAAATAATTGTAATGATAACAATTTAAATTTGCGTATTATATTCCTGAATATATTAGAGGAAAATGTCGGGTGTCATCAGATAATAGTTCCTCAAACTTATAAACTTCTTTTATTTAGAAGTTATTAGAACGATTTAATTTTTATGTTGACAAAGCTTATAAAATTAGTACTAAGTTTTGATATTTAACTAAGTCCGTGCAGTTTATCTTATTTGATTAAGCTTGACATTCTGCATACAGCGACACACCAAACATCTTTTTTTTTCCAATTCCAATCTAGAGCTCTAATAGATGCTTGCCTTAACAGGGTAAGAAATGATATTCTGTTAAACACATGAAAGTTTTTTGAAATTTTTGAAATTTTGTATATTTCAATTGATGAAAGTAAAAAAATTGTAATTTTAATTTTACCAGTACATTTATTAAGAATTTAACAATATTACCAGTAAAGTTAAACGTCAAAATGAAGGTACTTTTGTATGATTCCCATTTTAACGAAGTTTCAATACTGGTAAAAGCTTTAGCAGCAGCAGCAAAATAGTAATAGTATTTTTTTAAGGAAAATGCAGACACTGTTTTCTCTCGAAATCTAGAAAATGTTTAGTGTTGGCATGTATTGCAGTTGTACTCAACTTGCAGAAGTTTCAAACAAAACGAAAAATAATTGCTCAAAGATACTCGCTATTAATAGTTCGCCATTTTCTAATAAAACTGCTACTAATTTTATCATAATATGCCCTGGTATTCTACGTTATTATTACTATACAGGGTGTCTCAAAACTCAGTATCAAGATTTTAGGGGCGTATTTGCCAGGTCAAAATAAGCCTTTTTTTTCCTATAAGCATGTGTCCGCAAACGCTTCGTCACCGATCTACAGAGTGTTAAATTTTCAAAAAAATTTTATTTTTTCCTTCATAGCTCTTTTAGTTTTTGAGATATTAAGATAAAATTTAAAACATAGATTACGCTTTAGGGCTTACATCATCTAGTATACCGAGTGATTGTAAGAATCTACAGGGAGATATTTTTTCAGGGGTCATGCTCCCTTTTCTCCGCATAAACTTTTTTATAGTGCGCTGCTGGCGGATTCTGAAATATGCAGTACATTCTTTGTTTTGTTTATAAACTTTTTTATCTCTTATAATTTTTATGCATCTAAGATCGTTATCGAGAAAAAAATTTAAACAAATTTTTGTAATTAGCTACATTTAATTAACATTTATAACAACAGGGGGGAATAAATACCACAATGAAAACAAAAGACGCTATACTTATTTGTTATAAGATTATTTAAACATTACCTCAAAAATAAGAAACTTAATCAACTTTGACTTTTTATAAAAGATGCTGGAAATGCCCTCCTCTTTCTGCGATACAACCCTCTACTCTTCTTCTCATAGACTGCCGTACGCGTTCTAATATTCCGGGATTATTTCTTACCGTTTGAAAGGCATCCATAATTCGTCCAGTTAGAACTTCGATGGAAGGCACTGGTCCTGCATCATAAACTAGACTCTTTACATGCCCCCATAAAAAGAAGTCCAGCGAGTTGCAATCTGGGGACCGTGGGGGCCAAGCAATTGGACCTGCTCTGCCAATCCACCGATTGGGAAACACTGTGTCTAAATAATCGCGGACGGTGACTCGAAAATGAGGGGGGGCCCCATCGTGCATAAACCACATTTGTTGACGAACGTGTAAAGGCACATCCTCCATTAATGCAGGCAATTCATTCTGTAGGAAGTTTAAATATGTGTCACCATTTAAAATTCGCGGTAAAATAAAAGGACCAATTAAAGTATCTCCTACTATTCCTGCCCATATGTTTACGCTAAACTGTTCCTGGTGTCGAGATTCTCTGATCATGTGTGGATTTTCTAGTGCCCAAATATGAACATTGTGGTAATTCACTACTCCGTCGCGTGTAAATTGAGCCTCGTCGGTAAAAAGGATACGAGATAAAAATTCAGGATCCACAGTACACTTGCGCAGTATCCATCTGGAGAACTGCAAGCGCTGTGGAAAGTCTCGAGGAAGCAAACCTTGGACGCGCTGAATATGATATGGGTATAGCATGTTTTCGTGTAAAACCCTCCAGACAGTTGAACGGGAAACATCCAAATGCCGTGCTATTTGTCGAGTACTCATACCAGGGTTTTCGTCGATAACATTTAAAATCTCTTCATCAACTGCTGGGTTGCGTGCTTGTCTTGGTCTACCAGTATCGTGCATTGGAGTCTGAAATCTGCCGTATTCCCGAAGGTGTTGATGGGAATTTATAAAAGTTCTGTAGTTGGGAAGCCGGCGATTAGGAAATCTTAGCGCGTACAACCTCTGCTCATTAAGCCCGTTACCATTAGCCAGACCATAAACGAAATGGATGTCAGCCAGAAGTTCAAATGAATATGGTCCATTTTCCATTTTAATGTTAAACAAATCAAAAAATATACGATAAGTTATAAACCAACTTTTAAATAATGTCAAATGCTTCAAAATAAGCGTAAACGTCAAAATGAAAATAGCAGTCAAAGCCCACTAATTGTTTTTTTTATTGTTTCATTGAAAAATTTCAATTAAATATGGCGAATTACAAAAATTTGTTTAAATTTTTTTCTCGATAACGATCTTAGATGCATAAAAATTATAAGAGATAAAAAAGTTTATAAACAAAACAAAGAATGTACTGCATATTTCAGAATCCGCCAGCAGCGCACTATAAAAAAGTTTATGCGGAGAAAAGGGAGCATGACCCCTGAAAAAATATCTTCCTGTAGATTCTTACAATCACTCGGTATACTAGATGATGTAAGCCCTAAAGCGTAATCTATGTTTTAAATTTTATCTTAATATCTCAAAAACTAAAAGAGCTATGAAGGAAAAAATAAAATTTTTTTGAAAATTTAACACTCTGTAGATCGGTGACGAAGCGTTTGCGGACACATGCTTATAGAAAAAAAAGGCTTATTTTGACCTGGCAAATACGCCCCTAAAATCTTGATACTGAGTTTTGAGACACCCTGTATATGTCCTTCAGAAAATATTAAGTTCATTTGGCAACGCAATTTTGGAGTATGCCCAGATACCACTGATGCTCTATCTTCTTTGCTGCTTTAATTTCTTTGAACTAGGTGATATATAGTTGGGGTCAAGCAAATATTTGACGCGTGACACTTCCATATTGTCATGGGTGTCAAATACGGCAGGCCACTCATAATATAAAAGTTACTAATGACTAATTTATATTATAATAATTACCACCCACTTGAAGTATTTGTATCTTTATTCTTTTATATGACTAAAAAGAGATATACATAAACCGAGTTAACTTCTCGTCGATTTGGTCAAATCATATGGGCTGCAGATCCGTATTATATATATTAATTTAATCGTTATACACTACTAATCGTTATACACTACTAAGATTGCTTTTGTTAAGACCTGTGATATTAATGGTCAATCCTGAATCCCACTATTACAATGCACAGAATTTATCAAAACAAATTTATTTATATTATAATTCATATTCTTAGACCAATTTCCCAGCAATCAATTTCTGCAAAGGTTTATAAATAACAATATTCGTCAGTCCGGCCCTGACTAAGTATCAGCTGTAATAAAGTTGGTGAAATCGAAATAACTAGTATTGGACAAATATGACAAGATGGAAGTGTCACGCGTCAAATATTTGCTTGACTCCAACTATATTAAGAATGTAGATAAATTACCAAGAAAGTGTTCAAATAAACTTCCTATTATTATGTAGTGTTTCCAAAAGTTTTAAAAGCAGACTTACCTTTGCTTGCTGAAGAAGCTGTAACGCCCGACTCGTCAATGTCAATTATAGCCTTTTGTGAAACATCAGTAATTCTAACAATAGGATGTCCACGATACTTTAGACCTCTTAATTGTACTCCTCTCTTAAAAATTGCTGTGACACCAATCTTAAAAAAAAATAATATCGTAGGGACCATATGAACAATGTATTTTTAATTATATATTATTATTATATTTGATGTAATTTTCATCATAAATTGAAACATTATTCTAAAAGGAAACTGTCATATTCGAAAATGTCAACACAACAAGAAATTTGATAAATTGCAGAATCGTTTTGTGCTATCGGTACAAATCTCTTCCAAGGTTGTCAAACTGACCCCTTTTGTAGATATTATGCCGGGTTGCATAGGATCTCGTTAACCGGCAATTTAATATTATTTATTATTTATTATTATATTACATACTGCGCTGCAAATCAGCATAATATGCGTACTAATTGTATTAAAGACTTTTAAATAGCACCTATTTTCTATAAACTGACATTTAAAATCGCATTTCTTTAGTTTCATTTTTTAGTTTCACAAGTGAAATCCCAGACTACTTGATTTTCAAAATATTTTCAAAATTAGGCACAAATGGTTAAAGTATAATATACGAAGTCAATCGGAACAGCAAAACACCGAAATTCGGGTTATAGGCGGCAACTTCTTTCAGAAGCAAGGGGCGGCGTGCAACACTATGAATGGAAAATATTTTACCACATTTTTTTTTATGTATACAAAACCAACCGGAAGAGCATGAGGAACTATTGAGGTCGGCATTGTGGGGCAGCATTTAAATTATTCCCAATAATTTTCATATAACTAGAGGGATCTATTTTTTTCAAAATTGACATTATATTATATGATGATGATAAGAAAACACTTAATACCCGTTTATCATTATATTTTATTTCATGTGAATTTGATAAAAAGTCAAAATTCACTTTCCAAATTTCCAGAGCTTGAACAATCAACTGCCGGTAAAATACAATATTCATCCTCCTTCTCTATGAGATGCTGGAAACATTTCATCCATATACCACTGTCGTTTACTTGATCAACAACTGTGCTTATATTTCCAAGTACAAAAGCATTGTCAGTTGGCGATTGGTTATATTTTCTTAGTTTTTTTCTTGACTGCAGCCCAAATCATCTCGATTGGATTAAATATATAGTAATAGGGGGCAGGCATAAAATAGTATGACGATATGCTTCGCATACTTTGTTGATTACATATTCCTTTTTAAAGTTCTCTTTTTTTATAGCTTCCAATAACACCTTTTTTTTAGCGTTTTGAGGAATTTTCATGTTTTTACTTTCCAATAATCTCATCCTTCTTTGTGCTGCTGTTAGGAACTTTGTTATGTAGACGCGAATGATAGGATGCATTGTCCATATCAATGACAGAATTGGGGGATAGATTTGGTAGCCATTGTACAATAACTTCAATAAACCATTTTTCGAATAGACTGGCGGTCACATCTTTCCGGTAGTCAGCCGATGAGTGCTTTATATTTTTGACCAACAACAATAAAGCGTTAGGAACAAAACCCTTAATATTGCCTGCGTGTAGTATTATAACGCGTTTACCGCGAGAGCAAGGTCAATTTAGTGTGCACATTACTATCATCCACCCAACCATATACACTATCTCCCTTTTTAATTGGCGATATACCTTAATTTGACGTAAATATTCTTGCCGCTATGCTACGATACGAGATGATTCCATTATACCATTCTTTTGTTCAATCTTTTGAAGCCACAATCTAGCAAAATACTACGTAAGGTGTCCAGAGATTTATATTCATAATCAGAATAATCCCGTAACTTATCCCGAATCATTTCTAATGTAGGGACTTTGTTTTCCTCGTCAAATTGATATACAACTCGGCGTATAGCTTCTTTGTCACCATTATTAACATTTTTAAGCTTCTGATTAGCTCTTTTTCGCTTTACGAAATCGTTGATAATAACTCCTGCTCTAATCACTGTGAGACGTTTAGTTCGAGCAAGTTTAGTGAGCTCACAAATTCTTTTTAAAATATTTCGTTTTGGAAGGCCACAGGACTTTTACTTTTTAAGCAGGTGTAAATATTTAAAATAAGTCTCTGGGGTTAAACACGTAAATCTTCAATATAAAATTCCGACGGCTCCGCCATGGAATCGGCTTCCACAATTTAGGAAAACCCGACACTAAATAACAGCAGCAACGGCAACAACAATAAAATAACTTATAACTCACTACACTCGGGCACACTCTTAAGATACTTTCTAAAATTTCCAATAACGAATAAAACAACAAACTAAATTTACTTCCCCCCTATTTTGATAATTAAAAAATATACTACACCACTGTCAGGGGCACCAGGTAAATAAACGCAGTGGAACAGACATTTTGTAGGTATTATTTTAATATTTTCTCTACCAAAATTATATCATCAACTAGAAGCGGCTGGCGGGGGAACGAGTGGGCGAGAAAAAAATCATACGCGGTCGGTTTTAAATAAAATTAGGTAATTTTTATTTAAAATTTATTAGGAAGCTTAGCAGACCCGGTACATGACTGTTTTTTTTAGCTGTTCGGATTGACTTCTTATAGACTATACCTAATATCTAAACAAATCTAAAAATAAATAATTATGTTATATTTTCGTGTTGGTAGTAGAAAAAAATGTATATAGGTAAACCACTCAGTTATTGGCCACTTAAGGACTCTGCTATATATTTATATATTTATTTATTTCTTTTCTAAATAATTTGCTGTCATATCAACTTTTGTGTACACATTCACCATCCCTTTCTTTAAAAACAACATTTTAAATTAGTTAAATTAATGAGAACATGGTTTTAAACAACATTAAGGAAAAAAGGCAAATAAGGTCCACTTTTACCGCTTCCTCTTTCGTTAAACTTCTCTATTTTCTTTCTCTTCTTATTTTAGCCTCCAGTTCCCTTTTATTTTTAACTTTTAGTGGGTGCGCTTTTCTTTTCTCTTTTGATTCCTCATCTTCTTTCTTTTTCTCTATTTTCTTCAAATTTTCTTCTTGCCTTGCATTCTTTCGCCATACACCTTTTTTTTTCTCTCAGGTGTTTTTCACCAGAATAGATATTTATTCAATAAAAAACAGAACAAGAAGCGGAAGGCTCTGAATTTTCCGAATGTTTTTTTTTATCCCAAGCCTTTATAAATTCAACGTTATCTTTGTCGACTTCATTTTGATCTGGTATTTTATATTATTGGTTAACGACATATCGCTTACAAAAATTACAGAGATATCCTCTATGTTAAATAAAACGGGTGCAACAATACTACAGGCAGATTTTTCTATTTTCACTAGGATTTCATTCTCATTTGACATCACCACTTTAGAATTACTTTCTTTAAATTTGGAGCTTTCCACAGTAGCTTCTTGCATATCTTGCACAGCTGCTTTTGAAGTTGTATTTGCTTTAAAATGATCTAACATTTTTTTAAATACGTTTTTATTTTCATCTTGATTGGGAACATGCGGTGTGTTCATTAATGTGTTTAATTGGCATTCACCTAAAATCCACATGACACTGCTGTCGTTAGCATAAAAAGGTAGATTCAGCTATAGTTACGGGCTTATTATCCCCTAAGCACTTTGTATAATCTATTACATTTGGCGACCATGAATACAATCCACAAGCAGAAAACCCGTTTCTTGTCTCTGACTTCTAACCGTTCTTTAGAGGTTTATAGCACGGTAGATCAGCAGGTCGCATGACTCTTGTGGCGTTACAGTATAACGCAATAAGTATTATTTCCAACTTGACACATAATTTACTTAGCTCATACGTTAAGTGAGTTAAGTGAGTAGAGTGGCCGTCAACAAACAGCCAGACATTATAAATTTAGAACCATTTTTTTTTTAGATGTTTATAAAATATATTTCCTATATATTTATAAAAAGTTTCATGTTTCATCCACCCGTTATCACCGTTTGTCACACCCCATGTAGGTGGAACAGATTTTACAACATCAGCAGGTAACCTTAGATAGGGATAAATTATCATGGGAACGGTCGTCTGACCATCCATTAGCACAAAAGGTAAACAGTACCGTAATATTGGCTTTTGGATGGTGTTCCACTTCGTAGATATTCTTAATCCCTATGGGTGCTAGTACTTTGGTTTATTTTTAATATTTAAGGGAAGTTTGCAGATATTATAAATATCTATACTTTTTTATGCATATTTTGTGTTTGTGGTTATTTTGGATAAAATAATGTTTGTTAATTACGGAAATGTAGTCTGAATGATTCTGGAATTAATGCTTATTATGTTTAAAAAAATTATCGCCACATTTTCCTATTTTCTCGCAATAAAGACGACTCTTCAACATCTAAAAGTATTAATATCGCCAAATTACAAGAGCTCATTTCAGAAGCGCAATTTGTTCCGTTCTTAAGTTCAGGGTGGCCCATTAATAAGGGACTACTACCGTTAATCGGATGATCCTGAAAAAAAAAATTATAGGTAAATCGGCAAAAAGAAAAAGCTGGAAATTATTTGCAAGTTTCCAAATCCACCGCTAGAGGGCGTAAATTCAACCTCGGAGTAGAAAATACTGTTTTAATCAAAATTACTTCAAGTGAACCTATATTGAATTTTTTTTGTAACCTACTGAAAATTTGACAACTTTTTTGTATTTACGTTTTTTCCCTACCTTGTCAATTAAAGGGTGGGGAAAGGGGCAAACGTTGGTTTTAAAAAAAGTCAATAACTTTTTTTTGGAATAACCGATTTTAAATAACTTTTTTTAATTTTAAAGTGCTTTTAGGGGCACTCCTACCAGAATAATAACATTTTTAGTTCAGTTATTTTTCGTGTCGGTAGGTGGTGCTTAATGACAAGGTCGCAGATTTTTATGATTTTCTCGAAAATTTAAAATATAATTGTACTTTTATTTTCAGCTAGGAAGAAAGAGCATGAAAAATTACAGCTACTGGTGAAAACCGCTGTCCGATATGTTTATTCCTTATAGATATATTTAAAAATATATTTAAACCTAATAACCTAATAGTTTGACACAACAAAAAAAAACCTAAAACTAAACCTACCTAGAGCTTAACGAACTAGAGTTAAAAAAAATGATTAATGACGCCTTAATTGTTCAAAATGTCTTCCGTCCTGTGCAATCCAGAGCTGTAACCTGCTATGTGTAGATAAAGCAGCAGTCTCTACTTCAGCCATTGAAATACTGTTAATGGCGTTCCTTATTCGCTCTGCCATATTCTCCCTAGTGGTTGGTTTGTTTAAATATACCATATCCTTTAAACTTCACCACAAATAAAAGTCCAGGCAAGTTAGATAAGGTTAATCATTATTATTTTTCGGTTTTTATAAGTTTCTAATTATTAACCTGGCTGGCCATGGAAATAAACTTCCCCTCCCTATCCATCTATCAGGAAATGTTCTGTCCAAAAATCGACAAAACCTTGTTGAAAAATGGACAGGACATCCATCATGCTGAAAAAACATGTTTCGGCGTGTTTCTTGGGGCACATTTTCCAACAGGCAATTGGTTGGTAAGAAAATTTAAAAAAATTTCACCGGTGAGTGACTGATCGAATATAAATGGGCCAACTGTATCCAACGAGGATTGGTTCGAGACCAATAATGCATGTTTTGCAAGTTCACTTGTCCGTCGCTTTTAAAGATATCCTCGTCTGTATATATTTGACATTAATCTAGGATTCTCGGCTACCATGTTTAATAACCAATGACAATAATCAAGTCCTTTAACAAAATCTTGCATTGTTAAGGCCTGGTGAAGCACTACATGGTACTGATGAAGCCTAAATTTGAAATATATGTTTTTAGTAAACATTTTTGATATTATAATACCTACTTACCTATGATCTTTTATAATTCGTTGGACGGTAGTGCGGGTAATAGACACTTTAAGCAAACCGTATTTTTTTTTCCGTATCCGTATCCGCATCCGTAACGCATTGAGTTACGTTGACCGCAAAAAAAACTGTTTAAGCATCAACAACCATACGTATACGAAACCGAACGCATCCAGCAGTAAAGTAAAACGTCACATGTCAGATTTTCTATTTCTAACCTTAAAAATTGTGATTTTTTCATTTGAATAAAGCTGGATTTATAAACTTGAAAAGTTGGTGAGGTTGAAGTTATGATCAAGTTTGTGAGGTTAGATATTCCGAACCCCGAGCATAAAAATTGGTTATCTCGAACTACCCAAGAAGTTTTCGAACCTTACATGAGCTTTACATGAACAACATGAACGAGTGTATAAATGGAACTGAGTGTTCCCTTTAGTTTAAATTGAACTCCTATTTCCAACACCAACTGAACCTCAACCTCGCCAACTTTTCGAGTTTATAAATCCAGCTTAATTTTCAATTATTTATTATTTAACAAAATAATAAAAAATTAGGTTAAGTGACAACTGACAAAATCATAGAAACCAGAGATCGGTCGATTGGTTGGAATGCGTTTACGGATAGGGATACGATGGCAGGCCCGTAACGATGCGGGCAACGTAACGTATTGAGTCCAACGCATCTATTCTGCACATGCGCAGATCGATGCGGATACGGATACGGTTGAAATTTAGGACATGCTTAAAGTGTCTATTGTCTAAGTCCTGGGAAATGCCTCTGGTATTTGCATGAGGATTATATTCTATGTAAGCTTGAACGTTTATGACGTTTGCTTCAGATCGAGCTTTACCACGTGTAGGCAGGCCCGGCGAGAGGGGGAGGGGTCGGGGGTGATTCCCCTCGGGCCCGGTAATTTTGAGGGGGCCCGGATCTCGGTCAGGACCGACGCACCGGTTGCGAGTGGGTTTCGAAACCGGCGGCGGCGGCGCAGTACCGCCGCTCGTTTTTACCATCACAGAGATATACTATGTAATCTCGGACATAACCTGGAAAATCGTGAAATGTTTTTGTTCGATCCGTGTACAAAAATTTATGACACTTAATCCTTTGTGGAATACCTAGGAACTTAATAACTTCATCTCTCCTAATACTATCTTAGTAATCTACCCTTACTACAAATTTGTAACTGTGTGGCAGAAAAAATAGGTGCAGGGGGGCCCATAGATTTACTACCCCTGGGCCCCGATTCTCTCTCGAAGGCCCTGCGTGTAGGTAAAACAGGACGATAAACCCTTCCGGAATTTCTCAAGCGTACAAAAAATGGTTTGGTATATCTGCGCCTGTCTGGATACCTTATAGGATACATTCTGGCAGCAATGGTTGCATTCTGCATGCATTCGAAATATACCGCGAGCAAATCAAATGCTATTTCATTTGCTAACGGCATTTTGAAATTATATTTCGATACTTAAACACGTTTTAAGCTAATATTTTTTGACGTAAAGCATTACTTATATTTTATTATCACTTCTTTTCTTGTGTCAATGCCTACTGAGAGTCTTGCTTATTTTACTTTTCTTGTAAAGTATTAGGTATTAGGTTTAAATATATTTTTAAATATATTCATAAGGAATAAACATATCGGACAGCGGTTTTCACCAGTAACTGTAGTTTTTCATGCTCTTTCTTCCTAGTGGAAAATTAAAGTACCTACCATTATATTTGAAATTTTTGAGAAAATCTAAAAATCACCTTGTCATAAAGCACCACCTACCGACACGAAAAATAACTGAACACAAAGTGTTATTATTCTAGTAGGAGCGCCCATAAAAGCGCTTTAAAATTAAAAAAAGGTATTTAAAAGCGGTTATCAAAAAAAAAAAGTTATTGCCTTTTTTTCAAACCAACATTTACCCCTTTCCCCACTCTTTATTTAATTGATTTGATTTTTGGGAAAAAACGTAAATACAAAAAAGTCGTCATATTTTTAGTAGGTTACAAAAAAGAATTTCAATACAGGTTCACTTGAAGTAATTTCGATTAAAACAGTATTTTCTACTCCGAGGTTGGATTTACGCCATCTAGCGGTGGACTTAGAAACTTGCAAATAATTTCCAGCTTTTTCTTTTTGTCGATTTACAAATTTTTTTTTTCTTAGGGTCGTCCGATTAAGGGATTCTGAGATATAGCCGGCGTCCCTTATTAATGGGCCACCCTGTACAAAACAATACGCTTATTCCTTCTCAACTTTTCATCTTTGATCAATGCTTTAATAAATGTAATATCTTTATTGGTGGGAAGCGTTTATTATATCGCCCTATTACGACACCGCTATCCTAGGAAACAGTGGCTTATTAAGAAACGTAAACTTAACGGTACAGATAACAATTGTAGTTCTCTTAAATCTGTTATAGTAATGATTATTTACAAAGTTTCTATACTTACGTTTTCCAAAATGGGTTTTAATTGGATATCACTGTTAAATGAAAATTTAGGCAGCGTCACTTGCACTTTACAAGTTTTAAATGCTGGAGGTTTAAGTATTTGGTCAATGTTGTTTTCTATAGTGCTTAATACCTGACCTTGTTTAGGTAATACAAAAACCATGTCGGCATCCCCTTCTGCTTTTAATAGTTGAATCCTTAAGTATCGTGCATTATTAGCTTCAACGTACCTGAAAGATGTTTCATAATATCGGTCCGAATTTTGTTGATAAAGTTGTGGTAAATAATATTGCAGTTTAAAAACATAACTAAAATCTCAAGGCTAAGTACACTGTTTTCAAAAATCCCCGTACCACGCCGATATTTCGAAAACATCGCCTCTGACAAAAAAACATTTTAAATAGAATTTATATCGGGTGATTCATGGCTTAGTTGAATATAGAAAATCCCATGTAAATTTTGAGGTTGCTAAATATTCGCTCCCCTGTACAATTTTGAAAAAAATTGCATTGCAATTTTTTGAAGAGGCCGATATAGTAAACGCATGTGTCAAGTTTGAATAAATTTTAATAAGCCAATCCTAACTAAGGAAAAAGTAACTATGATTAAGTGGTATTATACAGGAAACAGTTAAAGAACAGTGTCTGAAATGTTTTCAGTTCAATTCCCTGATAAGCCTACCGTTCCATTTCATTAATTAAACTTATCATTAGTAAATTTGATTTCAAAGGCACTGTAATAAATAACTGTAAATGCTCAACTTAGAATGTCAATAGAGCTGAAGAAAGGGATAATAGAAATCTTGATATTTTACTGCACGTGAAGGAAAATAAAATGATAAGCATGAGGATTCTTGGGCAAGCCGTAGGAGAACATCAAACCGCAGTGTTGCGCACGTTAAACAAATAAATATTTTTCTTACAAGTCTGAAAAACATCAAAAGCTACGGCAAGGTGATGAAGAACGGAGAATGATATTCTATTTTGAGGTAATTGAAAGAGCAAATAGTAATAGTAATAAGAGTTTTTTTCAAGAAATATTTGTTTTATCGATGAATGTTCATTCGCCCTCACCAACGAACCAAATGCTCAAAATTGCCGGTATTTCTCTTGTTCATACTCGGACGTAATATCCACAAAAAATAAATGTTTGGGCGGGAATTGTAGGACATCACATTATTGGATAATTTTTTATGAAATGCAACCTTACAGCAGTAACTTATTTGAACTAACTACAAAATCGAATTGAAACCGCACTAGAAGGAGTTGAATGCGAAAATTAGGAGATCTGGTATCAAATGGATGGTTGTCCAGCCCATAATTCTCTTATTGTTAGAGAATACGTGCAAAATGATTTTAACGGAAATATTTTAGCCCACAGCATCTAATCCTTTGGCCAGCCAGTTCTCCTGACCTTTCGCTAAACGACTTCTTTCTGTTTTTTATTTATAGGGATGTAAAATTTTAAAATCTAGACCAGCTAAAAAATTGTATTTCGTTAGAATGCGACAAAATTTCTCAATATCAACTCAGTAATGTTAGAAATGAATTTTATGATCGGTTAAGCTATTGTTCGGCTGTTAATTGCTTGAACATTTAATTAATTAATATTTATGTGAAAATCTATAGTCTTAGGTATTGTATGTTAAATTAAAGGCTTAGTAAAAAAACATAATAGTGCCTTTTATTTTGGATGTGTGAAACAAAAATATGTTTTTAATGTAAAATAATCTTTATCCGTTATGTCCAGCATTAAGTCAATTTTTGGCAATATCGTCATAGAAACTATTTGTTTGTGTTTGCTGAGTTACCTAAACTATGAAAATTTCGTAATTTTCCCATCACATTTAATTGAATAAATTAGGATTGTCTTACTAAAATTTATTTAAACTTGGCACATAGGTTTTTTATTTTGGTCTCTTGAAAAAATTACAACACAATTTTTTGTTGAAATGTACAGGGGAGCCAATATTTAGCCACCTCAAAATTTACATGGGATTTCCCATGTTCAACTAAGTCATGCAGCACCCGGTAGGACATTTTCCAAAAATATTTTTGAGAACTGGTGCTTCACAAAGTCAGTATATTATAACAATGTACCATTTTATAAAGTGGAATAGTATAGCTTTTGATTTGTTTCCTAAATCTACGCGAAATTTTACTCAGATTTAAACGATTTGACGTCATTTTTATAAACACACTACTAATAACTTCTAAGAAGTTATAAGGTAATGTTACTTTCTAATTAAACTGTTCAACTTTTCAAAACTTTTTTTGCCCTCCCGGAATATTTGTGACTGGTTTCAATAATATATTTTGTTCGGCTGAATTTAGCTCTGACCTCAGAATTTGATATCAGCCTCCAATAATAAGGGTGCGGAGATCTTTTAGACATCAAGGAAAATTTAATTATATCGCCAGTTATATTCAATTTATTGGTTATAAACGATTACAAACTTGTAATACATTTTATTAACAGTCAGTTTAAGGCTAATATATTCATTTTCCAAATATTAAGAACCACGGGGGGCTTACCGTATAAATTTCCAACAATAGTCTGCCAACATTTGGGCTTCATTTTCCGGTATTCAATTCAATTGATGCAATGGCTTGATGGAATCTTTCTCTCATGTCAGACATGATGCAAAAAAAAATTTAAAAAAAGTAATACAGCGTTCAAACTTGTTTTAGACGAATGTATAAATATCCGCCGTTGATCTGGTGTATCTACATGGCAAGCTAAGTTCTGTCATCTATACCGGGTATATCGCGACAATACACCAATTGATCTTCCATTCCAAAAAAATAATGTCAAGGTTGCTTGTCTTTCCTTGTGTAGGGATACCTTAACTTCTTTTTCTAAAGGATTCCATAGTTGCAGATGGAATCCAAGACGTTCTGTTTTTGTCTTCAACAGGTCCAAGTCACGAGCAGGATCACTTTATTAAGCTTAAGCGATTAAGTGAGGTTTAGAAGAAAAATCGTCAGAACTAGGGATGTCGCTTACTTCAGCTTTTGGTAAAGATTCCGATTCCGGATCAATAGTGTAACTTTCAGGACGCTAGGGTGTAAGATGTCATGGGTCACCGGTCTGATTTCAGAGGGAATATTGGGGTAATGAATGCTGTGCTTTTTTTCTTCCGAGGATCCGTCCAAGTGCCGGATGCACTTCGGCCAGGTTTGGCTCATTGTGCTCACCCTAGTTTGGTTTTACACTTACGTATTTATTCCAGTTCCTTGCACTAGTTTGTGTAGGTCAACTGTGGAGAGTGTCGGAATATCCTCTGGTTCTAGTCTTGGTTGCCTGAGTATTTTTTGCCTTTTCCAATCCAATGACTTTCAGTGGCAGATAATTGCTGTACCACTTCACTTTCTCGCCCACATAACCTGTAGCTTAGGTCTCCGTTGTACACTTGCTTCTTAACGGCTATGTGTCCTGTCGGAATTCCTGTGGTAACTCTCAGCTGCTTTCTGCTCATCAGAAGTAGCTGTTTCGTTAATTTCGGATCTGGGGCGCCAAAGAAAAATTTGCTATGGTTTGCTGTTCTTCCAGTAGAGCTTCTGTTGATTCCTTGTCCATTGTTTTATGATGTTTTTTCCGACCCCTTTCTTGCAAGTTCGCCTGCCTTTTCGTTTTCTGTAATGCCTTCATGTCCTGGTACCCATTCTAGTATTACATTGTTGGCTTTTGCCAGAGCCTCAAGTTCCCCTTGACATTCCCATACCAGTCTTGATGTCACCTTATTGCATGTTAGCGCTCTGAGGGCGATTGGGTGTCGGAGTATATGTGAACCCGCTTATTAAGATAAGTCCTTCTATTATTTTCATACGCACATTGTATGATGGCGTAGATTTCCGCTTAGAACACCGTGGGAGACTTACCCAGGGAGATATAAATATCTCTCCTCGGTCTTACTCCGTGTATCCCTGCTCCGGCACCCTCTTTGGTTTTTGGGCCGTCTGGGTACCAAATTATTGAATTATTACAACTTGGCGCATTGTCAAGCTGTTCAGAGAAGCAATTTTAACACTTATTTAAGTAAGTTTTTTGTTAAAGAAATAGGTATTTTTCGTGCTAATAAAAATGATGTTATATCTTTTTTCTTCCTCTATATTAGTAAGAACCTCTGGTTCATGCAAGACAATTTCCAATGCACGTCATCAATCAGCTAATAATTGAAGGGTCGAGTGGATAAAGGGGGTAACTAACATTTTGTTAAAAAACGAGTTACTGTTGTGGATAAAGGTTATAAGTGACGTTCTTTCACATGCAACCAAAGGAATCTAAAATATCGCATATACTTAAAAAACAGCACTGGATGAAGGAGGTAAATTCACTTGTTTTTTTAATTATTATTGCATGAAATAGGTAAGTAACAAAACTTACCTCCTTTATCCACTTATTTAAGTATTTACTGTTTGAATGTAGTGAATGAAGGAGGCAAGTGGAATCACTAACCTCCTTTTTCCGTAAACTTTCTATTTATTTTGCGCAGACTCTACTTTTTAAACATAACCTGGAATATTTTAGTAGTTCTCTGATATTTGCTGTGCCGTTTGTTTAGGGAAATATTGTTAAAAATGACTTCAAGAGCTACACTAATAATAGCGCTAGCTACGAAAAAAGCCGATCAGCCCCATAATACTACAGGTAATACCATTTCATATTAATATTAAGCTGTGTTGTGCCATCATACAATGTTACCGATTTATTATTATTTGCTTCTAGCAGAACCACAGCCCGGCTGCAGCGGAATAACCGAATCAAAAAATATCAGAAAAGTTACTCCCCGAAGCTCAGTGAATGGTTTGTTTATACTGAAATATTATGAATTTAATATAATTTTCTATTCTATAATATTTTAGATTCCCCATACAGCAGTGAAGAGGAGCGATTTCCTCATTCAGAAAGCGAATACTCTCCGCAAAGTAGTAGTAGTGGCAGCAGCAATGTAAGCAACAATAGCTTAGTTAAGAAGCGCAAGCAAGCAGTCACAAAGAAACTGTTTTTTGATGATGTTCTTAAAGAAACCTCGAATACAGTACCTGCATCAGCAAGTTTTCATTTTTTTGAAAATAAAAGTCAAAGTAAGAGTAGTCCTCCTAAAGAAATTATTATTGGCAATCCGAAACCAAAGAAAAAAGTTTTCCCTAAGATTGAGAAAAAAGCCAGAAAAAGGGTGTCAGATCCCGACAAGTGGAAAAGGCGTGTAGCCGCTGTAGCAAGGGAAATGGGGAAAAGTTACATAAGTCAAAAAGAGAAAACAGTTTCAAGTAAGCCTATAAATGAAGGAACCATATGTACAATAAAGTGTAGAAAAAAGTGTAGCAACAATATTACTTTAGAAATAAGAACAAAAATATTTGCTCGTTTTTACAAATTGGATGTGAATGCAAAAAATATGTTTTTGTTTAAAAGCATGACAGTTCGATCTCCAAAACGTCCGCAAAAAACAGCAAACCGTCATAAAGCTGTCTCATATAAGTACTTTTTGGAAATAGACAAAAAAACTTTTTTCATTTGTAAGAAAGCCTTCTGTTCCATATTTCAAATAGGAAAGAAGAAAATTGAGTATCTTTAAAAAAAATAATCGATCATTATGTGAACCAGCTCCCACACCCGATAAAAGAGGAAAACATACCAATAGACCAAACAAAGTGAGTGACGATGCTAGAAAATATATTAAAGATCATACAAGTAGTTTCCCAGCTGAACTCTCTCACTACTCCCGTAATATAAACCCACACAAAATGTACCTGTCGCCCACACTAAATATTTCGAAAATGTATCAGCTATATGTGGAACTGTGTAACGAAAATAAGAAACCGGTAGCATATTTTGTGAAATACTGCACCTACGCAAAAATATTTTCCACAGAGTTTAATTTATCTTTTGGAACTCCAAGAATCGATACTTGTACTACATGTGATAGCGGTCAAAGCAACAAACATCATAAAATCAACTATGAGGCGGCGTTTTCATGTCAACGTGAAGACAGGAACATAGCGAAAACTAATCCAGAAATTTGTTATATCACAATGGATCTGCAGCAGATATTACCCTTACCAAAGCCTACTACTTCTAAGGCATTTTACCTTCGTCAAATGTGGATGTACAACCTGGGAATTCATTCCATAACGAAGGGCCAAGAAAGGGCCAATTTTTTTACGTGGACGGAGGATGTCGCTCATCGGGCAGTGTAGAAATCTGCATCTCCTTGTTAACATTTTTGGAATATAGTATCCTTTTACAAGAAAAAGGCATCTCTCATCTGGTTATATGGACAGATTCTTGTGCTAACCAGAACAAATTTTTTTTAATTATTTGTCTTTACCAATATTTAATTTTGAAAGGAATAGTGAAAGAGATAGACCACAAGTTTCCCGAGGTAGGGCATAGTTTCATTCATTCCGATCGCGATTTCGGACGAATCGAGAAGAATCTCAGAAAACATGATACCATATACTTACCGGACGAGTATCGTGCTATTATTACGAAATCGAGCAAAATGAATCATGTTACTGACATGTCAATTCACTTTCGAAATTTTGAACATTTTGCCAAAGATCTTAATCTCATAAACAGAAAAAAACAAAAAATTACTGAATGAGACAATCCATTTTAGAGATGGAATCAAATGGATTAAAGTGGATGAATATGGCTCATATTTGTATAAAGAGAGCTATGATCCCAACACTCCTTTTAAAAAGGTCAACATTATAAAGAATGCCCGTTTGACGCCACCTAAGAATGTTGAAATTCAAAGGATTGACAGAAAATATGGAAAACTGGCTCCACTAAAAATAGATATTTTGAAAACTCAAGTACCTTTTGTAGAGGAACCATGCCGTTGGTACTACGAGGAAATAATCAGGAACCAAGAAAATAGTTAGGTTTACATATTATAACGTTAAATGAAGAAAATATATATTTTAAGTCAAAAATATTCACTTTTTGTAACCTTCTTCTATTCTATAACTACCCTATTGTTTATATCATTTTTGTGCATGAAGGAGGTAACTTCAGTTTTTTGAGAAATTAGAAGGTATGTAAAAGTTTTAATGTCTGAATGCTACAGTAAATCAGTATTTGGTGTTAAAAGATGACTTACTTTTAACAATAACTTATTATATTAACACCTTTCTTTGTTCTAGTAAAAAACTTTGAAGCTAATTTTTTCAGTTTTATAATTTTGCTAGTTACCTCCTTTATCCACTCGATCCTTCAATTGTAAATCCGTAAGAAAATATAAGGAAATTAAATTTTGGCCAAAAATATTAAAACCGTATGCGACATTGAATGTACAGTGACGGAAATGAAATTTCGTACACTGAGGTTAGCATTTTATGCTATTTTTGAATATTTTGGTAAACTGGGCTTTTTACAATTATCTCACCCCTATACCTTGCGTTTCTTATTTCAGTAATGATAGAAAAAAGGCTATACCGGGTGTTGCATCGTCGAGCGGGACATAGGAAATCCCATGTAATTTTAAATGGGGTCAATTATTGGCTTCCCTAATTATTTTAGAGAAAAATTCTATTTAGGTTTATTAAAGAGCACTAAAACCCACATTCAAAAGAATAACTTTAGATATTTTTGATGAGCCCGTTTACGGGTTATCGCCGATTTCTTTTTACCTATTTCTCCTTTTTATGGCCCCGTATTTGCGGGCACCAGTCAAGGTAAAAGATGACTGTCAAATAAAGTTGTCATTTTGAAATGTGTGCTTTATTGTTATAAAAACTCGTACATCGAAAATATTAGCCATGAATTACACTTCTGAAGAAAAAATATTGATGATTAAATGGTATTATCAAGGAAATAGTTATCAAAATGTATCAGACATGTTTGCTGCTCTGTATCCGAATAGACCGATACCTGCAAAATCTACAGTCGAAAGGACTATCAAGAAATTTGAGACAAAAGGCACTGTAATAAATAACTGCAGATGTGAAGAAAGGCAGGAACAAAGAAGAGATGCAAGAAATGATAGGGACTTGCAAGTTTTATTGTGCGTGAAAGAAAATGATGGGAAGATCAGCACAAGGAAACTTGAGGATGACATAGAATTAGATCACACCACAGCGTTACGAGCTTTGAAACGACATAAATATTATTCATACAAATATGAAAAGCACCAAGAGCTAAGAGATAGGGACGAAATACGACGACAGGAGTTTTGTTTTGGTATGATGGAAAGAGCAAACATGGATAGGGAATTTTTAAAAAACCTTTGTTTCACTGACGAATGCACATTTACCTTAAACCAGCCATGTCAAACATGCGGCCCGCGGGCCGCATGCGGCCCACTGAGCATTTTCCTGCGGCCCCGAATCAATTTTGAAAACAGCCATGTAATGCGGCCCGCGAGCCTGTTAAAAACCGAAAATAAAGTACTGTTACGATTGGTAAAAAATGGCCCAAATAGTGCCATCTATGTTTAGGAGCATGAACTAAGATGCGCGCTCAACCTAAAAGCCTGGCTTGTTCCGGAAAGTTCTATCGCGCGAGAATACAGATGACGCTACCTGAACATTCTGGAAAGAACTGTCGAGAAATCACAATCCGTATATAAGCCAATACCGCTCGATTGAGTTCAGTTGTTCAGTTAGTTATGAGTCAGTTGCGATAGAATTGCGAGTTTAGTTGCGTACTTATTGTTACAACACGTAACAGTACTTATTGTTATTTATTTCGGATAAAGTTTTTAACATGTCTGTTTCAAAACCAAGTGGAAGTAAGAGGAAACTTGGAGATGAGCATCGTATCTTTCAAGAAAAGTGCGAATTAGAGTTTTTTTGCTGTGAAGTGAAAGACAAAATTATTTGCTTGATTTGTAACAGTACAGTCGGTGTCCCAAAATTATATAATATAAAACGTCACTATGATAGTCATAAAACTAAGTTTGACAAGTATACAGGCATGATTAGAAACGAAAAGTTAAAAGAGTTAAAATCACGGTTAAAAGATCAACAGCTTATGTTTACACGTCCAAAGCAAGAAAATGAATCTGCCGTTCAAGCGAGCTACGTACTGTCGGAGTTGATCGCAAAACACTCAAAACCATTTGTTGAAGGTGAATTTATAAAAGAGTGCCTTGTAAAGGCCGCGGAAATTGTAAGTCCCGGGAGCGTGAAGGCTTTTCAAAATATATCCTTGTCCCGGAATACTGTCGCTAAAAGAGTTACCGAGTTGGCTGCCAATATAAGCGAACAGATAAAAACAAAATCAGACTCTTTCATTGCATTTTCTATTGCCTGTGACGAAAGTACAGATGTGTGTGGTGTGGCGCAACTCGCTATTTTTCTTCGTGCTGTTGATAGAGATATCAACGTTTATGAAGAATTACTGGAATTAGTACCATTGCATGATACAACAACTGGGGAGGATATTTTCAATGCTGTTTATGGACTTCTGCAAAAGTACAATTTAGATTTGTCAAAACTGTGTTCCGTTGCAACAGACTGGAGTAAATAATGGCTTCATTAAAATATTACAAACAAAGATCAGAGAAACGGGCAGTGACAAACCAGATTTTCATCATGTTCATTGCATAATCCACCAAGAAGTTTTATGCTCAAAAGTGATCAAGTTGGAAAGCGTTTTAAAGTCAGTGAAAAAAATGATAAACTTCATAAGGTCACGTGGCTTGAATCAGCGACAGTTTTCTGCGTTTTTACGTGATTTAGAAAGTGAGTACACTGGTTTACCTTATTATGCAGAAGTGCGATGGCTTTCGTGTTCTATGGTTCTCGATCGGTTTTGGAAACTCAAAGAAGAAATACGCCTTTTCATGGAAGTGAAAGAACAAGATGTCAGCTTATTATCCGACGTATCTTTTTTACAAGATCTTTCATTTATGGTAGACATCACAAAACACTTGTCGGACTTAAATACGAAATTGCAAGGACCACGTCAAGTTATAACAGATATGCATGATCATGTTAAAGCTTTCAAGTGTAAGATGATGCTGTGGAAAAACCAGTTAGCGGTGGATAATCTGTCACATTTTCCGACTTGCAAGGCGTATCAGGAAAGTACAAGTGGCCCAATATCATACAAAATGTATACAGAGAAAATGGGAAGCCTTCTGTCAGAATTTGAAAAGCGTTTTCAGGATTTTAAGTCCCAAGAAAACAATTTTTCTTTATTTACTGGTCTTTTCACTATCGATATTGATAAAGTTCCCCCTCACTTGCAGATGGTAGTGATTGAGATTCAGTGTCAAACCCATTTAAAAGAAAAATTTGATAGTGTTGGTACATTCGAATTTTATAAGTACTTGCCTTTTCAATACCAAGAAATGAGAAAATTTGCCTGTAAAATCCTGTGAACAATTATTTTCTTTGATGAAAGGAAACAAATCTCCCGCAAGATCGCGATTGACGGACGCACACTTGGACGCAGTTTTAAAAGTTATTTCCGCCGATAAATTCACGCCACAAATAGACAACTTAATTAAAGACAAAAGATGTCAAATATCTGGCAAAAGAAGTTAATGTTTGTAAGTTTTTGTAATGTCCTTTTTATTGGAAATTTAATAAATATACTTCTAATCTAACATAATAGTACTTTTTTTCGTTAAGATTTTCAGTAGTTTGTCTTCTTTAAGATTAGGTTTTGCGGCCCACCTAGTCTATGGTCTTCATGCTTTTGGCCAACCAGTGATTTTGAGTTTGACATGGCAGCCTTAAACAATGAACCCAATGTTCAAAATTATCGATATTGGAGCAAAGAAAACCAACACAGGTTTGTGGAAACAAGGACGCAATATCCACAAAAAGTTAATGTATGGGCTGGGATTTTCGGAGAAAATATTATCGGGCCATTATTTCTTACACGAAATTTAAATGCAGAATATTTTTTGGAACTACTTGAAGATCATATTTTACCTACTTTACATGATGCCGCCAGGGAAAATCAGGAATTTTGGTACCAAATGGATGGCTGCCCGGCACATAGTACCCTGGCTGTCCGGGAATATTTAAACCGTGCTTTTAATGGAAATAATATTGGCTTAAATCATACAGTAAATTGGCCAGCCAGGTCTCCTGATTTATCGCCAAATGATTTCTTTCTCTGGGGCCATTTCAAAAACAGGATAGGTATATAAAGATAAAAAATACCCAAATCTAGACGAGTTAAAAAATGCTATTTCTGCCGAATGCAATAGAATTTCAGTTTACCAACTAGCGAATGTAAGAAGAGAATTTTATGATCGCCTCGGTTATTGTCTAGCAGTCAATGGAGGAATATTTGAACATCTTCTTAAATCCTAAAGTTCTAACAATTTAATAGTACCTACCTATTAATTAGTAAAATATTGAAACATGTAAAATGTCATAATTAACCTTGTAATTGGATACTTTATTTTAGTTTTATTCAGATTAATTTGTACTCATAAATACACCTTTAATATTTTCGATGTACGAGTTTTTATAACAATAAAGCACACATTTCAAAATGACAACTTTATTTGACAGTCATCTTTTACCTTGACTGGTGCCCGCAAATACGGGGACATAAAAAGGAGAAATAGTTAAAAAGAAATCGGCGATAACCCGTAAACGCGCTCATCAAAAATATCTAAAGTTATTCTTTTGAATGTGGGTTTTAGTGCTCTTTAATAAACCTAAATAGAATTTTTCTCTAAAATAATTAGGGAAGCCAATAATTGACCCCATTTAAAATTACATGGGATTTCCTATGTCCCGCTCGACGATGCAACACCCGGTATATAAAATTATTTATTCGAAGAAAGTATTCCTAGATAGTTGAGCAAGTTGGGAAACAAAGAAGCACTATACAAAGCCTCAGAACTAAATGCGAAAATAAAGGATAATTGGATAGAAGGGCTGGAAGTGACAAAAGAAGAATTTCAAACGAAAATCAAGATAATAATATACAATAAAAGACTTCAAAATTAAATATAAAACAGATTATTCAAATATTAAAAGAAAAGAAAAACATTGGTTTAATATTTTAAAGCGGCACCATTTTTTTCCACTAATAAGTTTAATCGTCCGTGCATTGATGCTACCAGCATTTGGGCGTGATGAAAATTGTAGGTATTCCAGGTTTCTTCAATTTTATTCCACAAATCATCACTGTTTCGAGTATGGAAATTATTGTTCTTGTTAATTTCTTTCACGATATATCCCCAAACATTTTTGATTGGATTGATATCAGGGCTTCTCGAGGCCAAGGTAACAATGAAATGTTATTTTCCCGTATCCAGTCCGAAACTCTCCTTGCTGTATGCGGTTGTCATGTTGGTATATAAAATTTTCTTGTTGAAATATATTGTTTACCGATGGCAACATAAAATTTTAAAGGATGTGTATATAACTTGAGTATTAAATATTCCTCAAATTCGGTGGCATATTCCTAGCCCTCTGGGAGTCATATACTCCCATGCATTAACTAAAAATCTTCCACTTGTTTTAACATGTTGAGAATATCTTTCTTCGTACCGTATTTGGCGGTCTATAGACTCTAATGTGCCCGTTATAATAAGACGGAAAAGTCTTCTCGTCGGTAAATACTACCTTTTCCCAAAAATCCATACCTTGCGGTAAATATTCCAGCGCAAACCCCATTCTTTGCTCTTTATTCATATCGGTCAAAAACGATTTTCTAGCAGCTACCTTATTTCTCAATTCCGAATTCTTCCTTCTACGATTTCTCGCAGTTCTTACTGTCCCAGGAAAATTAGTTTGGTTGTGTGCTTCTACAGCCTTCTGAAATGGATTGTTTCGCAAACAATCTATTAGATCATTATCTTAATTTTCGTTTGAAATTTTTCTTCTGCCACTTCAAGCCCTTCTTTCCAATGATCCTGTATTTTCCCATTTAGTTCTGAGCCTTTGTATAGTGCTTCTTGGTTTTTCAAGTTGCTCAGCTATTCTTCGTAGAGAAACATCGTCTTCGAATAAAGCAATAATTAATCTTGCCTTCTTGAACTGATTCATGTTCACAAAATTTGTTAAAATGAAATAATATAATATTCAAATCTGATGACACCGATAACAATTTGTCAAAAAGTGAAGTGCATTTCCAGGTGATCTAGGTATATAAAAGCCGACATCACATCAGGAAAAAATAAGTGTACGAAATTTTATTTCAAACTTAAAGTATTCTTCTTTGGTACAAACCAACTAATAGCAAATACTTAGTTAATTTAAGCATATAAGAACTAATATAATTTAAATTTAATTGGCCAAGTTGGCAACACAACTGTGTGCCGCCAGCTCGCTCGGTGGTCTATTTTGACGTTTCGTGCAAAAACCTTAATTGTTCTGTGGTTGGGTCTTTTTGTGCGACTATTTTTAACAAAAAAACTACAGATCTTATCATAAATAGCATTATAAAATTAATAACAACAAAAGTGCACCTACATATTTCTGTCGATTATGTTGTTTACTATTTGTAAAAAATGTCGAAACATTTAAATAGCCGGTGCCAAAAGCTAACTGCTTCTCTACAATCTATTTTTAGAAATAATTTAACAACAATGGCCAATTGTTACCTTTGAGAAAAGACAATCAAAATTGTTCATCAGGGAGACAAACAAAAACAAAATCAAATCACTACTGCAGCTTAACAGGAAAAACATAAAAACAATAACAGGTCTCCTCACGGGACACTGTCAAATGAAAAAACACCGTAGCAATATGGGACTAGAAGCAGAACCTTTTTGTAGAGCCTGCGAAGAAGAGGAGGAAACCCCTCACCACATACTATGTCATTGTCCGGCAGTAAGTAGGAAAAGATTACGGCACTTCGAGGAAGCCTATCCGGAACCCGAAGAAATAGCCAACAATGACAAAAAACAAATCAACATTGTCCTGAAATTCATTAGGGACAGTCGTTTGTTGGAGTAGATATCATAGGAGCACAATAAGCCATGAGCTTTAGTGCAGTGGGGGAAGAACCACAATCCATTGAGATAGATAGATACATTTGAGAGCAGTTAGTGAAGCAACTTTAAAGAGTATGTTAAGGTCTATATATTTTATTTCTACTTTACTAATTTTTGGCGTATAGCAGCTGCCCTAGATTTGAATATCTCCACTGTAAGCGCAGTTTCAACAACAGTTAACGAAAATAAATTATTACTCACCTAAAAAACAACGTTCTTATTCAAAAAGAGTTGTAAATGTGTGAATATTGTATATATATTCTATCCGTGACACTATTTATGGAATGTACGAAACAAGTAAGTTGTATTATTAAAAAACTAATATTTTACATTGGTTATGCTTATAAGCTATAACATTTTTTAGAACATCGTGTAACTTTGACAACGTTGAGTAAGAAATTAAAAGACAGACAACTGTTTGATGGTTGTCTTAATTCTTTAAAAAGCCTCTTAAAGGATATATGCTTCGTATGGAAAAAAGGTTAACGGAGGCGAGGGCTTATGGAACTTACCCATGTAGCTTTCAGACGACTGATATTTTTGAAAGAATATATAAAAGAAAAAGAAGCATCTTTGTACAAATTTGTTTTTTTGGATAAAACATGACTTTTTCAGAATGGCACCATTAGTCGATCTTGGCAAGATGAACATAAAAGAAGTTTTATATAAAAAGGTAACAATAAAATTACATGATTATTCCAATATAATTTGGGTATATATTGTCATCCTGGAAGATTTTACAATTACAGTAAATAAATTTGTGTTTATTCTTGTAAATTTATCTTGTTTTTATGAAAAAAACAAAACCACTGTAGTTCCCTCACTCGGTTATTTTGGTTACAATCTGACAACACTGCCGATAGCTAACGTCACTCGAAGGGCGTCATACCCTGCAACGAAAATTGTTTTGCAAAGAGTTTACTTACTTTATCAGTAAAACTATAATTACACATACTAATTATTGTTAGAAGCCAAGCTGTGCGTAGAAGCACTGACGAAATATATACATACAAGGGCGGTTTTAGCTTTTCAACATGGGGGGGGGGGGTAATTACCCTATTGCCCCCCCCCCCCCGTAAAACCGCCCTTGTATACATACATATATTGAAAAAACAGTCCATATTTTCAGTGGAGTTAATGTAATGTAAATAAAACAATGCAGTGTTCCTCCACAGAATAATGATAACGGTAAATAAAAGGCGCCTGTGGAGGAAGACTGCATTTTGTTTTATTTACTAAATATATATACAGGGTGGCGCATCAAAAACGAAACAGAGTCATTTACTGGCAGCTCAGTTCCTTTTTGGAAAAACGCTCATACCCGTCGATTTTGTTTTCGGGGGGGACACAAAATTGGCAAAAAATCACGTTAACACGTGCAGCCCCTAGGGCGGAGGTGGCACCACCCCTAAAATCTTAAATGGATAGAGTGACACCTTATTTTAAAGGTCTTTCAATTCCCTTTATAATGATTTATTTATTTATTTATTTATTTATTTATTATAAACGGTAACACCATTTTTACAAAGAAAATCTTATAATGTAAAGAAAACACTAAACATTAAACCTAAAGCCTAAATATACAAGATGACAGAGTTTTTAAATACAAGAAAGACAACTAAATTCGATAAATTTACATAATATAATATCCCTCGAGTCTGAAAAGAGAATGAGAGAAAAACTATCAATTTAATTTAATTTACCCTAATAAGTACAGGCATGTTTTCTTGAAACGCCCAATTGAGGTAGATAAATCCAATGACTCACAGTTGGTATTAAAGTTTCTTTGAATTCTAGACACTAGGCTATAAAAACCATAATTTGTACGATGCATTGAAGGTCCAAAGAGATTATGATTTCTAGTTCGGTGAAAGTGACAGGGAGCATTGAAATCCAGATGTCAAAGCAAATTCGGCGCATCAACTAGACCGTTGACTAGTTTATAAAGAAACATAAGTTCTTGGCACAGTCTGCGATGTTCCAAAGTTGAAAAATTAAGTAACCTACATCTGTCACTATAAGCAATATCTGAGACATCCAGACCCATTCTAAAAGCATATGCCTTCAATAATTTCGCCTGAACTCTCTCTATAGAGTAAATGTGCGATTGATAATATGGAGACCAGATAATTGACGCATACTCCAGGCAGGGACGCACATAAGTAAAATATAACATTTTCAAGATATCTGGAGAGAAATCTTTGCTGTGACGCAGAATAAACCCAAGTTTTTTAAATGCATTTCTGACGATCGTATGTACATGACCTCTGAAATTCAATTCACTATCGAAATACACCCCGAGATCTTTCACTTCAGATGTTCTTGCTAAGCCCTCACCATTTATGTCGTACACAAACCGATGAAAGTTCCTCCTACGTGAAAAAGTTATAATGGAGCACTTGGAAGAGTTCAAGTGAAGCCCATTATCCCTGGACCAGTCAGACAAAACCCTTAAGTCCTTTTGCAGAGCTGTTGCATCATGATTATTTTTTATAACTTTGTACATTTTAAGGTCGTCCGCAAATAATAGATGAGATGAATGAAGGCACCTACTGATATCATTTGTAAATAACAAAAAGAGTAAAGGACCACAGTGGGAGCCTTGTGGTACCCCCGAAGTGACTTCAATTTGATTAGATAAATAATTATTTATTCTTACGCGTTGATATCTATTTGAAAGAAAGTTTCTTAAACAACTCAGCATAGGGTCTTTTATGCCCATACAATCTAACTTTTGTATCAGTATACTGTGATCAACCCGATCAAAAGCCTTAGAAAAATCAGTGTAAATACTGTCAACCTGAAAACCATCCTCTAGAGCCTGAGTCAGATAATGGTTATATTCCAAAAGGTTAGTGGTGGTTGAGCGACCAGGATAAAATCCATGTTGATTTACAACTATAATACCATTACACAACGCAGTCAGTTGATCAGCGACTATTTTATCCATGAGCTTGGGCATCGCAGACTGCATACTGACTCCCCTATAATATAATGATGTAAAATTCATGTACTTCAGTTCAGTAGTTTGTAACGTTGTTACTATCAAGTTGTTCTGTTTGTATTATCTTGCGCCGTAGAATCGCAACTCTGTGAATCTACCTCCGTGCGCAGAACGATTTTCGATTTTAAGGTTTCTCGGTGACCTTTCGGTGGCGGCTTGGGTTTGACGGATGACTGTCATCAGAGTCACTTTTAGTCAACCGATTCTAGCTGCGTTCGGGATGGCACTCTTTTCACTCCACAAGTACCCAAGCGCACTCCGTCCGTTCGGGTATTAAATTTGGAGTGAAAAGAGTAAATCTTTGTGCGTTCGGGTATCGAATAAAGAGTGAAAAGTGCGCACTCCAAAAGTTCGGTGTTGCAGGGAAGAACTTTTGGAGTGGGCATGCGTATTTCCACTAGTTGTGTGTTAGGTAGAGGTTAAGTTGCGGTTTGTTTTCGATTTGATTTGAATTTTCGGCACCTTTACGTATTTATTGTTCGGCAAAATTTTCCACTTTTTCAACTAGCTGTCCTTCCTCTTTAGAGTCTTCAAAATACTCTTCTTGTATGAATTTTAAAACCGGAATAATAGTATGACATATTCAACAGCTTTGAAATATTTTAACCCAAACAATTTTTAACACTAAATCACTAAAGCAATAGGTATATATTTGTCAGGTTATGTTTGGGTTCCACCACGGCTCCAAAGCGTTCGGGTTTGACGGATTCACTCCTAAAGTTCTAATGTCACATGATAAAAATCCACTCTCACTCCACTCCAAATCCGTCGACCATCCCGAACGCAGCTTCTGTAGTTGGCCGAACTTTTATTGCCTAGAGGAAAAACCTGGGAAATCGTTACCCATCTTTGTATTTTCCACCCTAAATTTAGATCGGGGCACATATAGGGCAAGTTTGCAACACATATTTTCCTCCTTCATAAATATTTTTGAGAGATTTTTGGCGCATAACCTAAAACTCCATGTTTTTCTTGTAGGGCCAATTTTGATATGGTTTAATACAGCTTTGATATGGTTTAATACAGTTTTAATATGGTTTAGTACAGATTTTGATATGAATTTTCATATGAGCTAACACAGTTTTGATATGAGATAGTACAGACTTTGATATGAGCTAATACAGTTTTGATTCAGCTGATCCAAGTTTTGGATTTGAGGTTGGTTTGAAGTTTTTACTTCAAGTTTTGATACCGTCAAGTATCCGAAATCAAGTACATTGTCCAACCCACCCATCTAGATAGAGGTAGGAATATCAAAGGCCACTGTAAAGCCACTTGAGGGCCGGAATTCCTACAAGTTAACCAGCCACGGGGATCAGTGATAAGTACCATTGTGTAGTAATAGACAGTACTGATTTTTATTAGTTTAAATCGAGAGAGCCATAAGCGATTTTGCCTAGTTAGCCATACACGTAATTTATCTCATTAAAATTCACTTATGATTATAGAGCGTTATTGTTAAGTGGTTGCAACTGCTGCGTTGTAATAGTAAATATACTCTTTGGCCAACTTTTACTTCTGCTATCAAGCTACGAGATATATTAATAAAAGCTAACTAACTGTCAAGTATTTCAAGGACTCAAATTAAATCATTACACATTGAATTTTGTTTTGTTTTGGCACTGTGTGTGGACCCCATTGTCTCGCTCACAGGAATAGGTGTTGTTGTGTCAGGCCAGAGCTATAAGACACTGTGAGTGGCGCCCCAATTTTCATCTTGGATCTGGGCTTGCACGGCAGCATCCTTTGGGGGTCACACACGTGCAGACTGTTGTTGACCAAGGCAGGGACCCAATTAATAAGAACCACCCCGAACTGCAACTGCTCCGAGCAATTGAGCAAGCTGAGGCAGGTGGTGGCCTCACAATCTATAACACTTTTTAATAAAACATCAGTTGTATTTTGCCTCCACCGAACAATGTTACAAGTTTTGGAGATTTATTGATTTAAAGCTTAAAGTAGACTTTAATAGGTACATCAGATTAGTTTCAGAAGAAATTTGACTAAAAGCATTTACTTAATAAGTGGTGTTGAAAATAGCGATTGGAGCGTTTTTTGTGGCAAAAAAAGTTGTTTCTTGAAGAAAGATAAGAAGGGAATGTCTCGTACTTATTTTAAATAGAAATTTGGTACATAGTTTGCGATTGATTCGACAAAACTTTGTTGTTAAAATACCTTTTAACGCTTTATACATAAATTAACCATGGTATATTCTACGGCAGAAAGGGTTGAAATTATCGAAATATTTTTCGGAAATAATCAGAGCACTAATAGAACTGCACAAATATTTAATGAGCGACATGAGAACAGTAACGTGCATCGAAAATATGTTCTAGAACTTGTGGCTAAATTTCGGGAAACTGGATCAGTCGCCAATAAAAAACGCAACATTGAAAATCCCATAAGGAATGAAGCAATGGAAGTGGGGTTTTAGGGCAAGTTTATGTAGATCCTACGTTAAGCCCCCGCAAATTGGATACTGTGTGTGGTGTAAGTCGACGTAGTATCCAACGGATTCTAAAGCCCAGAGTTTTAATCCGTATAAAATTCACCTTGTACAGGGTTATCCAACCAAGACTGGACAAGGCGATTTTTTGACTTTTCCTGTACTTTTATAAAAAAACTGAAATAGCCATCTTAAGTCATTTTCTCCCGCGAATTCGAATATCTTCAGCAAAAAACAATTAAACATCAAACAAAAGTACTAGGGGTCACTTTGATATTTTTTTAAATGGGATGCCGTATTTTTAATGAGCTTATCCGATTTCTCATATAAATTTTGGTCTAAAATGTTGGATTTTTAATTCAAAAACGCCTTTTTTCTTCAGTTTTAAATTCGGAAAATGTTCGTCTACCGTAAGATTAATACCTGATAGATGGATACCCGTTTCACCTGTTCACCCTTTAATCTGCTTTAAAGCGTCCGTCAGTTAGACAAAATAATCAAGTTTCAAATTTCTATATATTTTTCACGAATTAATTACAAATTTAGTAGTTTTTGCAAATCTATTATTGCTTACGTATAAAAAAAGTATGACATATTAGAAAAAACTATAAACTAAAGTAAATAACTTTAATCTCAATAATATAATTGTTCTATGTGTCCTCCATTATTTTCAAAACATGACCGATGCCCCCTTTTCAATCTCTCCAATGAATCTCTTACAATATTTTGGTCCTGGTTAAGTCTATTAATTTCATTTATAATTTTTTGCTGAATGTCCTCCAGACTTCTGTTGGGTCGTTGATAAACTACCTTTTTTAAATGACCCCATAAAAATGTATCCATTGGCGTGATATCGGGGCTATTTGGTGGCCAATGAATTGTTCCGTTACGGCCAATCCACTGATTGAAACGCTCGTTTAGGTATGTTACCACTTCTCGAACTGCATGAGGCGGAGCACCATCCTGCTGCCAAATGATATTGTTGTAGGCTTGCAATGGCAACCTTTCCAAGAAATCCTCGATATCGTTATGAAGAAAATGGAGGTATCTTTGGCCTGTTAAAGAGCCACGATAAAATAGTGGTCCAATAATTCGATTTTCTAACATCCCACACCAAACATTAAGTGAGCTCCAACCTTGAAACTTTATCATTTCATATCTATGAGGGTTAACTGCTGCCCAGTATCTTGTATTTTTCCGATTGTATACCCCCGATGTTGTAAATGACGCTTCGTCACTCCATAGAATTTTATTATATAAATTATAATCTTCGTCTTGCTCTCTCATCAGCATTGAAGCAACAAATCGAAATCGCAGTTCTTTTTGAAGCTGTGTTAAGTATTGAACAGGAAGGATGCAATATGGTTTTAGACCACATTTTTTTAAAGTTCTGTGAACTGTTCCATAGCTTACTCTCCGGAGCCCTGGACCATACCTTACTTCTCTTACCGCTTGCGGAATAGAACTCTTCGGATTTATAGTAAAATATTGAACAATAGCTCGATCCCTTATATTCCGTCTTTTCATCTTTCTTGGCTTATCTTTCAATGTCTTACTTTCTTCAAATAGGGTCTTAATTCTGAGAATTGTATCCACTGAAATGTGTCTCTGGAAACTCTCAAAAAATGTTCTTTGTGTTTGTCGAGCATTCTCTCCACTTTTGTAATATAATTTTATTACATTTAGCCGTTCTTCTAAAGAATATTTCATTATTTGTAATTAATTCGTGAAAAATATATAGAAATTTGAAACTTGATTATTTTGTCTAACTGACGGACGCTTTAAAGCAGGTTAAAGGGTGAACAGGTGAAACGGGTATCCATCTATCAGGTATTAATCTTACGGTAGACGAACATTTCCCGAATTTAAAACTGAAGAAAAAAGGCGTTTTTGAATTAAAAATCCAACATTTTAGATCAAAATTTATATGAGAAATCGGATAAGCTCATTAAAAATACGGCATCCCATTTAAAAAAATATCAAAGTGACCCCTAGTACTTTTGTTTGATGTTCAATTATTTTTTGCTGAAGATATTCGAATTCGCGGGAGAAAATGACTTAAGATGGCTATTTCAGTTTTTTTATAAAAGTACAGGAAAAGTCAAAAAATCGCCTTGTCTAGTCTTGGTTGGATAACCCTGTACAAGAACTTAATGAAGACGATTTTGATCGGCGATTACAATTTTGTGAAGATATAAGTGAACGAATTATAAACGACGAACATTTTCTATTTAACACTTGCTTTTCCGACGAATGTTCCTTTTTTTTAAATGGCGTAGTAGATAGTCATAACTGCCGATGTCCGATTCTAATCCCAGAATTTATCGTGAGGTACACACACAGCAGCCACAAATATTAAATGTTTTGGCTGGTATTTTTGGCAATCATTTAGTTGGTCCTTTTTTCTTACCTGGAAATTTGACAGGTGAAATGTATTTGGAATTACTGCAAGACGCCGTAGATCCTGCATTAACAGCTATAATTGAAAATCAGAATGATCGGCGGTACATTGCGAATAGGTTGATGTTCCAACAGGATAGTGCTCCACCAAAATACGCATTACGTGTTCGACAATATTTAGATCAGACGTTTCCAGGTCGATGGGTTGGTAGAAGAGGTGCCACATTGAATGGTGGCACCACCCCTAAAATCTTAAATGGAAAGGGGGGTCGAGTGATACCTTATTTAAAAGGTCCTGCAATTCCCTTTATAATGATGTAAAATTCATGTACTTCGATTCAGTAGTTTTGGAGATTTATTGATTGAAACTTAAATAAAACTCTAATACATCATCATTAGTGGAGATCAATACATTTGGCAGCAAAGTAGTGTAAAAATGAAGAATAAACTGACCCGTCAGCCAACTAAATGTTGGAAATGACCACCATGACTCTCCATGCAGTAATAAAGATTTTGCTCAAAACGTTGCCGCACATTTTGCAATATTTAAGGAGTAATTTGAACAATTCTTTGTCGCAAATCTTCTAACGATGTTGGCTGAGTAGCACAGATTTTTCTTTTTAAGTAACCCCACAGAAAGAACTCCAAAGGTGATAAATCTGGCGATCTTGGGGGCTATTCAATGGCACCTCTTCTACCAATCCATCGACCTGGAAACGTCTGATCTAAATATTGTCGAACACGTAATGCGTAATTTGGTGGGGCACCATCCTGTTGGAACATCAACCTATTCGCAATGTACCGCCGATCATTCTGATTTTCAATTATGGCTGTTAATGCAGGATCTATGGCGTCTTGCAATAATCCCAAATACATTTCACCGGTCAAATTTCCAGGTAAGAAAAAAGGACCAACTAAATGATCGCCAAAAATACCATCCCGAACATTTAATATTTGTGGCTGCTGTGCGTGTACCTCACGATAAATTCTGGGATTAGAATCGGACATCGACAGTTATGACGATTTACTACGCCATTTCAAAAGAAGGAACATTCGTCGGAAAAGCAAGTGTTGAATAGAAAATATTCATCGTTTATAATTCAGTTCACTTATATCTTAACAAAATTGTAATCGCCGATCAAAATCCTCTTCATTAAGTTCTTGTACAAGGTGAATTTTATACGGATTAAAACTATGGGCCTTTAGAATCCGTTGGATACTACGTCGACTTACACCACACACAGTATCCAATTTGCGGGTACTTAACGTAGGATCTACATAAACTTGCCCTAAAACCCCCACTTCTATTGCTTCATTCCTTATGGGATTTTCAATGTTGCGTTTTTTATTGGCGACTGATCCAGTTTCTCGGAATTTAGCTACAAGTTCTGGAACATATTCTCGATGCACGTTACTGTTCTCATGTCGCTCATTAAATATTTGTGCTGTTCTATTAGCGCACTGATTATTTCCGAAAAATGTTTCGATAATTTCAACCCTTTCTGCCGTGGAATATACCATGATTAATTTATGTATAAAGCGTTAAAAGGTATTTTAACAACAAAGTTTGGTCGAATCAATCGCAAACTATGTACTAAATTCCTATTTAAAATAAGTACGAGACATTCCCTTCTTATCTTTCTTCAAGAAACAACTTTTTTTGCTACAAAAAACGCTCTAATCGCTATTTTCAACCCCACTTATTAAGTAAATGCTTTTAGTCAAATTTCTTCTGAAAGTAGTACAAACTAATCTGATGTACCTATTAAAGTCCACTTTAAGCTTTAAATCAATAAATCTCTAAAACTACTGAACTGA
Source organism: Polydrusus tereticollis (assembly GCA_963920685.1). NCBI lineage: Eukaryota > Metazoa > Arthropoda > Insecta > Coleoptera > Curculionidae > Polydrusus > Polydrusus tereticollis. The sequence continues at coordinate 49,805,234 of OY987327.1, read as the reverse complement.
AGTACATGAACTTTACATCATTATAAAGGGAATTGAAAGACCTTTAAAAGAAGGTATCACTCGACCCCATTTCCATTTAAGATTTTAGGGGTGGTGCCGCCCCCACGCAGGGGGTTGCACGTGTTAACGTGATTTTTTGCCAGTTTTATGTCCCCCTCAAAAACAAAATCGACGGGTCTGAGCGTTTTTCCAAAAAAGAACTGAGCTGCCAGTGAATGTCTCTGTTTCGTTTTCGATGCGCCACCCTGTATATATTTAGTACGTAACAGTTCCACAATAACATGGGCCTCGAACCGCCAAAATCGTGAAAATTTTCAATAGATTTTGCGCAAAGTTAGTTGACTGTGCAATGCATCGCTTCGCATAGACAACATATATGTTCGTAATTTTAAAGGTCAACGTACGGCTTTGGATATTATGTTTGGCTATTTTAGTATAGTATGAGTGACTCCAATACTAAATTTAAATAAAGTATAAAGGCGTAGAAAAAATATAGTACAAAACCCAAGTGGTAAGCCAATGAGCATATTGCACATTCTTTCGAATTACGAAAACTTAATTTTCGAAATCGTATATAATAAGCTTCCTACCACCCTTGGTATGTAATATACTATTAAACTGATAGATTTAGATATAGAATGTGGAATAAGACATCTAACTAAAATTTCGCGTATAATTAGAAAACAAAGCAAAAATTATACTATTATATTTAAAAAACTCGTACATTGCTCTGTACTGGCTTGGCACAGGGCCCTATATATTTAAAAATACTTTTTAATAGATAGTAAAAAAATAAACTTTATTTAAAGTCGACTTTTTTTTATCACAAGCGACATTTTTGAAATATCGTTGTTGACCAAGACATTTTAAACACATTGTATAAAATACAAAATATCTTATCTTGAAAGCTCCTTGTCACCAAATTCATTTAAAGATTGCAATTACATATAACATTATTAATACATTATATTAGATAACCAAAGGGTCAAGAAATTAACCAGAGAAAAAGAGATTTTTGGAAGAAAATATTTCTTTCATTGGATTAATAACATAGAGAGAAGTTTGTGCTTTCAACGTTTGAGCCATCAATTATTTCCAATTTATTAGATACATGATTGATGATAAATGGTCTGTCAGAAGTTAATGGCGATGTCATCAGAAACTTTTTAAATTATATTAGCACTTACTCATATGTTCTCTCATCGCGCATCATTGTAACTTGTTGTTGTTGGTATATACCATGAAAAGTTTGAATGGTGTTGTTACCCACAGCAAATGGTTTGACCCACTTCCCTGAAAAAAAAAACGTTAAAGTAATCCTGTGAAAGAATCTTGTGTTTTAGTAACGATCTATTTCCCCAGTGTCGAATTTGGATTCATCCGGCAAAAGCTAAAAGGGCACGCCAACTTTTTTTCTACTACCTATTTATTGTATCAATGGGGTTATATTATATTTGTCATATTTGTAAATTTTGTTACTAAATTAAAAGCGAAGAAGAATCGACAGAATTTTTAGATAAACGACATAGTATGCATCTAATAATTCTTTGTGTTGAAAGGTTATTTTAAGAAAACGTCAAGATAGATTTTTTTTCCTTGTTTTTGCTATGGGATTTTCGCCGAGCCAGGGACCTATCAGTTGCCAGGCAAGCTCTCTACCCACCGGGCCACCGAATCTTAGAAGATAAATTTATTAAAACGCAATTTGATTGTCAAACCTGGCATATTATAATACACGTTCTAGGTGAATTAGACTGCTAGATTGGCGCTTCAACACACGGGACGTGAGCAGAGCTTTTGACAAGGTCTAGCGGTCTCGTACTAAAGCTGATAATGGTAGGCGTGCCACATTACCATATAAAGGCACTCATTTATTTCTGGGGAACAGGTTATTTGCTGTGTCGTCGGAAAATACGACATCAATGGTGAGACATGTCACAGCCGGAGTTCCGTAATATTCTCGCACATGAGCAAACCCAAATATATCTGTTTGCGGACGACACGACGATAACTGCTACCTCTAATATCAATTCATTGCGAACGCACCAAGATACACACAAACGCACGTACTAGAAAACGATTTACAAACACCATCAATAACAGAACACATGGACAAACTTATAGCGGATCATTACAGAAGAGCAGGCGTGTCACAAAACAATCTCACCACACAAACTTTTTAGGCCAGTGCAGTTATAAAATGTTTTATGGTATGCTGGAAACTTTCAACTTCAAACTCTGGAAACAAAATCACATAAAGCTGTTTATCCGGGGATGGTTAGTTCTTGCCGTCCTACTTATCATACTGAAAGACCCCACGCCTCCAGAGAGGGGACCCCCCCCCCAAATAAAAAGATGGCTAATAAAATTCTAGACAAAACTATTGTATAAAGAATAGTTTTATTAAAGCTGTGGCGTACCACAGAGACCTGAAAAGTTTAAAATATTTAAAAGGTTTTAAAAAACAATATTCTAAAGTTATTTTTTCTAGAAACATTTTTGGTAAACTTTTCCTTTTAAATATCCCCAAAGAAAATAGTCTAGAGGCGTTAAGTCTGGGGACCTCGGTGGCCATTCAATTGTTGTACCACGTCGTCCAATCCAGCGACCTGGAAATATCTGCTCTAAATACCTTCTCACATTGACACCAAAATGCGGGGGAGCACCATCTTGCTGAAACCAAATTGTTTTATTGGGTATATCTGGATCTACTTCGTTGGGAAAAATTACAGCTAGAGCAGGCCTCAACTCGAACGTTAAGAAATCAAAGTACCGTTCAGCTGTGAGGTTTCCTTCCAAATAGAATAGCCCTAAAATTCGGTTATTAATGATACCTGCCCATACATTTACTTTCTAGGGCCGCTGAGTATGCGCTTCAAATATCCATAGTGGATTTTCTTGACTCCAGAAACGATGATTATCTCTGTTAACCACCCCGTTTAAATAGAAAGTAGCTTCATCCGAAAATAATATGTTTTGTGGAAACCCATTATTCTCGTCACACTGTCTCATCATCTCTTCGCAAAATTGCAAACGCCTATCATAGCCATCTTCTAAAAGCTCTTGGACAAGACATGCTTTATAATTTTTCTGGTTTCAAAATTCTTCCAATAGTACCTCTACTACCTCTAGATGTATCATGATTTTGAGCCAATGAAACTGTTGAAACATGCGGATTATCCTGCAGAGATAATGCTATATCCAAATTTTCACCGTCGCCTAAAACACCTGGCCGTCCATTCCTAGGCAAGTCCTTTACTGTGCCATGTTCATCAAATTTGTGGAATATTTTACTAACAGTGCCCTGTGAAATTTGATTTTCGGGATGGATAGCATTAAATAAAGTGCACACTTCACTTTGACTTCTTACCACATCCTAACAATATCAAGACTTTGATACGCTGCCTTTCCGACAAAACCATTTTTGTTTAGAAAATTGTAAAATAATACTTCGGAAATACCTAAATTAATTTTACAAGTTCACAATATCACAAAATGTCAGAACGTGAAACAATGAAGATTTCTTACCTTGAAAGGTAAAAAGAACATCAATGATTTATCATTTCCGCTTATATTTAAATAGGGATTTTTTTAAAACTTGTAACAGTCGCTATTTTGAAATAGCTTGACAGAATCGCGCCAAAATTTATGAGCATACTGTAAGAGATATAAGCTTTCAAATGATGTATCACAAGCTGTATGTTTCCATTAAAAAAAAAGATCGATGTCGTCATATATTTGACAAATGTCTATAAAAAGACAAACGAATAACGTCAAAATGTGAGCATATATAAAACTAAATTGACGTGTCCGAGCATTTTCCCCAAAAGTTACAGGTTAAGGCTATATTAATTTTATTCCGGACTTCTGGGCAGCCCTGTATATACATTTGCTTTTTGAGGGTACTGGCTGTGAACATCTTTCATTCAATGCGGATTCTCTGTTGCGATAATTTTGTCTGGTCATATTACCATTTAAACAGAACCTAGCTTCATGGGAAAAGATAATACTTTTTACTAAATTAATATCTAGATTGCACATATTTTGCATGTGCTCACAAAACTCATTTCGCCTATCGAAATCATCTTCAAATGATGTGATGTTTGTGCTTTTGAACTATTCGGTGAACAACATATTTCCACATGTGTAGATTGGTCCCAATGTGAATATTGGGTATTAAATAGATAAATATAAAGAAACAGAATTTAAAATACAACACAAAACAAGCAATGAAGCTATGCTGCTTGCAGCAAAGGGACTGTATTATTAGTAAACTCGGCAAGGGAATAATTAGCGCTAAATAATAAACAATTTTTAATTCTGCTACTGCATTGCTTACCACTTAGCTGTCTTATGGTCAGGGGTATACTGTTGTAAAGTGTCTGTCCCAAGTGATAGACTGTGTTCTTAGATAGTTCACTTCGAGACTGAGGGACAGTTGGGTTATTTCTGAATCTTATGGGATAATAATGTATGTTATCCCTTGTCTCGCCTTCATGTCTATGTAACTAAGTTAGTGTTTCGAACGTAAGCAAATCATATAAGGCAAAGGATTTTGAGTGACAGTGCGCAAGTGAGTCGCTGTTACATATGATTCTCATATGAGGAGTACATGGATTTTCTTCCAAGAAAGGTAAAACGTTAAGTTGTTCATTTTCATCTCGAGAAGGACGTCTAGATTTAGGCAAATCTGTAACATGACCGAATTCTCTGAATTTAGCCTCTATTCTACTCACCACCTTTTGACATATAGGAGGACGATCACGATAGATTTGATTGAATAATTGAGCTGTTTCTATTTGAGTACGTGTTATCACCAAACCTAACCATGCATAGAAATTCAACTTTTTTTTCTCGTTCCGTTACCTTCACCATTGTGAAAACCGCAACTTTGTTTGTTTGCAACTACGCTTGACAATTAGTTATTTAAAGTAAAATTGGCATACAGTTTCTATGGGACTAAACGGTGACAAGTTAACATTCAGAAATACTAGAATTGATAAATTAAAGAATAAACACTGAAAGGAATGTTCTGCTCCTGTAAACAGAAATACAGTCTTACTTATTGATATGTTCAATCGTAATCTTTTCTATAACTGTTAAGTTTAGGTATAGGACATGGTAGATAAAACATACTGAGATTTCGATGCAAAATTCAAAAATAAAATAAAAAATATATGTTTTCATTTGGAAAAATGAAGTTGATGGTCGCAACTTATTTTTGGCCTACCCTCTATACATGAATTTACCATCAGAGAAACCACATTAAGAAATAAAAATCAACCGGTCCGAGCGTTTTTCATAAAGTGAATTTAGACATTACTTCTGGGACTCACTGTATATAGCAGTAATAATAATAAACTTCAGTGCATTGTTTGGTATACAAGTAATCACTTTCTAAAAAATTTAAGGTCATATGACATAATACGCGAGATAATATTTTCAGTAGTATACCGGGGGGAGGCTAGAAATGCTATCATTAAGGAATTTAAGAAAAAGCTAAAAGGAACGAAAACGAAAGAAATCTGACACTGGTAACAAATGCAATGTTGCCCCTTCTAATGAAATACCACTGGAAATTGTCAAATCGAGGAAACCTTTAATTCGCTAAAATATGATTTGGCAAATGTTAAACAAGTAAATTTAAAACTTTAAAAGGGTCTATTTCGTTCACATAGGGGCCCCCACCTGGTTGCCTGTTGGGCCAGCCCGACACTGTCTATTTTTTTACAGCAAATATGTTTGCTTCTATAAAGCAAGAAATACTATCCAAGCAATAGCTCACAATTACTGCGTACAAAATTATAAATAAACCATTTATATGCATGTTATATTTTAGGCAGTTATACGCTTACCATCTAAATATAAAGTATTTACCAATACGTTTCGGGTTTGAGGTGTTATGCTATTAGCATCAATAAAGTTTGTGATTTTGTTATTCGTTTTTTCTGCCACCCATTGGTTAATACTCTGCGCTGAACTCCATTTCTAAAATTATGAAAAAAGGATAAGTATAATATATTTGTGACATGATATCGTAAGATAAAAAAAACACCACAAAGTATGCCGTGGAATCAAAATCGCATGTCATTACCCTTAAAACTAACCCAACTAACCTAAGTATATAGTAAAGGTTATTGAAAAATTTAACTGTCAAGTTCTGAGGTTTTACTTTTAAGAAAATTGCTGACCTTTAACAATGCTGTAGTTATAATGTATTATTAAATTAATTCACGTTACATATGTTTTCTTAAAAATTTTTTTGCAACATAAGTTTAATAATCTAACAATGTCATTGGTCTCTTCATAATATACTTACATCTTAATATTAACCCACTAAGGATGAAGGTTTATGCCTTCGAAACATGTATGGGCATATAATATAAATTTATTTTATTAAATTAGTGGAGCAGACTTTGTGTTTCATTCTATAAATATAGCATTTTTGACAAAAATGGGAAAATCTTTTTCTATCTTCAGTTTTTCACATCTAGTCTTGATAAAGGCAACGATTTGGTAAGATTACTGCTTAATTTTTCATAGATGATCAACATTTTCGAGATTTTCGCCACATAACCTAAAACTTCATGTACATTTTGTAGACCAGCCTTATCCATTTTGCAGACATTTCCACCTTGCCGCTTTCCCACTTTGCTGATTTTCCAGTTTACCGTTAATTGAAACTTATCCGGCTAAATCAGATTTGACCCTTGGATTTTCGGTTTGGATTTTCGAGTCTTTTGTGAGGCCTATTTGAGGGTCAACATTACCATGCAGCCAAAAAGGGGCCATCTCTTAAGAGAATCAGCTACGTCCAGGAGGGGGCAAAATAAACCACATTAGGTTCGGTTCTAGAAATTATTATTTTTCGAGTTAAAATAAAGTGTGAAATATTCTAAAGTAAATCCCTTGTCGGATATTATAGTATGCTAATGAGGGCTTTTGTAAAGCGCCGACACGCCGCAGTGGCAATATATTCTCCTATCGTCTTCATATAGTCCGCTTCGGATGTTAGCGATCCTCACTTTATCCACTGCAGCCCGGAACAAACCCACGGTCGTCGTATCAAACCATGTCTTTAGGTTTTAGCCACGATATCCTTCTCCTTCCTGGTCCTCTTCTTCCTTTGGTTTTTCCCTGTACTAATAGTTGTAATAGTTCATATCTTTGGCCATTCCTCATGATATGACCTAAATATTCGAGCTATCGTGTTTTTATTGTTGTGATTAGCTCCTTCTCCTTCCCCATTCTTCTTAGAACTTCCTGGTTGGTAACTTGTTCTGTCCAAGGAATCCTCAATATTCGTCGGTATAGCCACAGCTCGAATGCCTCGATTTTCCTGCAGGAAGCTTCGGTCAATGATTCCACCCCATACAATAGTACCGAAAAGACATAGCATCTCAACAATCTGATTTTGGTTGTCAATAACAGATCATGACATCTAAATAGTTGTATCATTCTTAGGAATGCAGTTCTGGCTTACTCGATGCGGTATTTAATCTCTAAGGAGTGGTCCCATTCCTATTTTCCTATAAGTTGATTTACTTTTTTGATTGGCTTTGTAGAAACATGGCCTCAACGGTAGTTGCGACAACGGACTATGTGGGCCAGTACCCCACATGTTTAATGACTCTTAATTGGTCCCTCACGTTAGCGCCGAGAAAAGTAGGTGGACCACATAAATGCATCAGTAAATTTCGGCAAGAACTCGCTATCATCATCTTGATGAGAGAAGTTCGCTCCGCGACCCGATATATTTTAGAGACGCATAATTTGTGTTGTTTTTCCGCTATATAATAAAAATTCTCTTAGTTCATTAAGTACTAAGAGACAGCCAAATGTAATTTCTTGCCGTACCTAAAACTAAGTAATTTTTTTTTGTTTCATTGAAGCCATAAGCAATTTTGTTTAACTATTTTAACAGTATATTTCAACATATTCGACATTATAAGTGATTAACCGTATTAATCTTAGTTATTTAGACATATAAAGCGGAATGTAAAAGAGTTGCAACTTTTGCTGTAATAATTAGTGTTTAACCTAGCCAAACTCAAATACTTTTACTATTTTTTTCTGATTTGGTAAATCAACAGACAACAATTATATTTATCACTTGGTGAGTTAAGTATTATTAATTAGTAATTTAGAATCACCTACTTTTTACATTCATCTTTTTCTTAATTAAATAATTCTTAATTATTTTTGTGTTTGTTTTGACACTGTGTGTGGGCCCCTTAATTCACTTACAGGAAATTGGTGTTGTTGTGACAGCTTAGAGCTAAACGCAGCTGTATGTGGCGCTAAAAATGCAATCTGATGTCTTACCTTCGCATTATTTGGTACTCATACATTTACAGGGACATTTTTTAAAGTGTCTCGCCCCATTTGCGATTTTCCTGCTGACTATAATAAAAGCAAATCACATACATCCCAATTATTTTCCGCAAGGAAGGCAAATCTCTCGGCAAATCTAATGTTAGAAGATATATAGGTTCACAACTTTGACAGATACGATGCCATTTTGAATTTTTTTAAATGGCAACCCATATAAGTAACCACATGAGTGGATTGTATTTCGCGATCCGGTTTCAAAAACATGTTAGTTTTTGATGTTTATATTCGGCCGTTTCGGAAATACTGGTGTTCCTAAATTGCCTTCATCGATTTTGTCTTTTAAGTGTCTCACCCTATTAATAAATAGACCTTTTAAGCTGAAACCCTCAATTTTTTTCACAGTAACATAATTTCTCGTGGCCGAGCCATTGACACTATAATCAAGTAAGACAGATGTCAAAAAGTGATAAATTCGACGCCAGTCTTAATTTTAACGCTGGGTTTAAGGTAATTAGACAATAGGAGAATACTTAAATTTGTATGTATATTTATCCCGTGACCAACAACCATAGAGAAAGGTGGGCTATTCTATAAGCAAATTTCTGAAACCCAATGTTGATTTAAATTTTGTTTAAATTGATTTTATTACTTTCAGTTAGCTAATTTTTGTACGACAATAAAATAAAACAAATAATAATGAATTTTAATTTATTTTTGTAAAATTAATAGGTAACTATAACTTTTCATTTACTTTACCTAGACATGCAATGGGAAAGCCCAATAATTCTAGTGGCACCACTATTTTTCGGTTAACGCTATTCAGATAAAGTGGCTTTACGAAGTTAAGTACTTGGGACTTGTTTTTAATGAGAGACTAAATTGGAGAAAGGACTCCAAATTGAGAATAAAAAAAGCTTTTAATCGCTTCGTTCTATGTACTGCCCGTTAAATAAAACGAGCAAAATAGACTATAGAACTAAAGTTAATTTATACAAAACTCTTATCAGGCCGGGTCCGACTTATGGAGTGCCAACATGGTACACCATAAGCAGGACAGTGCCTAACAAGTTCCAAGTGCTATAAACTAGAGTGCTAAAAATAAATGCGGACGCTCCGAGATATATTGTAAATAGATTACAATACAGAAACTTTGAAATACCGACACTGAGGGAATCTTATGACAAAATTATAATAGACTACTATAAACGTACGAACGTATCCATCAATCCACTAATTACAATTTCACATGTGCAATCACCATCGAATTCCACCTGTAAGCACCCTCTAAGAATTGGCTGTCTACAGTCATACTGGAGAGGCACTAACGGAAGTTTCGACAAATCCAGCCTATTTGAGCTGAGAAAGAAGTCTAAAAAGACGCTCATACCCCTTTAGATAATCCAGGGCGTCGCTAAAATCCATTTCCGTAATTGAAGTGTGACCCAATGACAAAAGTTAAAGGCAATGCCTGACTTGAACGAGAGAGAGATCCAGAAGAAACAATTTTACTTCTTGTGCAGTATAAACTTTGAGTCTTCCAATGCCTTCTATTTGATTCACACTTGCTAAACAAAGTCTGTTTGAAAATATTGAATGCAGTCGTGTGTTGAATTAACTCAGTGGCCCTCAACCCTTCTATAATTACTAAAGTAATTCTCAATCATAAAAGCCTTATGTTCTGTGATCGTCACCATGTTTAATTTAAAAAATAAAAGCTCAAGAGTTCTATTTTTCATTTACCCTTACCTACATAGGTTACCTTTCAAGAGTAATAAGTCAAAACATGAGTGATTGATTCTACGGCAGGACGTTCTTTTTTGATCTTACGAAATCTCGTAAGTGGTAATAGATACTGTGCCGGTTAGTTCAGGTTAGTTCAAGAGTAATAAGTCAAAACATGAGTGATTGATTCTACGGCAGGACGTTCTTTTTTGATCTTACGAAATCTCGTAAGTGGTAATAGATACTATGCTGGTCAAACTGAGAGAAATTTTCGCAATTTACTACACATCGTCGAAAAATTTAAAAAGTTTTAAAAACTTTTAAAAATATTTGCATTTTTGAGTAATGGAGTAAATGAAATAAAAAGGTATCTATAAGATTCTTTCAATTCCTTATGGAAATATTAATAGTATCTCTGATGTGTCTATTGATGATGATGACATATTTACTCTTTAAGCTGAACAATGTTCTTTACTCCTTTTCTTTGTCGTTCTTCTTTTTTGAAATATCTTCATATACAGTTGTTATTTAGCTTTGCCAATTTATGGTATGCTTTCGCTTGTAGAGTGGTTTTGAATTTTGAATGTTTAAAAAGTTCTGGGTGTCTTGGTTATTATCTTCATAGTGGGGGTTAGTTACGAGGGAGCCTGTATGTTACCTGGTGGGACACATTAACTTGCTGGCTTAAACGCCGAATAGGGGTTTGTGGGTGTTCATTAACAATTCTACAAGGCGACAAGACTGGCGACCTGCATTTTGTAAAAATTTAACATCTCGAAAGCTTTTGTAAAGGTCTGGCACTACGGTCTGGCTTTAAAATTAATAAAATAAAACTGGGGATTTCCAGTTATCTTCCTAAGAATATTTCTTCCCTTGTGAAGAGGAGAAATTTTCCAGGCTCGTTTCTTTCAGATACCAAACACATCAGGGCGGGAGTCCCGCAAGGATCTTCTCTCGCTCCGATGTTGTACAAAATATACGTTTATTTTATTTAAAAACTTTTAAAGATATTTACATTTTGAAGTAATGGAATATATGAAATAATTTTAAAAAAGTATCTATTAAATTCTTTCAATTCCTTATGGAAATATTGATAGTCTCTGATCTTCATAGTGGGGGTTAGTTACGAGGGAGCCTGTATGTTACCTGGTGGGACACATTAACTTGCTGGCTTAAACGCCGAATAGGGGTTTGTGGGTGTTCATTAACAATTCTACAAGGCGACAAGACTGGCGACCTGCATTTTGTAAAAATTTAACGTCTCGAAAGCTTTTGTAAAGGTCTGGCACTACGGTCTGGCTTTAAAATTAATAAAATAAGACTGGGGATTTCCAGTTATCTTCCTAAGATTATTTCTTCCCTTGTGAAGAGGAGAAATTTTCCAGGCTCGTTTCTTTCAGATACCAAACACATCAGGGCGGGAGTCCCGCAAGGATCTTCTCTCGCTCCGATGTTGTACAAAATATACGTTTATTTTATTTAAAAACTTTTAAAGATATTTGCATTTTGAAGTAATGGAATATATGAAATAATTTTAAAAAAGTATCTATTAAATTCTTTAAATTCCTTATGGAAATATTGATAGTCTCTGATATAAAATCGTTCAGCGTTAGGAGCGCGTTACAAACATTCCTATTGCATTTAGGTCAGAAGTTACATGAGTATCGCATTATCGCCAGTTACTCGCCCGTCTGTTCTCGATCTTATAGTGTATGCATGCGCAGATGCAGTGACGGTGCTCAAAGTTGACTGTCTTCGCTGCTACTACATACAGTCTGTTCATGGTGATATTCTATTACTATTTATTCATTCATATATTATTATATTACATAATAATATATGAACTTTAATATTAAGTCTAATACTTACATTTTTAAAATCAACTACTTCCATATCTGATTTGTATACACGCTGAGCAATGCTTTGATACCAAGGTTCTATCGTATAGTGACGATTAAGGTACATTTTTGTAGCATCAAACACTTTAAAATCGTTATCTGCTTTGTTTAGTGATTCTAGCAGGCTGCTAAAAGCTGCTTGTCTATTGGCATCACCATAGGGTAAGTTAAGTCCATTTCTAATCTCTGCAATTACGGCATCATTTTCATTCACTCCAGCAGATGCAAGTAGACCCAGAACAGTTTGAATCGTTATTGGAGAGAAAATAACATTTTGGTTTGGCTTACTTCGTATAACTTCCTAAAAATTTTAACAAATATTAAAATTTTCCTATTCTCAGCAACACTATCTATCTAATTTAAAAAACAATAAGAAATAATATACGTTTTGCTCACACTAGCTTTAAATAGGATATAGTCTATTTTTAAATGATGCGAAGTAATGAATCAATCAAAACCGTCTTCACCATGGGCGTGCAAGATTTTTCGGCATGTATAGATTTAAATAGGCCTGAATTTTTAAATTTGTGCAGAATTAGTACAAGTATCGACATTGAATTCAAGTTTTGTGTTCAAATATATATTTTATTATTAAATTTTTTAAGCTTAAAATTATGTACAGTCTTAATTGAATCATAGATATCTCCGGGGTGAAGATTACTCATATTAAACAGGAAAGAAAAATCCAAAATTTTTCACAAGTATTTAATAATTCGCTCTACGCGTTTCGGTTTCTTAAACCATTTTCAAGAGCTATCTAAAAAGTTTATTCATATAATAATCTCAATTATAATTCAAAATAATTTGGTGTTACTTACATAATATAAACAAAAACTTTACATTAAGGACACAAACAAGCTCACAATGGCGAGCACAGGTTTACTAACTATATAAAATTGATCAACGGGATAAACCCAAAAAACATTTAAAAATAAAACACTTAAAAAATAAAACAAAATACACCGAACCAGAGCGACATCTAGATTGCACAAAGAGAGGTTCCCTTATTTAAACAATCATTCACTACTTAAACTCGTTTACAATTCTCGCCGCTTCCCTATAGTGGGCGTTAACAGGATCGTTCAAACACTCAATTTGATTATTTATCTCTAATTTCGCTATTTCAATGTTTAAAAAATTCAGCTTTAGGTCTTTATTCGCATTATGTAGCATTTTAAAGTTGTCTTTAGTATTAAAACTATGTAAATTCTCTCTTAAATGTAGGCCAAAAGCTGATCTCCTGTCATTAGGCGATTTCTGAGAGTTTAAATGTTCTTTTATTCTAACATTAAAACTACGTTCTGTCTGACCAGCATATTTAGCCGTGCAAGAGTTACAGGACAACAAATACACCCCACTCTTGTCAAGCACGTTAATTGAATCCTTTACTCTCGAGAATAAGCTACGTAAATTGTTTACCGATTTGTAAGCTATTTTAAAATTGTTGTTTAAAGACTTCAATACATTACCCACTCTCAGAGAAACAGTGCCCAAAAAAGTAAGCCTTATATACCTAGGAGGTTGAAAAGATGTTATGGTCTTATCCAAGGGGTCAATCAACACCCTCTTAAGCATGCCATTAAATTTTTTTCTTATTAAATTATTGATTAGTGATATCTTGTATCCGTTGTTATAAGCAATTTGAAAGATGATGTTCTTTTCCCTCTCAAATTCCAAAGGTAAGAGTGGGATGGTGAACAAACGATGGATCAAAGAGTTAAAAGCTGCCATTTTATGAGCTAAACAATGATTTGAGTCAGCAGGTATAACATTGTCTGTATGTGTGTTTTTCCGATAAATAGCATACTCAAAAAAGTTATTCACCCTCTTTATTGTCAAATCTAAAAAATTCAGACAACAATCAGATTCTATTTCTTTTGTAAATTTGATGTGGTTGTTTAAAGAATTTAAAAACTTGAAAAAAATTTCCAACTCATTCCCTGTTCCTGTCCAAACAATAAAAGTATCATCAACATATCTGCGCCATAATAAAATTTTATCTAGAAGGTAAAAATTTGAATTAAACAATTTATTTTCAAAATCACCCATAAAAATTTCAGCTAAAAAGGGGAAAGACCTGAACCCATGGGTAAACCATCCGTCATTCTAAAGAACTTGTAATTAAATCTAAAAAAATCTAAACCTAGACATTTAGTTAAAAGGGACGTTATACCCCTCCGTACATTATCAGACAGAGATAAGTTCTCTCCAAGCAAACATTCCACGATATTCACCACCTGTTGTCGGGGGATACTTGGAAACAGATTGACCACAACAAAAGAAACCAAAAGGCAATCATTTGGTAAGTTAATACTTTTTAAATCTTGAATTAATTTATTGGTGTTCTTAATACTGTATTTATTTTGATAATCCAAGAGGTTTCTCAAACATTTGTCTAGCCATTTTGCTAAAAAATATGCCGATGAAGATACAAAACTAACAACAGGTCTAAGTGGCATATCAATTTTGTGAATTTTGACCATACCGTATAATAAGGGGGTACTAGAATTCATAGGAATTACAGGTTTATTCATCTTAAGTTCATCATAAAAATTTTGGCCATTAATTAATCTTTTAAGTTCTGTAGTGTAAGACGTATTCGGATCTTTCTTAAGCTCGATAATCATATTATTATTATCCAAAAAGTTTTGAACCTTATTGAAATATTGTTGTTTTTCCATAATTACCAAACAATTGCCCTTGTCTGCCTTTCCCAATACTAAGTCATTTAATTTTATTTTTTGTCTCAAAGTTCGGCAAATATTCTTTTGTACATGAACTTTATTATTATATCGTTGATTACCAAAATTATTCTTCTGTTTCCTAATAATGTGTCTACAAAACCCTCTAACAGAATTCATCACATCAACATCACAAAACTTTAGGGCCATTTCTATATCAGCCAACAAAGAAGTCACATCCTTCTCCCCTATGCCCAAATTAGGGCAATATTTTAATCCCTTTTCTAAAAATGAGAGTTCAACATCTGAAAAGGCGCAATTTGTCATATTCAAAATTTTTGGGTGAAAAACATGATCAGAATATTTACGATGTTCTAAACACTCAGATTCGTGTTTCTGTTTTGATAAGTTCTGTAATTTCTTATCTAATTTACTATAATGCCTATTTCTAAAGAAACTTAACCTGTCCGACAAATTGTTGTGAAAAGTATTAACTTCATTGTTAGAATAGTGAACATTCAACAGTGAAAAGATAAAATTAAGCTTAACAAGACACAACTCTTTCTTAGAAAACCATATACGATTTTCTTCTCTAATCATGGAACGCTTTAATTTCATTAAGTTGACCTGTGACCTATAGGGTAGATTAATATTGTTCTTGAATCTATGTTGTATGTAATTCGGAATAAGTTGCTTCTTAGTGCATTTTAAGTTAAACCATATGTGACCTTCAATTTTGCATCTCTTAAATGAAAGATTTGTGTATAACCGGAGTAGGTTGCTTGAACTAGCAGTTTTAATTGAATCATAGATATCTCCGGGGTGAAGATTACTCATATTAAACAGGAAAGAAAAATCCAAAATTCTTCACAAGTATTTAATAATTCGCTCTACGCGCTTCGGTTTCTTAAACCATTTTCAAGAGCTATCTAAAAAGTTTATTCATATAATAATCTCAATTATAATTCAAAATAATTTGGTGTTACTTACATAATATAAACAAAAACTTTACATTAAGGACACAAACAAGCTCACAATGGCGAGCACAGGTTTACTAACTATATAAAATTGATCAACGGGATAAACCCAAAAAAACATTTAAAAATAAAACACTTAAAAAATAAAACAAAATACACCGAACCAGAGCGACATCTAGATTGCACAAAGAGAGGTTCCCTTATTTAAACAATCATTCACTACTTAAACTCGTTTACAATTCTCGCCGCTTCCCTATAGTGGGCGTTGACAGGATCGTTCAAACACTCAATTTGATTATTTATCTCTAATTTCGCTATTTCAATGTTTTCTAAAAAATTCAGCTTTAGGCCTTTATTCGCATTATGTAGCATTTTAAAGTTGTTTTTAGTATTAAAACTATGTAAATTATCTCTTAAATGTAGGCCAAAAGCTGATCTCCTGTCATTAGGCGATTTCTGAGAGTTTAAATGTTCTTTTATTCTAACATTAAAACTACGTCCTGTCTGACAAGCATATTTAGCCGTGCAAGAGTTACAGGACAACAAATACACCCCACTCTTGTCAAGCACGTTAATTGAATCCTTTACTCTCGAGAATAAGCTACGTAAATTGTTTACCGATTTGTAAGCTATTTTAAAATTGTTGTTTAAAGACTTCAATACATTACCCACTCTCAGAGAAACAGTGCCCAAAAAAGTAAGCCTTATATACCTAGGAGGTTGAAAAGATGTTATGGTCTTATCCAAGGGGTCAGTCAACACCCTCTTAAGCATGCCATTAAATTTTTTTCTTATTAAATTATTGATTAGTGATATCTTGTATCCGTTGTTATAAGCAATTTGAAAGATGATGTTCTTTTCCCTCTCAAATTCCAAAGGTAAGAGTGGGATGGTGAACAAACGATGGATCAAAGAGTTAAAAGCTGCCATTTTATGAGCTAAACAATGATTTGAGTCAGCAGGTATAACATTGTCTGTATGTGTGTTTTTCCGATAAATAGCATACTCAAAAAAGTTATTCACCCTCTTTATTGTCAAATCTAAAAAATTCAGACAACAATCAGATTCTATTTCTTTTGTAAATTTGATGTGGTTGTTTAAAGAATTTAAAAACTTGAAAAAAATTTCCAACTCATTCCCTGTTCCTGTCCAAACAATAAAAGTATCATCAACATATCTGCGCCATAATAAAATTTTATCAAGAAGGTCAAAATTTTAATTAAACAATTTATTTTCAAAATCACCCATAAAAATTTCTGCTAAAAAGGGGGAAAGACCTGAACCCATGGGTAAACCATCCGTCATTCTAAAGAACTTGTCATTAAATCTAAAAAAATCTAAACCTAGACATTTAGTTAAAAGGGACGTTATGACGGATGGTTTACCCATGGGTTCAGGTCTTTCCCCCTTTTTAGCTGAAATTTTTATGGGTGATTTTGAAAATAAATTGTTTAATTAAAATTTTTACCTTCTAGATAAAATTTTATTATGGCGCAGATATGTTGATGATACTTTTATTGTTTGGACAGGAACAGGGAATGAGTTGGAAATTTTTTTCAAGTTTTTAAATTCTTTAAACAACCACATCAAATTTACAAAAGAAATAGAATCTGATTGTTGTCTGAATTTTTTAGATTTGACAATAAAGAGGGTGAATAACTTTATTGAGTATGCTATTTATCGGAAAAACACACATACAGACAATGTTATACCTGCTGACTCAAATCATTGTTTAGCTCATAAAATGGCAGCTTTTAACTCTTTGATCCATCGTTTGTTCACCATCCCACTTTTACCTGTGGAATTTGAGAGGGAAAAGAACATCATCTTTCAAATTGCTTATAACAACGGATACAAGATATCACTAATCAATAATTTAATAAGAAAAAAATTTAATGGCATGCTTAAGAGGGTGTTGACTGACCCCTTGGATAAGACCATAACATCTTTTCAACCTCCTAGGTATATAAGGCTTACTTTTTTGGGCACTGTTTCTCTGAGAGTGGGTAATGTATTGAAGTCTTTAAACAACAATTTTAAAATAGCTTACAAATCGGTAAACAATTTACGTAGCTTATTCTCGAGAGTAAAGGATTCAATTAACGTGCTTGACAAGAGTGGGGTGTATTTGTTGTCCTGTAACTCTTGCACGGCTAAATATGCTGGTCAGACAGGACATAGTTTTAATGTTAGAATAAAAGAACATTTAAACTCTCAGAAATCGCCTAATGACAGGAGATCAGCTTTTGGCCTACATTTAAGAGATAATTTACATAGTTTTAATACTAAAAACAACTTTAAAATGCTACATAATGCGAATAAAGGCCTAAAGCTGAATTTTTTAGAAAACATTGAAATAGCGAAATTAGAGATAAATAATCAAATTGAGTGTTTGAACGATCCTGTCAACGCCCACTATAGGGAAGCGGCGAGAATTGCAAACGAGTTTAAGTAGTGAATGATTGTTTAAATAAGGGAACCTCTCTTTGTGCAATCTAGATGTCGCTCTGGTTCGGTGTATTTTGTTTTATTTTTTAAGTGTTTTATTTTTAAATGTTTCTTGGGTTTATCCCGTTGATCAATTTTATATAGTTAGTAAACCTGTGCTCGCCATTGTGAGCTTGTTTGTGTCTTTAATGTAAAGTTTTTGTTTATATTATGTAAGTAGCACCAAATTATTTTGAATTATAATTGGGATTATTATATGAATAAACTTTTTAGATAGCTCTTGAAAATGGTTTAAGAAACCGAAACGCGTAGAGCGAATTATTAAATACTTGTGAAGAATTTTGGATTTTTCTTTCCTGTTTAATATGAGTAATCTTCACCCCGGAGATATCTATGATTCAATTAAAACTGCTAGTCCAAGCAACCTACTCCGGTTATACACAAATCTTTCATTTAAGAGATGCAAAATTGAAGGTCACATATGGTTTAACTTAAAATGCACTAAGAAGCAACTTATTCCGAGTTACATACAACATAGATTCAAGAACAATATTAATCTACCCTATAGGTCACAGGTCAACTTAATGAAATTAAAGCGTTCCATGATTAGAGAAGAAAATCGTATATGGTTTTCTAAGAAAGCGTTGTGTATTGTTAAGCTTAATTTTATCTTTTCACTGTTGAATGTTCACTATTCTAACAATGAAGTTAATACTTTTCACAACAATTTGTCGGACAGGTTAAGTTTCTTTAGAAATAGGCATTATAGTAAATTAGATAAGAAATTACAGAACTTATCAAAACAGAAACACGAATCTGAGTGTTTAGAACATCGTAAATATTCTGATCATGTTTTTCACCCAAAAATTTTGAATATGACAAAATGCGCCTTTTCAGATGTTGAACTCTCATTTTTAGAAAAGGGATTAAAATATTGCCCTAATTTGGGCATAGGGGGGAAGGATGTGACTTCTTTGTTGGCTGATATAGAAATGGCCCTAAAGTTTTGTGATGTTGATGTGATGAATTCTGTTAGAGGGTTTTGTAGACACATTATTAGGAAACAGAAAAATAATTTTGGTAATCAACGATATAATAATAAAGTTCATGTACAAAAGAATATTTGCCGAACTTTGAGACAAAAAATAAAATTAAATGACTTAGTATTGGGAAAAGCTGACAAGGGCAATTGTTTGGTAATTATGGAAAAACAACAATATTTCAATAAGGTTCAAAACTTTTTGAATAATAATAATATGATTATCGAGCTTAAGAAAGATCCGAATGCGTCTTACACTACAGAACTTAAAAGATTAATTAATGGCCAAAATTTTTATGATGAACATAAGATGAATAAACCTGTAATTCTTATGAATTCTAGTACCCCCTTATTATACGGTATGGTCAAAATTCACAAAATTGATATGCTAATTAGACCTGTTGTTAGTTTTGTATCTTCATCGGCATATTTTTTAGCAAAATGGCTAGACAAATGTTTGAGAAGCCTCTTGGATTATCAAAATAAATACAGTATTAAGAACACCAATGAATTAATTCAAGATTTAAAAAGTATTAACTTACCAAATGATTGCCTTTTGGTTTCTTTTGATGTGGTCAATCTGTTTCCAAGTATCCCCCGAACAGGTGGTGAATATCGTGGATTGTTCGCTTGGAGAGAACTTATCTCTGTCTGATAATGTACGGAGGGGTATAACGTCCCTTTTAACTAAATGTCTAGGTTTAGATTTTTTTAGATTTAATGACAAGTTCTTTAGAATGACGAATGGTTTACCCATGGGTTCAGGTCTTTCCCCCTTTTTAGCTGAAATTTTTATGGGTGATTTTGAAAATAAATTGTTTAATTCAAATTTTTACCTTCTAGATAAAATTTTATTATGGCGCAGATATGTTGATGATACTTTTATTGTTTGGACAGGAACAGGGAATGAGTTGGAAATTTTTTTCAAGTTTTCAAATTCTTTAAACAACCACATCAAATTTACAAAAGAAATAGAATCTGATTGTTGTCTGAATTTTTTAGATTTGACAATAAAGAGGGTGAATAACTTTTTTGAGTATGCTATTTATCGGAAAAACACACATACAGACAATGTTATACCTGCTGACTCAAATCATTGTTTAGCTCATAAAATGGCAGCTTTTAACTCTTTGATCCATCGTTTGTTCACCATCCCACTCTTACCTGTGGAATTTGAGAGGGAAAAGAACATCATCTTTCAAATTGCTTATAACAACGGATAGAAGATATCACTAATCAATAATTTAATAAGAAAAAAATTTAATGGCATGCTTAAGAGGGTGTTGACTGACCCCTTGGATAAGACCATAACATCTTTTCAACCTCCTAGGTATATAAGGCTTACTTTTTTGGGCACTGTTTCTCTGAGAGTGGGTAATGTATTGAAGTCTTTAAACAACAATTTTAAAATAGCTTACAAATCGGTAAACAATTTACGTAGCTTATTCTCGAGAGTAAAGGATTCAATTAACGTGCTTGACAAGAGTGGGGTGTATTTGTTGTCCTGTAACTCTTGCACGGCTAAATATGCTGATCAGACAGGACGTAGTTTTAATGTTAGAATAAAAGAACATTTAAACTCTCAGAAATCGCCTAATGACAGGAGATCAGCTTTTGGCCTACATTTAAGAGAGAATTTACATAGTTTTAATACTAAAGACAACTTTAAAATGCTACATAATGCGAATAAAGGCCTAAAGCTGAATTTTTTAGAAAACATTGAAATAGCGAAATTAGAGATAAATAATCAAATTGAGTGTTTGAACGATCCTGTCAACGCCCACTATAGGGAAGCGGCGAGAATTGTAAACGAGTTTAAGTAGTGAATGATTGTTTAAATAAAGGAACCTCTCTTTGTGCCATCTAGATGTCGCTCTGGTTCGGTGTATTTTGTTTTATTTTTTAAGTGTTTTATTTTTAAATGTTTTTTGGGTTTATCCCGTTGATCAATTTTATATAGTTAGTAAACCTGTGCTCGCCATTGTGAGCTTGTTTGTGTCCTTAATGTAAAGTTTTTGTTTATATTATGTAAGTAACACCAAATTATTTTGAATTTTAATTGAGATTATTATATTTATGAATAAACTTTTTAGATAGCTCTTGAAAATGGTTTAAGAAACCGAAACGCGTAGAGCGAATTATTAAATACTTGTGAAGAATTTTGGATTTTTCTTTCCTGTTTAATATGTACAGTCTTGCCATTTATTTGGAGTTTTAGAAAGCAATTTTATCAAAACTAATAATTAGAGTCTAGATACTTATTCCGTTTCGGCTCTAATCATTTTATTACTTTTTTTTTATCTAATCCTGGTTACCTGTTTGCTTATTATGTGGTTATTATGCTTTTATGGGTGCCTGCCTCTATTAGAATAATACACCTATTTATATCTATACATACCTACCTTGGGTGTTTGTTTCCCAGTGAAACTAGTCAAAGTGTGAAGTGTCAGTGTTTTTTTCTTATTATGTATGGAGAATTATCAACAATTGGCTAGAGTCGATCCATGTACAGTAAATGAAAAAAAAATAATTATTATCTGTTACGACTCTATTGAAAGAAAGAATGCGAATTTGAGTGTTGACAATGCAGTGCAATTAACAGCAGATATGCTTAACGTTGGAAAAACAACTCCAGAAACTTCTCCAGGACGACCAAAACTTGAGCTAGATGACGTTTTAATGCAGAGAATGAGGCGAAACGTTTATAGTTTCTTTAAAAAAACTCCCACGCTGGAAAATATTTTGTTCTCAATCCGAGAAGACCATTTATGTGTAGAAATACGCTATAGAAAGACAGAAGCGATATCGTCTGTTGGAGAAGAAATTACTTAGGAAGCATCCGAAAAGCTAGAGAACAAAACAAAAAGAATATTTTACCTAGACAAAACATGGCTAAATGAAGGCCACACTGTGACTTAATTTTAGCAGGATGAAAATATTAAAACTTTAAGGCAAGCTTCTTTGGAAGGATTGTCCACAGGATTAAGACCGCCATCTTGACTTATCATAACCCATATTGGAAGTTCTGAAGGCTTCGTTAAAGGTGGGGTACTGATGTTCCAATCTAAAAATACTATCACGAAGATATGAATGTCGATGTCTTTGGAGAATGGTTCGAGCAAATGTTGGATCTTATACCTACTAAAAGATGCAATAATTGTATTGGATAATGCAAGTTATCACTCTAGGCTGACGGAAAAATTACCGACAAGTGCGTGGCGTAAAAGTGAAATAACAGAATGGCTAAGTTTAAGACATATAGAATTTCCATTAGATTCCTTAAAAAGGAACTATTGGTACTAGCCAATTTACATAAAAATGCATTAACAAGATATGTAGTTGATAAAATGGCAAAGTTACGAGGAATATCTGTGTTCAGATTCTCTCCTTATCACTGCGAATTAAATCCGATCGAAACTACATCGGCTCCAGAAAAAACTTATAAAATGATGGATTTAAAAAGACTCTCTAATAAAGCTATGGGTAAAATCAGTGCGGAAAAGTGGAAAAGGTGTATCGATCATATGATAGAAGACAAACGATGCAGTCTCCCTCCACAGTTTAATGACTAATATAAATTCCACTTTCCCGACATGTTTCAAGTGTTTAAGCACTCATCATCAGGGGATACTAAAAAGATAGTACAAAGTTGAGAACGAACAGTGAGTATAAAATAAAATTTGGGAGAGACTTACCTAACATCGAGTTTTGCAGAAACGTAGGTTGTCTCAAATTAATGAGTACAACTTATAGGATAATACATGTAATGGTTGAAGACATGGTGTACGAACTGGTTAATTGTATTGAAATTGAGATATAAATGAAGTTTTGGTTAAATTGTTAAATTTAGATTAGTAAAGAAACATTTTGTATAAGACAATAAATTGATTTAAAACATTTGAAGGAGAACGATTTTATTTTTATTTGATATGATAGTTTAGCTTTAAAATTGATTAAAGTTTAATCGTTAAAATTGACAATTAATTTCATTTATAAATCATTAACTGATTTGGTGATATGGGGCTATGCCCCATATTTTAGAAAATTTGTAAGAGATTAACATTTTAACGATTATAGGATTATTTTTAAAAATATTTGAAAAAGTCATTAAGTGGTTATAAATTAATAGAATATAACCTGTGCTCAAACACAACCGCGGTAGGGGAGATGGAGGCAAGAGTGAACAGGTGGGCAAGAGTAGACACTGCAATAACATTTCTAATTAATAATTTTTTCGCTGCCAATGGTCACAGTAGTGCAAACCATGTGTTTTCAGTTCTCTGTGCAACTTTGTTTTGAATTTCGCAGAAAAATAAGCGGAAAATAAGGTAAATTTATTTTTAATAGTATACGATATAACAATTAATTGATAATTTAGATCGTTTAATCGCTTGTGGTAGTTTATTTTTACTTCCTACCATTTTTTTACGAAATCTTTAAAACCTAACCTATAAATTCATATTGGTATTTAACGTCACCAGTGGCGCGTTGCTAAAAGGGATGGCTTATTAAAAAATTTTGTTTTTTGGGGCAAGAGTGAACACATGTGTTCACTCTTGCCCCGCTGGTCACGTTATTAATCTTTTTTAGGATGGTTCGAAATTATATCCGGAAAGCAACAGAGCTGCATATACCCAGGAGAATATGAACAAAGCAATTAACGACGTTCAGTCAAAAACTCTTGGTTTGCGAAAAGCGGCCAAAAAATATGGCATCGCAGTAGCAACTCTACACAAGCGAATAAAAAAGAAAAAAGAGTCAGTCTTCAGTGATCAATATTGGAAGATACAAGCCTACATTCAATGCCGAACAAGACGAAGAATTCAAAACCCATGTATTGTCCCTGGAACGACTATTTTACGGAATTTTTCCTACAGAGCTACGGCGCCGGCGCCTAGCATTCGAATTTGCGGAAGCAAATCAGATTGATCATCAGTTTAACAAACAAAAGCGTATTGCCGGAAAACAGTGGGCACAAAAATTTATCTCGTTGGAGGTTGGTCTATTCGAACACCAGAAGCGACAAGCGTGGCACGTATTTCTGGTTTTTCTAGGGCAAAAGTTCAGCGATTTTTTGACCTACTACAAGAAGTTCAACTGAAATTTAAATTTAAACCAGACCGTATTTTTAATCTCGATGAGACTGGCGTAACTGTGGTTCAGCGGACAAAAAAAATAATAGCACAAAAAGGGAAAAAACAAGTTGGGAGAGCTATTCTGTTGAACGCGGAAAAATGGCAACGGTTTTAGCACGTGTAAACGCTTTTGGATCCTTTATTCCTTCAGTTTTAATTTACAAACGTGTCAGAATGAACCCTCATTTATTAACCGGTGCAATTCCAGGAACCATTGGAATTCCTAGCTCCACCGGTTGGATAGATACGGATATCTACTTAAAGGTTATAGAGCACTTTATTAAATCAGTTCGAGCTAGTAAGGATAATCCAACGCTACTTATTGTTGATGGGCAACAGTAGCCACAAATAATTAAAAGCAGTTACCTTGTGCCGAGAGAATGGAATTGTTGTAGTAACGTTACCACCACATTGTACTAATCGCCTCCAGCCTCCAGCCCCTTGACCTTACGGTGCTTGGTCCTTTTAAGTTCTATTTAAATTCCGAAATGAACATTTGGATGACAAACCATGCAGGAGAACGAATCACAGAATATGACATGAGCCCTTTCATTTATAACGCGTTTATGAGAGCAGCTACACCCAATAATATTTGCAGTGGATTCAGAACATCGGGTATTTTCCCATACAACCCAAATATTTTTTCAGACAGCGACTACGCTGCAGCGGACGCAGTTAATGCTGGTAGAAAGGAAGCAGAGAATCAAAATTTATATAACGCGAAGTAACAAATAGCAGCATGAAAAGCGCAGAGATTATAACAGAAGATAGTTTAAATAAATCATACAGTCCTAATGTTTGTGTGGCAGAACTATTGCCACTTCCAAAATCTGAACGTAAAGTTGCTGAAAAACCAAGTAACCGAGTTCAGCAAAAGTCGGAAGTAATAACAACTACGCCGTATAAAGATTATTTGACAGCAAAGGAAAAAGAAAAAAACGCAGATCCTAAAAAAAAACAAATAATCAAAAGAAAAATAGTTGATGAAGAAGGAGGTGTATCGGGTATAAAAACAAAAAATAAAATGGTTAACAAACAAATAATAAGTGATACCAAGGATGAAATAAATGTATGTAATGGAGAAGCAGCTGGTGTATCTGGTATAAAAACAAAAAAGAAAGTAGTAAATAAAATAAAAATAACTGATAAAGATGATTTTTGCGAATGTGTTTATTGTAACGGTAAATATAATCAGTCAAATGAGAAATGGAGTCGATGTGTCACCTGTGGATTATGATCACATGAAGACTGTACAGACGTTGAACCTTCTGATGACGTTTTTACTTGTGATTTTTGTCGTCCTACCTAAGATTTTTAAGATTGTAAAATTATATTTTTTATTTTACCATCTATTTAAATTAAGATTTTTCTTGTTGCTTGCTCTTGCCCCATACCAGAGGGGCAAGAGTAAACTTTTTAAGTTTTCAAAATATTTTTGTATTATTATTATTTTATAGCTTAAAAAATGTATACATATATTTTTGTGTTACTAGTTTACCAAAGATTGTTCTATGCTAAGCAAGTTTACATCAAGTTCTGCCTTATAATAAAAGAAATAATTTAAAGCTTAAGTATTCACTCTTGCCTCCCTCTCCCCTACTTGCCGCAATGTGGGAGTTGAAGTGAGGTTGGTTCGAAGGGAGTAGTGACAATAAAGACATATAACCTGGTTATGTTAAATGTTTCTTCATTCATATCTCAATTTCAATACAATTAACCAGTTCGTATACCAAGTCTTCCACCTTTACATGCATATTATCCTATAAGATGTACTCATTAATTTGAGACAACCTACATTTCTGCAAAACTCGATGTTAGGTAAGTCCTTCTCAAATTTTATTTTACACTCACTGTTCGTTCTCAACTCTGTACTATCCCCTTAGTATCCGCTGATGATGAGTGCTTAATCACTTGAAACATGTCGGGAACTTAGAATTTACATTAATCATTAAACTGCGGAGGAAGACTGCATTGTTTCATTTACATTACATTTTGACTCCACTGAAAATATGGACTATTTGTTCAACTATAATTAAAGATTATTCAATACTTTTTGGTTAGTTTGTGGTAGAAAGAGTAGACAGAGAGGCAATAAAAACATAAAATCTTAGTCCCAAAGATTTTTAATTACACAAAATTATTTTATTTTATTATTACATGTTTTCAGATCCAATTAAATGTCCATACATTAAATAAGTCAAATGATGTAAAAGATAAAAAAATGTTGAGCCTAGCACTTTGCGTTTTTATTGCTCTTCTTACTTCCAAATATCTTTGTATTTTTTATTAAAGAGGATATTATGAAGTGATAATAATATTTACCCTGTAAAGTTTAGCAGCAAATGTTCTTGTTCCATCAATCAGATCATCTTCTGGAGTGGCTAGTACGGCCACCACAAATAATGCTAGAGTTGCCACCCTTATCATCCTCGCTACGATTTATGATACAGACATTCACAAAAGTGTGGTAGATACACAGTGATTATATTTCGAAAAACAAAACTATTTATATAGCTTATCTACTGTATTACTTATTAAAAATTGCCAATTTTTGTATAAAGTCATAGGTTAATTAATCTAAAATGATTATTCAGTCAATGTTGTTTAATGAACATACATTTATTCCTAATATTTAAACAGCAGTTTATTGCTAAAAATGAAAAAAAATGTTTAAATATAAGTTCTATGAATGGGTCTAAATCACCAGGATCTGCTATAAGAAAAAACAATTGAATAACGCGCATGAGTATTATATGTTATTTGTAAAGAATAGTTATTTATGGTACAAGTGTGTTATGTTATACATGAGTAACGGTGGGAAATGTTTAACCCTTGAGGCCGTAGGCCAAGAGAGCTAATTTCCAAATGACTTATACGACTTAACACACGAGTGCCATACAAAATTTTATCCAACACTTGATAGATATTATTAAAAAATAGAAAATTATATTGTTTCAATGTAAACTGGAAAACCATGTATTACATTATAATTGACATATTTTTGAATGGCAAATTTGTAAGTGAAAAAAATTGTGAAATGAGCGGAGCGAATTGAACAATTTCGCGAACAAAATAAAATTAGTTTTAACACAAATATCATACAATGTTTTTTGTATAACTGCCCTATTTCGATAATAAAATAGGGGAATTTGGAATGACGTTAACCTTCAAAATATATTTTAATATTCAAATAATCACAAGGTTGTTGTGAATGACAAACGTTGCCAACGCTATGGTTACTAACAAATGCTTGTTTACAAATAAAAAATATGGTGTCATTTAAATAATTGCGTTCTTGTCCAATTTTTATCTTTGGTTCTTGACTGCTTAATATGCTTGTCGATAGTGGAATAATTAATGAAAGTGTTGATTTGGTTGTTCCTGTGGATATTGAAGCGTCTGCAAGAAGAGCAACTTTAAAACCCCTACCTAAAAAATTAGCTCAGCAGTACGATCTTGCATATACCAATTTCCTGGCCTGGTGTAAATTGAAAAATGTACTTAATATAATTTTATTTGATTTCATCATAAGAAAATTTAGTGTTAAAAATATTTTTAACACGCTTCCACGTAAACAATCACTTTTAACACTGTTGACTGTCATTAAAAGTGTCACTTTTAATGACAGTTGTACAAAAAATTATTATTTTTACGATTCTCGAGGGTAGTTTATCAAAATATGGAAGAAACTTCAGCCGAAATTCAAAAAGAAGCGAACCTTGCGTGTTCATTTATTATTCCCCACAAGTCAAGAGACAGTTATGACAAAGCCTTATATGAATGCATATTTTACCACAACCCACCAGTGAGTTATAATCATAACCCACTAGTGAGTTATGGTTATAACCCACGTGTGAGTTACAAGCTACTTTATTAGCCTAAAATCGAACTAATGTTCACTTTATATGAAAGTGTTGGATAAAATAATAAATATGCACGTGCAGCACGCACAGAATACCACGATGTGAATCCTGATAAACCAGCGCCATCAAGAATCACTTGTTACTACGTAGAAAAGAACTTCGAAGCACGTCAACATCTTCAAAGAGAAAAGTACATTTTTCAGGTCAATTAGGATGAAGAATTAAATATCCCACTAGGGTGAAGTGGGGCAAGTGCGTTTTAGGGGCAAGTGCGCCATTTGCCTACAAATACATCATACCCGCTAATATCTTCTCGAACACCACACGGAATAGTCTTCGAAGATCTGGCAACCGCGCTTTCTATTCCCGCGGAGTTCCGACCATTTAGTGCAGCCCGGTTAGACCCAAATGGGAGGAAGCGAAGCAGAAGAATGACAGCTGTCACAAAGCTACACTGCAAAAACCGCCGCAGAAAGAATCGCCATACTCTTTGACATTTCTCGCGTTATCCTTTTTTACAATGTGTTATTTGAAGTTGTTCCATCACTCTCACTCTTAAAAGTTCAGACTATACGTAAGTTAATCTTCGGATTTTTTAATAAATGGTGGGTGAGGTTGACGTTTCCCTTTTGTGATTTTATTAGTTTTTTTCCAATTTTCTGCAGAAAATGGGTCTTTTTGTCGCAGGTGAGTCATTTTAATCATTTATTGGTTAAATGTGCTCAAACGTCACTATTATATCGGATGATTCGAAAGAAATAGCTCAAAATTGGTCATTAACCTCTCAACACCTTGCAACATTTCTGAACAATTTTTCATGTTCAATTTCCATCTAATTTTTTTATATTTTAGAGCTGTTTCAAATAATAAATAGTACATTTTACTATATTACTGTAAGTACCACAGGATAGTGACAATGTAAATGAAATATAATTTAGGTGTCCCTCGGAGAAGTTGTAAAATACTGAATCAGTGCCCCCCGATCGCAATCTATGTTTTTAAACTGTAACTATTACTTTTCGACGACTATTCCCACTATCAATTTCATCACGATATCCCTGTACCTAATACCTTTGTTTCATGGTTTTACAGCTACACCGAACCAGCCAGACCATCAGTTTCCAGTCCTCCGAGTCCAAACTACTATTTTATTAGAAAGTATGTATACATTTTTTGTTTTTACTTAGGTATATGAAAGACAGATTTTGAGTGTTCTCATATGTAATATATGTTTAAAAAAAATTGTTTAATTATATAAACATTATATGTTGCTTTTATGTGGGGCTGTTTATTATTATAATTATGTTACCCTATTTTATGTAGTATAGATTTAGTCATTCAACTATATTGTCAAGTATATTTATTTTCGTATTATTAAATTAAAGATGTTTTTAAACCATCCAGTTTAGTGTTTAATTACCATAAAATATTTAAAAAGCTTTAATAAAAATGTAAGAAAACATCTTTTGAAAGAGCCGGTCTCGCGCATGCGCATATCGCAGCTACACTGCAAAATGGCCGCTGATTTTGACATTTAATTAGACATGCGTGCATCGGTTCAACATGGGTATTTGCTTTCTTTAACCTTAGTCTTCATTGATTTAGTGTCTAGTTAACGGCGACGGTAGGAGCACGTGTTTCTTCCACTCGCCAAATAAATGCGAATAGTTTTGGTTTTCTTGGGATATTAAGGTGAAAAACGGTAGGTTCTTAATATTTTTTATTCTTGTGTCATATTTTACATCATACTTATCATGTTTAGGTAACAGTTAGCAATAAATGCCAATCTCAGCAAGTGAGTTAATGCACTTGCCCCAATTTTTGCTTACAAGAGGCAAGTGCACCTACACTATAGTGGGAAAGTGCACCTACTAGGTGCACTTTCCCCAAGACCTAAATTAATTGCAAATCTTTGTAGACCATGTTCAGAAATTATAGGAGAAAAACCAAAAATGCCGAATATAATAAAGATAATTTAACACGAGCAGCCGAGGCAGTGAGAAATGGCCAAATGGATAAACTAAGAGCCAGAAAAATCTTTAAAATACCCAGAAGCATAATACGTGATCACATCTCAGGACGAAGAGGAGTTAAAAGTCAGTCAATGGAAAGAACGACAGCTCTACCCGAAAAAGATGAAACGGTTTTAGCTAATTCTATCAAGTAAGTAGACGCCGTAAGTCGATGTCATTAAAATACTTTAGGTTTTTTTTTAGATGCATGGAAAAGTGGGGATTTGGACTCGGCAGAAAGGAGGTTCTAATGATCGTTGGGGAGTATGTTACTAAATTGAAATCCCTAATTCTTATAGAAATAACATTCCCGGTGAGGATTGGTTCCTACAATTTAAGAAAAGACATAATTTGTCTATTAAAAAACCAGAGACACTAGAATATGCTAGGAAAAAAAACACTGATCCTTTTGTAATAAGCGAATATTTTGAACTTCGTAACCAGGCGTTGGAGAACTTAAAGTTGACGAACAGTCCAGGTCAAATCTGGAATATGGATGAGACAAATTTTTGTTCTGATCCATCTCAGACAAAAGTAGTAGGGGCAAAGGCGCTGCATCAACCAGGGTAACTGCAGGATGTGGAAAATCTATTACTTCAGTATTATTTGCAGCATCTGCTGACGGTACCAAGGCTCCACCGTTAATTATTTACAAAGGGAAACATATATGGGATACATGGATTGCCGACGAAGGCAAAGATTATCCGGGTACAACCTATGCAGCAACAGAGAATGGATAGGTGAAAACAGCAGTTTTCAGAAATTACTTTCTAAAAAGTTTTATTCCGAACTTAGGGCCTGCAAGGCCGGTTTTGGTAATATATGATTGCCACACCTTATACTTTGACATAGAAATGATCGAGGAAGCATTACGAAATGATATCATAATTATAAAGCTGCCTCCACATAGTAGCCATCTTTTGCAGCCACTCGACTTGGCGGTTTTTAAATCGGTTAAAGTGTACTGGGACGAAATTTTAGTAAAATGGTAACGAAAGAATTTGGGAAAAAATTTACCTAAAACCAAGATTGCCGAAATGGTAGGACTTGTGTGGAATAAGGCGGATCCAAGAATTATTATTGAAGGATTTAGAAAGGGTGGAATATGTCCTTACAATCCAAATGTAATACCCGATAAGAAGTATGATCCGGAGCAGCCTAAACGTTGGAAAGTTTATAATTTGCAAAAAAACATTGCATTACCTATGCCAATGGATAATACTACTGGATCGGATGAAGCTATTACAATAGATCCTACCGTTGCCGTTGCAAGCACGTCACGACAACAAGAATATTGTGAGAATCGAATTGAGTCCTCTTCTCACTCCAAAACGACGATAACAATAAAACAGTAAGTTTTGAGGAATTACTTTTAAATACTTGCAGAGAATCGGCGAAAAGTAATGTCAAAACGAACAGAAAAAGAGCATCACTGGGAGCAGAAATTGTAACAAGTAATGAAATCAGAGAGAGAATGAAAGAAAACGTCAAAAACAAAAAGGCAACCTCATCTATACCGAAAAAGAAGTTAAGAAGTAAGAAAAAGGTTGCCAGACCCGAAGAATCTGAATACGAAGATGAAACTGAAGTATTTATAGCTAATGATTCTGATAGTGATTTTAAAACCATGGAGGATATTATTAATGAAACCAATGACGAGTGTTTATATGAAAGAAGTTTAAGCGAACGAAAAATTGGTGATTG
Organism: Polydrusus tereticollis; assembly: GCA_963920685.1. Classification (NCBI taxonomy): domain Eukaryota; kingdom Metazoa; phylum Arthropoda; class Insecta; order Coleoptera; family Curculionidae; genus Polydrusus; species Polydrusus tereticollis. The sequence goes on along the minus strand of OY987327.1, from coordinate 49,773,421 downwards.
GGCACTGATTAGTCTTACGACAGAGAGAAATACTACGAAATATTATATTGGTCAAACTCAAGGAGAACTAGAACTGTAGAAATCAAATTCGTTAGGAGGGTAAAAACCAAATCTGCAATCACGGAACCCAGATTTACCTGGCCGAATATAGAGGACATTTCAAATGTCGCTGACGAATCTATAATTTTGATGATACCTGCACCAAAACTCACACGGAGAGGAAGTTACAAATTTCCGGTTAGCTTCTTCAATAATAATTATTGTTTAGAATAAATAAAGCATTGCATTTTGTATCCTATAATATAGTTACCTACGTGTTCTATATCTTTAATGTGCTTTTTTTAACAAAATAAACAAATATCCTATAATTTTTTATGAGATATTTTTCCTATAATATGGTTGTTGTAAAAGCGGAACTCCAAGAAATAAATTTTGTTTTCATGCGGAATATTGGCATTTGACAGGTGTCATGCAATTACACTACAAAAAACTTAATACGTCTTTTATTTAAAGAGATATCACAACGCGCCGTAAATTGCAAAAGATTTGTAGATATTTTAAGTTTAACGCACTTACCCCGCACTGTCTTATATGCAGGCTGTGAATACTTTAAAAGCTTCTGTCGCACTTGCCCCGGATTTGGGGTAAGTGCGCCTAGGTCGAATTTTTTTTATGGGTAAATAAAAAATGTATTTTCTAATTCAGAAGTATTTTTATTGCGTTAATCTTTAGCTAAGACTAACAGCTCATTCAAAAAATATGTACAACTCTTTTAGTACCATAACAAATATTCCAAACAAAAATAGGTTTGAAAATTTAAATTAGGTAGTCGCAGTTGCCCCATTTCACCCTATATTTTTAAGGTAATAATAATTATTATGTATCTTATTGGCGTTTTGACTTGTTTAAGCAGTGTTTTATGATAAATTAAACTTGTTTGTGTAAAGTTATTGGTACTATCTTATAAAATGGATAATAGAAATCTCGGAAATGAAATTAAAAGATAATACGTTAAAAAGCGTGGCGTTTGAAGGACAAAGCTCACAAACTTTTCTATGTTTGTGCGAGGAATGCAGGGTGAAATTGTCTGTAAGGATAGCCAAGTAGGCTCGCAAAATATCTGAAGTTGGAGACTAGAACTAGACTAATAATAATTTGGGTCGTTGAGTGCCAATTTCTTACCTTTTGTTGCTTTGCTAGATCAGGGCAGGGCGTGGTAAGTTCGAGTTAAATTTTAACAGTCCCTTCTTGTATTAAATAAAAACACTTTCAGCTCAACTTAACAATTAGTCAATTTACATAAGTGTAGTTTGACAAAGGTTTTTACAAAGGAAAATTTAAAAATAGTTTGGATGACTATCTTTTCAAATTAACAATTATTCTATTCACATAAGTGTAGTTTGACAAGGATTTTTACTAAACAAAATTTAAAAATAGTTTGAATGACTATCTTCTCAAATTAACAATCATTCTTACGAAGGAAAATTAAAATAATGGTTTCGATGACTTTGAAGTAATTAGTAATGTTGATATATTTGATTAGACAAAAAAATAGCAAAAGTGAAATAAAGATTTTTGACAGGTTTTTTATGGTGACCCACACACAAGGCGTCAGTTACCTTTACCCTTTCTTCAATGGTGGTCTTCCGATCCCTGTAGAGATATAACCAGTTTATCTCAAAGCTTAGGAATCGACTCTCTACAGGTATAGGTGAATAGAGCTCAATAGACTTTGGGCCACTGTCGTGACGTCACGTCAGCTACGTTGCCCGGCTCCAATAATGATGTTCCGAAGTTGGGTACCGAGAAAAGACAAGGTGTTAGACTCACCAGATAAAACCTTATAATTTCCCTTGCCCTGCTAGAAAAGGAATATTTACAGAACCAAAAAGAAAAGAAATATATTTTAATTTTAATTAATTAATTAATGAAATAATAAAACTGAATTGTCAAATTGCAGTGATACTCCTTTCCAACAGAACCAGGTTTAAATAAGAATAATCAATAACTTGACAATAATACTAATTTTATAGAAAATATAAAAGCTATAAGAGCATAAAATAAAATTGTGCGCTAGTGGTGACTATTGCAACAGAACCAGGTTTAAATGAAAATAATCAATCGAAATTTTATAAAAAAATAGTAGCTATAAGAGCATAAAATGAGACAGTGTTCTAGTGGAAACTATTGCAACAGAACCAGGTTTAAACAAAAATAATCATTGGTAATTTTATAAAAAAATAGTAGTTCTAAGAGCACAAAATGAAATTGTGCGCTAGTGGTGACTATTGCAACAGAACCAGGTTTAAATGAAAATAACCAATGATAATTTTATAAAAACAGATAGTAGAGAGCTATACAATTTATAGAAACACAAAATGAAATGGTGCTCTAGTAGAAACTACTGCACAGGCAGGGCAAGTAATAGGTACTAGATTAGCAAGAGATAAATGAAAATTTAAAGAGATATGCAGTGAGATTTCGTCGCTCCGCTCCTCGTGATTTAAACTTGCCGCTCGGACAATGATGATGGCTATCTAAACCTTGGTTAATAATATATTATTAATGTGAATATACAAAATAGGATGCTTATTTATCTCTAAAATTCTTTTTTCTATGGGGTCCTGAAAGTAGGAATTTAAGAATTAATAATTTTAAGTATGAATCATAATAATATTATGGGGGTATAAAGATGCATTTATAAAACTTTTCGTCACCGCTTCCGCTCGTCGCCACCGTTCCCGTCGCAACTTAACCTAAAGGGGAATAGGGTATGCATTTATTAAAGCCGCTACCGCTATCGTTCGTAGTTCCAACATGATCAATTTTTATCTCGCTAGCCTTGTGTAGTTCGTCGTTTATGCTTTAGCCGATGTTAAGAAAGAAATTTGACACATTTGATAAAAAACATTATATATACAACAACAATAACACAAATATTTTCCATATTCCTACAATTTTAACATTTATAGGCCATACGCAGGGCTTAACTTATCTTATCGTTAAATAATATTAAATACTGGTTACATTATCGACATTTCCAAACAAAATTAATATTCTAACCTCGAAGTACGTTATTGCTCTCGCGAATTTACAAGGGTGCAGTTCGTGCTTTATAGAAAGAAAGCTATTAGAAAAATAAGTCAATCAACAATCAACATAAACATAAAAGCTCTTAAAATCCAAACAAACCAAACATGTTATGCCGAAGAAGCGCACACCAATATTGATAGAAGTACAGTCAATCGCCCATACCTGCTGCGGCCTAAATTGGGACAAAAGCATTAATTTTTGTGCGTGCTATAAGTTGGAAGCCATGTACTTCAGAATAAAGTTTCTTGGCGTAGCGCACTTAGGTTTAGTATGCGTCTACCCGCAGACAAAGACTGAAAAAAGTGTTTGCTCGCTTCGGTAAGGTTTTGTAACTGTCACGATTTAACCTAAAATTATTCCCCAATTTTTTGTAACTAAAGTGACCCCTAGCTTTCCAACTAAATGTTTTCTGACTTATTCCTGCGGAATTTATCAGTTTAACATAATTTGTGGACAGTTTTGTTGAAAAACAACTTGTTTTTTTCTTGTATTAAAATAAACAAGAAACACGTACACACAAGGACACCCATAGACAAGCACGATACAATGAGGACACCTGTCCCAAGTTAGGTTACAAAATGTAGGTCCTAATTATATTCTTTCTATATAGATAAAAATGAATAAAAGGAAACGAAAACATCATGATTTCTCGGAAGAACTTTTAAATCGGGCCATTAAGGATATGAGAGAAAATCATATGGTAGTGAGGCAGGCTGAGGCAAAGTATGGTATTCCCAAAACTACTTTGAATAAAAGGGTAAACTCAAAATAAACCAGGAAATATGGTCGTCCGCCAGTTTTTTCTGTCGCAGAAGAAGTTTACATATCAGAGTGTCTATCTTTGGCTGCAAAATGGGAATTGCTTTGACAAGTAGCAATCTCAAGGATATTGTGAAAAAGACGTTAGATTCCAAGGGTATTACCGAACAACGGTTTGTTGATAATAAACCGGGCAATCAATGGATGAAAAACTTTCTAAGGCGCCAAAGTCAAACGTTGAAAACATGGCTTTCTCATAATATAAAACGGGTTAGAGCAGCAGTTAGCCCAGAAGGTATCCAAAAGTATTTTAAAGAGTTACAAGAGTCTTTGAGAGACATTCCTCCAGAAACCACCATAAACTATGACGAGACTAGCATGCAGGATAATCCTGGCAAAATGAAAATAATAGTTCGAAGGAGTTGTAAACACCCTGAAAAAATAAACCATGCTTCTAAATCTGCGTTTTCGGTTATGTTTGCAGGGACCGCTAGCGGTGTAACCCTCCCAGTCTATACTGTCTTTAAATCTACAAGTTACCTGTATCACGAGGAGTGGTTTATTTCAATAGCCCTTCCATATTTAAAAAAGTTAGGCGATGGCCCTAAAGCCATATTAGGTAATAATTTAGCTAGCCATATTTCTATCAGAGTTCTAGAGTTGTGCATTGAAAAGAATGTCAAGTTCCTACTGCTACCGTCAAATAGCACTAACTTATGCCAACCCTTGAATTTGGCATATTATAGTCCTCTAAAAACAGCATAGAGGAGGGTATTGCAAGACTATGAGAACAGAAATCGGGGAGCAATAAGCAAAGACGTGTTTTCTTCGAGATTAAAGCAAACATTAGAGGCAATAAAAGGAAATTGCGAAAAAAACTTGAAGGCTGTATTTAGGGCTAGCGGGCTCTACCCATTAGATCCACAACAGGTTCTGAAACGGCTTCCCTTAAAAGAAAATGTTACCGCCGAAATGAGGACTAATTCGTTTGAACACTTTTTAAGAACAACAAAGGAATCTGAAACCATCACAAAGAAACGAAAGAAGAAAATTACCATGGAATCAGGAAATAGTTTATCAGAAACAGAGACTTTAAAGAGGCCTTTAAACAAAAAGAAAATGAAAAGAAAAAGCAAATTCTTAAGAGTAAAGACACTCCAAGTATAAGTAAGAAAAAATCTGGAGCACTCCCACAGACAAGCAAACAGAAATTAAAAACAACGAAAAAGTCCATTAATGACTTGTCCGACTCAAGCGAAGATGACGAAATATCTCTTCATGACTCTAGCAGTGACTGTGATCCTAAAGATTTTACGTACCTTGAAGAGTGTAAAAATATTGACTCTGATACCTTAGAGACCGATAAATCAGATCAAACTGGGATAAATGGAACCGAAAAGACAGAACAAAACAAAAAAGATATTAAAAACATCATGGGCAAAAACTGGCCACCTATAAGCAAACCGCAAGCATAGCTGGAAGACACAGAATCATATATAAAACGAGATTCTGTTCGTGTATCTCTTATAATGAGGGTTCCAAGAAACAAGTTTCCAAAATCTTTGCTGGAAAAATTGTTGAAATAAATAATAATAATAATAATAATGATATGTCTTTATTAAGAATATCTAGTAAATTTTACAAAAAAAAAAATAGTAAATATGAGGGCGGTATCCAACATTGTTGCTCTTATACAACCCCCTAGTATAATAAAAAATTAAGCCATAATTTTAGCTATATAAACCAATAAAAAGATAAAAAAATAGCAAATAACTTAAATGTAACAAAACTTAATAAACTATATAAACAATTTCAATAAATATACCTAATGTATGTTAATCTATGTTAGATCTATTGATTGAGCAATAAACCGCTTTACTTTAGATTTAAAAACGGACTGGGTGGAAGCTCTTCTGACAACGTCAAGAAGGTTATTGAAATTTTTACGAGCGGTGTAGCTGAAACACCGCTGAAACTGAGCTGTACTATGTCTTGGAACGCTGAACTGATCTCTGTGGCGTGTGTTGCGCAAATGAATGTCGGATCCTCTAGATAATTTTTCAAAGAGATATAAAGGTTGCTGTGAGGTGATAATCTTATTGACTGACCTAGAAGCTGTATCCTGTATCGTTCTTCCAAATTAAACCATTTAGAGCGGTTAAAACTGTCAGATATATGGTCAAACTTGCGAAGATTGTAACAGAATCTTATGCAAGAATTCTGGAGCCGTTGAAGTCTCTGTTTGTCTTTCTCAAGAAGAGCTGGCCAATAAATTACAATAGGAGAGGTGTGACAAAACTAGAGATTCTGTAAGTTGAAGTTTGTTGGGAGTATCAAAGATGTCTTTATGAATATAAAGTACTTTAAGCTTGGCGTAACCAGTCTGTAGAAGCTTAGAGACGTGGTTTTCAAAACGCAGACTGTCGTTAATAAAAAGTCCAAGATTTTTACAGCTGGTAGAGGGATTTAAAATATTATTGTTAATTCGAAGCTTGCGATGCTGATCATTACATCCCTAACCCGTCCTTCCCAAAAGATATTACCTGCGTTTTATTTTCATTAAGTAATAAACCGTGCATTGCTGAAAAAATAAAAGATGAAGAAAAGGTTTTGATATATTTCCTCAGAAACTATAAAGGATGTAATGGTAATGACATGTTTAATTTTCCTGACATGGAAAATAGAATGTTTATAAATAAGTCACAAATTGTTAGAAAAATTGATTTAGTTTCTGTAAACCGAAATGTTTACAAGTTTTATATGTAATACTTATTGTTTTATTACCTGTCCAATTTACAATATAGGCTTAAATAAGCAACATAAGATGGCGCCGAATCTCCTAAAACGCCACGCACAGACCATCACCTAATTTTTTTAAAATCACTAGAAATATAATAAGTACCTATAAGATTTAGTTCAAAAGGTGTACTACCGGTGTAAATAGTCATTGTCATGCCATTATTTTTATTAAATTAAAATGCCTATACTTTTTACCTCCATTTTTTTATGTCACTCACCTTGACAGATCGCGTTGCAATTTTATAAGTTTTATAATGATTTCCGTATGGAGCAGAATGTTTTTCAAGTCTAATAAGATTTTTGTAAGTAACATACCAATTGATGTGCATCTAGGATTTAACAAAACTAATGTTTTCAGAACGGAAGATATTTTTCGGCGAAGCCTAATGAGAAAGCTAAAAACGAAGAACCGCAACCGTCTCCTAAACTTCGAAAATTTAAAATATATCGTTATAATTCAGAGAGTAAACAACATGGTAAGAAGCCTTATATGCAGACGTATACTGTTGATTTGAACGAGTAAGTAATAATTTAATTACATAGTTTTTGTATTTCCTTTTAACTTTTCTGGTGGTAAGAAGTATCGAGGTGATTCTATTATTTCAATTATGTATACAGGGCTTTTATTTCAAAATGCACTACCCTAAATATCTCTTGATTTCGAAAGAGATAAAATTTGACAAAAAATACATCAATTTTACTAGTACAAATATTACACATTTTATAAAATTTTACAACTGACTTCACACCTCCAGTCAACCTTACTTTGAAATGGCAAATGGCACTACCTATCGAGTGATACATCGTTGCAAAGGGCCTATGCAACCGTGCCAAGAAAGGAGAACTCAAGTATTGAAATAATCCAGACTAACTAACCTAAAAAAAATAACGGAAATTTTGAAGAAATCATCACGATTTGGCAACGCCATGGATAATAATCAAAATATTCTATAGTACCTACTTAGCAAAAGTTTCAATTTTTGACAAAAGATACAGGGTGTCCCATTTAACAAAATGTAAGAAAGTAAAAATAGAGTACCCTGTATAAAAACATCTCCTAGACTCTTGTAAATAGTACTTATACCTTGCGAGCAAAAAGTATTATCATCAAAGTGTGCTTTGCATGATACTCTATTGGGTTGCAATGGCCTCCTGCTGAAATTCAGTATCCAGGCATCAATATCTAAGGCCATACTGCTTAGCGGTAGAGCTAAATACCTGTTGAGTATCAGTAGATACCAGCACTATCAATCAATCAATCCCGTCATCTTTAAGATTCCTTGCAGGGCTGTTCTTACACAACAGTTAATATAGAACATGCATATTCTTGAAAAAGAGTTAAACTTGTTTCCTTATAAAGTGCAAGCATTCCAAGAAATACGAACTGCAGATTCTGAAAGACGCAGGAATTACTGTCAGTGGTTTACCCAAAAATTATTGGAAATAGATTATTTATTTTACTTGACTTTTTTTTCTGATGAAGCCTGGTTCCACCACACCAGTTATGTGAATTCTCAGAATACATGCATGTGGAGTACTGAAAATCCCCATTTTTTCCACCTTGCGCACCTAAAAAAATGACGTCTTGTTGACTGTTTCTTGAAGAGGAATTGTTGGTCCAATTTTTTTGCATGACACAGTTATAGCACAGCGGTATAGGGACAATATTTTAAGTACATTTGTGGACTAATTACTTGACGATGAACTACGCTTTGATTATTCTGAATAGGATGGTGCAACTGCTTCATGCATCCGCCGAAACTATTGACTACTTACGCAATTATTTCGACAACAGATTAATCAGTTTTCGAACAGACATTGAATTCCCACCCAGATCACATTGTTTGACGGTCATGGATTACTTCATTTTTTCTTATTTAAAAAACAATATTTTTTAAACATCAGTTGAAAATTTAGAACAGTTAAAAGAAAGGATAATCCAAAAATGTGGTAACATTTCTGTAGAGATCCTGGTCAAAGCTGTCGAAAATATGAACGTGTGAATTTATGCTTTGAGCATGGCGGTGGCCAATTTTAGCAATTTCTATAATTTTTATTTTTCTTTCTCTATACAGAGTGTTATTTAAGTACCGGGTGTCCCACTAAGAATGGCTGTCGGCCGTATTTCAGAAAGTGTTAGTCGTATGGCTTGCGGAAAAAAAAATATGTGGGGTAAAGTGGTCATAAGAAATTGCTGAAAATTATATTCGTCACTTTTCAAAAAAAGTGGTGGGGGAAGTGTTAAGGCATCTTTCATTTCAAATGTTCATTTAAAAATTCATTTAGCCTTAAAGCGTGCAGGCAACAGTGTCAACAACGCAAAATTAGTCGTACCTCCCTGTAATGCAAATATCTTTGTGTCGATGAAGATGGAACAGTAAATAAGGCACCAACCCGGCAGGGCGAGAGGGGAGTCAGGTCAAAATCTCAAGAGAGTTTAGGGATGGACTGTTTTGTCAGTACGTTTTAAGAGACAATTGGGTTTCGAAGTAAGCTTTACGTCGCGTCGCGCCGGAAAAAGTTCATTGTTTAGTTTTTTATTTATGCAATCTAATTTAACCCCCAGACCTTGAATGCGGCTGTAGTGTATGTTTTTTGTTATTATTATACGTTGTTAAACAAACAGTCGTTCTTTATTTAAGGTCCATTCTACCAGCGATGCATTTCTTTTCTTTATGTTTTACACAAGGTCCGTCAAGCTCTACGTAGGAACCTCTGAACCGGAAAAGTGGGTTAATGAAAGCGGGCAGTTCAGCATAAGCTTAATCATTAACATATGTTGGTCCTTCGAGCCGGATTTATTTCCATGCAAGTAACATTTTGGGGTAAAATAGATTGCAGATAGACATTAACTTTCGCTGTGTGTCGTAGTTCTTAATTGTTTAGTGCTCAACGAACTTCACAGTGTAGCATGGGACTTTTAGTGTAGTAAGTACCAGAAGAACATTGTTTTCAAGAAGTGCACGAAGACGGCTTCAGGGAAATAGTCCTCTAGGTCACACACATGCTAATCTTTACAAAAAACCGAACAGAACCGAACAGCTAATCAAGGTAAATTATTTGTTAAGCGTTATTAATCAAGGCTGGATTATCAGATCAGGATAATCTCTAAAGTAGAAGGTGCTCCAGGTCCATTTTCGTGGCTCGACGTTTAGTCCAGGCGCCCAGCTTGGATGCATTAAAGTCATTGGCCAGGAACGACGTGGTGTCAAAGCAGAAGCGTTTTTTTGTCATTGAGTAGTCAAGGTCATATCCCTTTGTCCTTTCCTTTTTTATCCTTGATTATTTGGTTATTTGATCAACATTTAGTAGTTTATTAACATTCGTTTAGTGCATTATTTTTATTTATTATTTTACGTATTTGCATTTCATTAAATACCTACTGTTCATTTTGCGTTTAAAGTATTAAAATGCCCAAGAAAGGTTCGAAAACTAGGCAAAACCTAGATAATTCTTTACTTTCAGATACGCATGCTGAGTTAAATGCAAACATTAATAGCTTAGTTCGTAAACGAGACAATTTGAAAACGAAGTTATTGCGGTTTGGGCAATTTTTGAATAGCTTGAAAACGTCGCAACCTAGCAGTTCAAGGTTGGTTGAATTAGATACCCGTTTAAAAGATTTAGAGAGCCATTTATTTTCAGAATATAATGACGTTCAGTTTGAACTAGAAGGCATAGATTTTGATCAGTATAAGGAACAAGATGAATATTCATTTGAAACCTTATACTATGAGACAATATCCGATGCTAAGCATTACATTTTTTCATTTTCAAATTCACTTCATGGCCAAAGTCAAAATAGCTCCGTGCCTGCTAGTTCAACAAGATCGGTAAACGCAAAGCTTCCTACTATTGAGTTACCTAAATTTTTCGGTAGTTACGAAAAATGGCTTGAATTTAAAGAATTATTTGTTTCCTTGGTTCATAATGTAGAGTATCTTGATTCAGTGCAGAAATTTCACTATTTGCGCGCTTCCTTGGAGGGACCTGCAGCTCAGTGCATACAGCATATTGGAATTGTGGGAAGTAACTATGAGTTAGCGTGGAACATTCTTTGTGAAAGGTTTGACAATAAACGGCTAATAATACACAATAACATTAAATCATTAGTTAACGTGCCGGAATTAAAATCGTATTCTCCCGCGGCTCATCGTAATTTAGTTGATACCTTATCTAAAAATCTAAGGTCATTAGAAGCTGTAGGCATTGATACGGATTCATGGGATCCATTAATTATTTTTCTTGTCACTAGTAAATTTGATGTGGAGGCAATACGTGAATGGGAAAAATATGAGACAAGCGCAGATTTACCAACTATTTCTGAATTAAAAAGCTTTTTATCTGCACGTGCAGACTTTTTAGAGAAGGTAAACATGCATAAAAATAAAACAGAAAAACCGAAGGAAAATCATTTTAATTTAGGAAATAAAATTAGGGCTAGATGTTATTCCACTAGTACTGAATCGAAAGATGAGTCATCAAAATTAAAACAAAATAACTTTGCTTGCTTTTATTGCAAGAACCCGCATCCGATTTATAAGTGTCAAGACTTTTTAGCTTTATCTATAAAGGATAGAACAAGTAAAATTCAGTCATTAAAGCTTTGTTTAAACTGTTTGCAAAAAGGTCATGATTCTAATCATTGTCGGTATGGACCTTGCAGGCAATGTAGTAAAAAACATAATTCTTTATTGCACCCTAACTTTTCTGATAAAAACCATGTCAGTGCGTCTAACATATTGACGTCTGATCAAGATCAAGCTTCTACCCTAGAATTAAACTCAACTCAAGGGAATCAAAATCAGGAAAGTACTACTTCTTGCAACGTTTCGTGTTACGATCAAGTGTTGCTTGCAACTGCACTTGTCGAAGTGTCAGACAATCAAGGTCGTACTCACGTCTATAGGGCACTTTTAGATAGTGGATCTATGTCCAATTTTATATCAGAACCTTTGGCATTTAAACTTAACTTGCCTCAAGAGGGCGTTGATATCTCAGTCAGTGGTATCAATCAGACACAAGCTCATGTGTCAAAGTCATGTTATGTACAATTAAAATCCATTCATTCTAACTTTAAAGAAAATTTGCATTGTTTAATACTTCCTAAAATAACAGACAACATTCCTAGTGTTTCTATAGATCCAAAATCTCTTGATATACCATCATACATTAAACTAGCTGATCCTCAGTTTTATAAAAGGGGCAAAATTGACATTATAATTGGTGCAGGTACATTTTGGAAACTTTTGTGTAAAGGCACAAAACAGTTAGGCATTGATAAACCAGTCTTACAAAAAAGTAAACTTGGTTGGTACATTTCTGGTCCTATAGGAAAAAATAATTCAAGTGCTACATTAAGTGCTACATCTTGTTGCTTTACGAAAAATCTTGATGTACAGTCACAACTAGCAAAGTTTTGGGAAATTGAGGAAGTCTCGTCCAAATCTCCCTGGTCAGATGAAGAGAACCAGGCAGAATTACATTTTCAACAAACTTTTAGGCGAAACGACAACGGTAGATTTGTAGTTTCAGTTCCATTGAAGGAACCAGTGTCAAGGTTAGGGGATTCTAAGCAGTCGGCAACAAAACAGTTCTTCTCATTAGAAAAAAGATTTGCTTCAAATCCAAAACTGAAGGAAATGTATACGGACTTCATGGCTGAATATGACGAGTTAAATCACATGTCCCCATGCATTCCTTCAAATGACCAAGTTACTTTCTTTTCACCTCATCACGGAGTTCTCCGTGAAGATAATCTTACCACTAAATTGAGAGTTGTTTTTAATAGTTCATGTCCTTCGTCATCAGGACTTTCATACAATTCTTTGCAAAGGGTTGGTCCAACAGTTCAGGAAGACCTCTTGTCGATTTTAATTCGTTTTAGACAACATAAGTTTGTTATATCTGCAGACATCTGCAAGATGTATAGACAGATTCTAATTGAAGATAAATTTAAACCTCTTCAGCTAATTTTATGGCGTTCTAGTCCAGAACAAGAACTGAAAATCTTTTCTCTCAATACTGTAGTATATGGCACAGCCAGTGCTCCATTTCTGGCGACCAGATGTCTGTATCAACTTTCACTAGACAATCAAATTTCACATCCTGAAGCATCCGAAGCTATTAGACGTGATTTTATGTCGATGATTTGCTGTCCGGAGCCAGTTCAGTTGAAGAAGCCATTAAGTTATGTGATCAAATAAATGCTATTCTAGCACCTGCTGGATTTGAATTAAGGAAATGGCGATCCAATTGTCCAGAAATCCTTAGTGGCATTAAAAACTTAAGATCTTCAACAGATACATATTACTTTGGTCCATCAGATGAATGTAAAACTCTTGGTATGCTGTGGTCCAGCACTAATGATAATCTTTTATTTCGCTTTCATGTTGCAGATTCCACAAAAAAGGTAACCAAGCGAGTTATTTTATCTGAAACTGCCAAAATCTTTGATCCTCTTGGATTAATAAGTCCTGTAATAGTCCGATCAAAAATACTGTTACAACAACTATGGCTATTAAAACTCTCCTGGGACGATGAAGTTCCCATAGATCTTGCTAACAAGTGGAAATCATTTATGTCCGAGCTTTCGCAGCTTAACTCGGTGTATATACGCAGACAAGTTGTATGCAAGGATCCAGTTAAGACTGAATTGCATGGATTTTCGGACGCCTCTCAAAACGCATACGGCGCTTGTATTTATATACGTACCGTTGACACCTTTCAAAATGTGTGTGTTCAACTATTAATTTCTAAGACTCGAGTTGCGCCTTTGAAATCCATTAGTATACCTAGGTTGGAATTGTGTGCAGCTCTCTTGCTATCACAATTGTTTACGAAAGTCATTTCGTCGTTAACTTGTAAATTTGATAATACTTTCCTTTGGTGTGATTCAACCATAGTTCTTGCATGGATTCGTTCCTCGCCACACCTTTTCCAAGTATTTGTGGCAAATCGAGTATCTGAAATTCAAACCCTTACATTACCTGAAGCTTGGAGATACATTCCAACAGATCAAAACCCAGCTGACTTGCTTTCACGAGGGATGTCGCCAAGTAGTCTTTTAAATTCGAATATTTGGTTCAATGGACCTAACTGGTTAAGAAAATCATCATCGTTTTGGCCTAAGGATATAACTAAAAATAATTCAATATCGAGTATTGAACCTCCGGAAATGAGAAAAAATATTTACTGTTTTACCGAAGTTCAACATAATGAATTGTTTCCTTTTAGTAAATTTTCTTCATTCACGCGAATTAAGCGCGTTATGGCATACATTTTGCGTTTTGTCAGTAATTGCAAATCTTCTAAAGAAAAAAGGAACTTAGGTCCAATAACTATTGAAGAGCTACGGAATGCTGATAACAAGCTAGTTATGATTGCTCAGCAAGAATCATTTTCTAAAGAGATTCAAGAGCTGACCAAGTGTGGCTTTGTGAGTAATAAAAGCCACATTCTCAGTCTAACTCCATTCTTAGAAGAAGGTATCATCAGGGTAGGTGGTCGTCTCAAAAATTCTAATTTTTCTTTTGAGAAGAAACATCCAGCATTACTTTCGCCAAAGCACCCTTTAACTTACCTCATTTTTAGATTTGAACATGCTAAATTATTGCATTGCGGTCCTCAGTTATTGCTATCAAGCATTCGAGAATCGTTTTGGCCTATATCTGGGAAAAACCTAGCGAAACGTATCGTTAAAGAATGCATATTATGTTTTCGATTTAAACCCAAGTTACTTAGTCCCATAATGGGTGACTTGCCTGAACCTCGGGTTTCTCCAAGGCCTCCATTCTCCAACGTTGGAATAGACTATGCTGGTCCATTTCAGTATAAGGACCGTAAAGGACGCGGTAGTAAAACGTTAAAATGTTATTTGTGTCTTTTTATATGTTTAACTGTTAAGGCGGTTCATTTGGAATTAGTAACTGATTTAAGTACCTCTGCATTTTTGGAGGCTTTTCAAAGATTTATTGCGAGGAGGGGCAAGCCATCTGACGTATACTCGGATAACGGCAGTAACTTCGTAGGGGCAAACAATCAGCTTAAAGATTTGGGACATTTCTTAAATGCTAACAAAAGCAATTTTAAAGAGCAGCTCGGCAATGCACTTGAGATAAAATGGCATTTTATTCCCGCATATTCTCCTCATCAAGGTGGCATTTGGGAAGCTGGAATAAAATCCGCGAAACATCATTTAAACAGACTTCTTAATTCGTCAAATGGTTCTTTAACTTTCGAAAGCTTCTACACGGTAATAACCCAAATAGAAAATATTTTAAATTCTAGGCCCTTAACGCCTCTCTCAACAGATCCAAATGATCTAGGTGTCCTGACTCCATCCCATTTTTTGATTAATCGTTCCTCCCAATCTCTCCCTTATCCTGACCTTGACACCACTCCAATGAACCGACTATCTCATTACGAGCATTTAGAGAAACTTAAGCAGCAATTTTGGAAAAGATGGTCTAACGAATATGTCACCCAGTTACAGCAAAGACTAAAGTGGAAGGTAAATCAACGAAATTTGTCCGTGGGTGAAATGGTGTTGATTCGCGATAGTGATTTACCCCCGTTTAAGTGGAGAATTGGACGTGTTGATGCAGTGCATCCGGGTCCCGACGGTACTGTGCGTGTCGTTTCTATAAGAACCGCATCTGGACTTATTAAACGTGCTGTTGTTAATTTGGCACCCTTACCAATAGACTCAAAGACTTAAGGTGCTAGGTTAAGTTGTATGTTAGAGGCCTTGAGCCCATGTCAATAGGTTAAGATTAGTTTAGGTTATCTTTGTACTTATTACATTTGTTGAAAGAAATCTTTCAAGGCGGGGGAGCATGTTAAGGCATCTTTCATTTCAAATGTTCATTTAAAAATTCATTTAGCCTTAAAGCGTGCAGGCAACAGTGTCAACAACGCAAAATTAGTCGTACCTCCCTGTAATGCAAATATCTTTGTGTCGATGAAGATGGAACAGTAAATAAGGCACCAACCCGGCAGGGCGAGAGGGGAGTCAGGTCAAAATCTCAAGAGAGTTTAGGGATGGACTGTTTTGTCAGTACGTTTTAAGAGACAATTGGGTTTCGAAGTAAGCTTTACGTCGCGTCGCGCCGGAAAAAGTTCATTGTTTAGTTTTTTATTTATGCAATCTAATTTAACCCCCAGACCTTGAATGCGGCTGTAGTGTATGTTTTTTGTTATTATTATACGTTGTTAAACAAACAGTCGTTCTTTATTTAAGGTCCATTCTACCAGCGATGCATTTCTTTTCTTTATGTTTTACACAAGGTCCGTCAAGCTCTACGTAGGAACCTCTGAACCGGAAAAGTGGGTTAATGAAAGCGGGCAGTTCAGCATAAGCTTAATCATTAACAGGAAGGTTGAACATTATTGATAATGTTGATAACTCCGGTCTGGCTTAACATAATTTAGTAAGTTTAGTTTTGTTAAAAAGGGCTTTTCTCACTCTATATTACATATATCATCTTTTGAACTACGGCAATATGTGTTTTACACTAGGCGCTAAGAGGCGCTGTCTTACAACTTCACAAACTTTGCGCGTTTTTTCCATAATAATTGTAAATATAATAGTATATTCAATTTTACCTGATTACAAGGATGATTAAAAGTCTAAGAAGTCGGCGAAACCCGCAAGTTAATATCTATTTTCAATCAGGAGATATCAACAACAATAATCATAATTACAGAACATTATGATTTTATTTTTAAGTTGCCTTTGTAAAGGTTTTTTTAAGAGTCAAAAAGGCCTTGGAAAAACAAACTATGAAGGTACGTATAATTCAAGCAAATATATCGTTACGACAATAATTCTCAGTGGCGCCCTAAATGTTCAAATTGTCTCCCATCGTTCTGTATACACGACTCCAATCTCTCCCTGGTTGATAATACTGCAGTTTCCAGCTCTGCCATAGGAATACGGCGGCTGCTGTCCATTATCATTTCTATCATGTTATCCCTTGTGGTGGGTCTGGTAACGAAAACAAGATTCTTCAATTTCCCCTATAGATTAAAATCTAGGCATGTTAAGTCAGGTAATCTAAAATAGAAATTACCACTTTCATTAACAGTATTACAATATAGGTATCTTATAATATTATTTGGCAGGCCACGGAGATATACTCCCTCTTCCTATCCACCTTGCAGGAAATGTGTCGTCAAGAAATTGATGAACATTTGCCGCAAAATGTGCAGGATATCCATCGTGTTGGAAAACCATAGTTCTGCGAATATCCAAGGGAACATCTTCGAGAAGAATTGGGAGATCGTAATTTTAAAAAATGTAAATATCTTTGCCCAGTAAGCGACTCATTAAATACAAACGGTCCAATTATTCTGCCACCCAAAATACCGCACCAGACATTGACACTCCATCTTCCTTGATGCTGCATCTCCCGCATCCAATGGGGATTATCCCGCGACCAATAATGCATATTATGGCGGTTTACTCCTTTACTACTATGGAAAGTAGCTTCATCAGTCCACAAAATTCTGGAGAGGAGATTTCTATCTTCCAATATCATGTTTAGCAACCAATAGCAATGATCCAATATTCTATTATAATCTTGCGGGGTCAAAGCCTGGTGGAGCACAATATGGTAGGGATGTAGCCTAAAGAGAAACAAAATACTTATTACATTGACTTGAAAACTATTAAGAGAAATATTGTCATTATTCTAAAGTATTTAAGAGTTATAACATATAGATATAATTACTTACCTTTCTTCTAATAAAATCCTAACGCCCAAGTCTCCAACAATTAATCTAATACTAATTTGTGGATTAAATTCCACATATGCCAAAACATTTACAACGTTATCCTCGGTTCGACCTCGGCGGCGTCTGCAATATACAGGGCGACGAATACTTCCAGTAGTACGAAAACGGCTAGCTATACGATTAAACATTCTACTGTCGTATCGGCGCCTTTGAGGGTATTGTACTGCGTAAACCCGTTCAGCAATTGTTGCATTTTGCAAACATTCAAAATACACCGCAATGATGTCAACATGTCAAGTAACAGAGGCATTTTGAAAATCAAATACGACACAACACTGTTGGTACGACAAAAATTTTGACGTAATAATGAAAGGTGACACGCGTGCAAAGCTTCAATTCATATTTTGTTTTTCCAAGGCCTATTTAACTCTTAAAAAAATCTTTACAATGGCAACTTGAAAATAAAGTCATTAATGCTCCGTAATTATGATTATTGTTGTTGATATCTCCGGATTGAAAATATATATTAACTTGCGGTTTTCGCTGACTTCTTAGACTTTTAATCATCCTTGTAATCAGGCAAAATTGAATATACTATTATATTGACAATTATGGAAAAAACGCTCAATGTTTGTGAAGTTTGTTAGACAGCGCCCCCTAACGCCTAGTGTAAAACACATATTGCCGTAGTTCATAAGGTGATATATAAAGTGAGTAAAGCCCTTTTTAACAAAACTAAGTTTACTAAATTATGTTAAGCCAGACCAGAGTTATCAGCATTTATAACAAATAATGTTCAACCTTCCCCCACCACTTTATTTGAAAAGTGACGAACACGTTCTATACGTGAATTTTATTAATAAATCTTCGAAATATACAAAAATGTTATTTTCGGGATACCTTAACTAGGCGACTTTTGAGGAAACTTCGTGATTCATATTTACCGTTACTGTTGCGCCCTCTAGCACCAGTCTGAGAAACTTGAAAATAATTTCCAACCATTTCTCATGACCACGTTACCTAATATATTTTTTTTTTCGCAAGCCATACGACTAACACTTTCTGAGATACGGCCGACAGCCATTCTTAGTGGGACACCCGGTACGTGGCCAAACTTTAAGGGGTGATTCTTTATGTGATTCTGAGACGAAAAATTTATACAGGATGTTATTTAATAAGTGTCCGATATTTTACAGGACGATTCTTCAGTTATTTATTGGGTGAAAAGTTGACATAAGCATGGGTCCGCAAGCCCTTCATTTTTAAAATACTGGGTGTTACAATATTTAACAGGAACAAAAAATTTGAACGCCACTGCCGTTTTCTCTTTTGATAACACCGTTTTGTAGGCGTTTTATTGGTTAATGCAAAGTACATTTCATAATTTTTGGATTTCGGCTTTGTTTAGGAGATAAATGCTATTTTATAATTATTAACCCCAAATTTATAAAATATTTAGGAATCTATATTACTCAAAATCTTTCTTTTAATGAACATATCAAAAAATTATGTAGAAAATTAGCCCTGAGAGTACTTTCTCATGAAATGAATATGGCGGTTCTTCGAAATGTTTATTTTGCTTTAATAGAATCTCTTTTGAGATATGGAATTTGTTTCTGGGGAAATTCAAGCGAATATCTTCTAAATTCAATTTTTATTTTACAAAAAAGAGCTATCAGATATTTGTGCAAAGCTAGATCTAGAGATTCTTGTAAAACTCTATTTATCTCACAAAAAATTTTAACACTAACTTCAATTTTTATATTGGAAACAGTTTGTTTAATTCATAAAAAGCATAGAAATAGTATTAATTCACATACTTATAATACAACAGAAACCTTTAATATATGTTTACCTATTCCTTCTTCAAGTCTTGTAAAAAAATCCATAATTTATGATTGTAAAAAAATTTTTAATTTCCTTCCAATTTTTATTAAGAAAATGTCAAATTTTAAAATGCTTAAAAAAAATGTTAAAAATATATTATTGGAAAAAGCTTATTATACTCTAGATGAATATTTTGGTGATACTCTGTCATAATTATTTGCATTTTTTTGTTTATTCCGATATTTTAAGTTTTACTATATTATTATATTTTATTGTTAATTTAATTTTAAAAAAGGCTTTGTCAATAAAAATAATACTTTATGACAATAAAGCATATTTTGATTTGATTTGATTTTATTTATGAAACTCTGATATGGGCATAGGGATATGCAAATAAATGCCATTTATTTTTTTATTATTCTTTTTCTCGAGAACGATTGCTTGTAGCGACTTCTACCAAGTATGTCTTTTTTATGCAAAAATTATGAGGAAATTCATTTTTGTGCTTAAAAATGTAATACAAAAAGGTATGACTCCTCAGAAGAGTTAAAAGACACGTACGTGGCGCCGCCCTCTACAAAATACCAATTTTCGTCCAAATATAGACATTGTTTCAAAAATTATTTACGGAAAACAGAAGTAAAATTAATTTCTTAACACCCTGTATAAACATAATGTAATGCTTCGTTTTAAAGAGTCAGGGTGTTTAACTTTTTGAAAAAAATGTTTTTTTTGTAAATACCCTAATAATCCTTTAGCACATTTTATTTTGTTGAAATTTGGCAGTGTAGTTAGGGTAGTAAAGAGCTAATTTAGCCCTAACTAGATTAAAATTTTTAAGTACAGTGGCGTTCCGGAAAGCACCTTAACTAAGATTTTTGACAAAAAAAATGTGCGCCACTGATTTTTTTGCAATTTTTATATTCTTCTTGCATAAGGCAACTAAAGCTACAACTTTTTCATTTTTTGCATTTTTTTTGTATCTTGCTTTGTTCTTGAAAAAAAATATAAAATTTACTTTATTGCAATCATTAAAAAAATATTTTAAAAAAAAGTAACACGAAACTTACAACAGTTGCTGAAAATGTCCTCCTTCAACTTCAATGCAAGCATTATCTGGTCTTAATATCCATTGCGGAACACGTTGAAATATTCCCGGCGTATGTTTTATCTGATTACAGTAAACCCGTATCCGTTGGAATAAATCTTCACACCTGGTATTTATTTTTTATTAACGAGACACTTTAAAGGCCCCCAAAAAAAATCTAAAGGATTTAAATCCGATAACCTGGGATAGTCACCCACAACTCCAACATAAACATTCACGAAAAACTGTTGTTGACAACTATTATCTATAGCCGCATGTGGATTCTCTTCAGCTCAGATATGATTGTTATGAAAGTTCATAATTGAATTTTGGGGAAAACACGCTTCATCGGGAAACATAATATGGCATAGAAATGTCGGAAATGCTACCTGTTCTTGCAAAAGTCAAGCACAATAAACACCTCGCTGCGGAAAATCCGCAGGTCATAACGCTTCAACACGCTGTATGTGGTAAGGATACACTTGATATTCCCTTAAGATCTGCCATACAGTAAAGTGAAAAATGTTTAATTTTTGTGTAATTTGGCATGTACGTACAGTGTACAGGGTTATTGGCCACATTTTGACCAATAGGTAACTTTTTTATTTAAAGTTTGTGACATATGGTTCAAATCAAATATAACATATATAGGTCCTTTTGGGAAGCGCCAATAAAAGTTGGTTTCGGATATACAGGGTTCCCCATTACGAAATGTCAGAACAATGTTACTTTTTTTAAACGGAGCACCCTGTATATTATAGAATTTTTAGATTCTCCAGACAATTCTAAGTATATTTCGTGTATAATATCCTATACCTATCTTCAACAGTTTCCAAGATATTCATAATTGAAAATCGGATTTTCTTTTATTATTTATTTCAGTTTAATTGAATTAAACAACGAAGCCTACTAAAACAATGAATAAAAAGTTAAACGAATCGGCGAAATAAAATAATTGAAAAGTAAAGAAATTAACTAATTCGTTAATAAATGCTCAAAATGGCCTCCATTTTCTTGAACGCCAAGTCGGTAACATTTTTCTAAGTTCTTTACTGCATCGCTTACCATAATTGGATCGTTTTTTATAGCATTAGTTGAGATCATAAGTGCGTCCTGCAAGACTTCAATGTTTGGAAATGTAGGATTGTTGTCAAAGAGACTGCCCTTAATCGTACCCCAAAAAAACCTGTCCATTAAAGTAAGGTCTGGACTCTTTGGCGGCCATTTTATGTTTCCATATCTTCCTATCCATCTAGGATATTTACGGTTTAAATAATTCGTTACATTTTGAATGTTATGTGGAGGAGCCCCATCCTGTTGCCAAATCAACCTGTTCACGTGAACTAAAGGGATCTCTTCCAGATGTTCTACAATTTCGTTGTTTAGGAATTGAAGGTATCTTTCTCCCCTTAGCCCCCCTTCATATAGTAAAGGCCTCAAAATAATATTATTTGTAATACCACACCAAACGTTAATGGATCTTCGACCCGACGACTTTACAATTTTTGTTTGATGCGGATTCGTTTGGAACCAATAGTGGCAATTTCTTCTGTTAAAGGTCCCACTTGTTGATAAATTCGATTGATCGGTCCACACAATTTCGAGAAAAAAATTTGGATTTCATTCCAGCTCCCGCAGCATAATTTGGCAAAATTTTAGTCTTTCACGCTTATTATCTTGGCTTAAAAACTGAACCTTGGTGAATTTAAAAGGTCTGAATTCTTTTTTTTCAGCGTATTTTGTACTTTCCAGTATTTTATATCCAAAGTTTTAACAGCAGTGGAAATGGAATGTGTTGGATTTTCTAAAAAATAATAAATAATAACAAAAAAAAATAAAGATATCAAGGTATAAGGTTTTTACATCAGATGATTAGGAAATATTTTCCTAATTAGTATTATATTTAAAATTTTACCTTGGAAATATAATAAGACATTAAGCTCTGCATTTTCATCCACACCACGATAAGCCTTCTTCCTCTGCAATGTTTTAAAGTCTTATACCTGCTTAAATACATTAACGAAAGTGTTTTCAGTTGGTGTTTGACGGTTTCTGTATTCTCTTTGGTATCTTTGTTTTGCCAAACGCTTATTTTTATTACAATTTATGTAAAACTGTAAAACATCAAATTTTTCTTGTTCTGTATAGCCCATCTTTATACAGAATTATGATTGCGAAAAGTCAAAACTTTTAGAAAAAATTACAGTTAATTCTGTTTCTCTCATAATATTGATTCCTAGGTTATATAATAAAAACAATAATAATAGCCTAATTTAAAAGTCCGAAAATCCGATTTTCAATTATGAATATCTCGGAAACTGTTGAAGATAGGTATATGATATTATTCACGAAATATACTAAGAATTGTCTGGAGAATCTAAAAATGCAATAATATACAGGGTGTTCCGTTTAAAAAAAAGTAACATTGTTCTGACATTTCGTAACCTTCGTATATCTGTATATCCGAAACCAACTTTTACTGGCGTTTCTCAAAAGGACCTATTGATGTTATATTTAAACCATATATCAAAAACTTTAAATAAAAAAGTTACCTATTGATTAAAATGTGGCCAATAACCCTGTACTTGTATCGGGGCTACATGTTAAACTACTTCTTCCATTTCCACTGTTCTTACTCTTGCAGATCTCCCAATAAGAGCAGACGTCCTTTGAAAGGTCCTAATTCGCACAGCCTTTCAGGTATTCTTACAAATGTTTATCTATTTGGTACAATGTATTAAGGATATCTCTCTTGAGAAATGCATCTAGCCGCTCTGGAATTGCCTTGTGCCATTCCATAGACAAAATGCTTATCGGCTATTTCTGAGTTTGTAAGCCGAACGATTTTAAAATATCAATTATGTCAGTTATGGCAAAGTATAATTTGTTCAAACAATTGTTTTTCCTTGCATGGCACTATTACTTTTTCGTTGCTTTCAAAACACTGCAATAATAAAAAAGGTTATTTGTATTATCGACAACAGTTAATCTGAGCGAGAAAATTCAAAAGAAAAATTTTGCTTAAGTTTAATTGTATAATTATAAATAAAAATCACTTCACTTCATGCCCATGTACAAAAATAAAAACATTTTTCAATTATTAATAAAACTCAACATTTCTTTTATTGATTGCAATCAAGTGATTTTTATATTCTTTCTCAAAAACGAAGCAAGATACGAAAAAAATGCTAAAAATTAAAAAGTTGTAGCTTTAGTTGTGTAATGCGGAAAAAATACAAAGAAAATCAGTGGCGCACATATTTGTTGTTAAAAATCTTGGTACAGGTGCCATCCGGGACGCCACAGAACTTAAATATTTCAATCTAGTTAGGGCTAAATTAGCCCCTTACTACCCTACATAACACTGCCAAATTTTAACAAAATCGGCTAAAGGATTATTAACATATTTACGAAGAAACGATTTATTTAAAAGGTTTGATAACCTGTATCTTGAAAACAAAGCATTATCGGCCCTATGTTTATGTAAACTTTTCGTCCTAGAATCACTCAAAGAATCACTTCTTGAAGTTTGGCCACGTACTTAAATAACACCGTGTATTCTTATTTTCTCAATTTTGTAAACAACAAAAACAAAATTGTAATTGTTTACTTATTTTAATATTGATCAGTTTGGCATATTATATTATAATATGAATTTGACACAATTTTTATCTTGATTTGAATGTTGATTAAATTAAAATCAATAAAATAACTGAATTATACTTATTGAAACCTTATATACAAAAGCAAAAAAATTAAGAAAACAATTATTATCTTGGCAACACTGCAACAGATTTAACCAAAAAATTGGAATTACATAAACAATAAGAAAAGGCACCTAGTTTGGATAAAAAACATAGTGTGCCCCATTTAAAAATATTTAAATTAAAGTCGTTCCGCTTCTCTGAAGCACCCTGTACATTTAAAGGTGTTTTTAAAATATACGCCTTGGATTTTTGTATTCAAAGTTTTTCCTTATAAATCTATAATGTGAGATTTCGAAGCATTACGCACTAAATGGACGCCCTGTATATTGTAAGGTTCTTGTTGAGTATTTCTACATAAAATAACTTATAATTATGAGGTTAAAACATTAGAATTACTATCCATGTTTCTCCTATGTATATTCTCCCCCTTTTTAGTGGTCTTCTAGTTTGCCTTTTAAAACAAAAGTCGCCCTGACATACCTCAGAGGCGTGAAGCGTGTGTCCCTGTTTATGTGTTTTACTTTTTCTCTGTATTCAATATTATTTGATATACTAAAACGTTTCACTCTGCGAATGGCTGTATTGCATTTCAGCCAAATATTAACAAAAAAAAATAGAAAAAAATTCATCAAATAACTAAAATTATTCTTCTTTGTGAAACTGCCAGCAAACATATGTATGCCGGGTGATGCATGGCTTAGTTGAACATAGGAAATCTGAAATTTTGAGGTGGATAAAATCAAAATCAAAATCAAAATTTATTAATGTTAGCATACAACACAGTATTCACACACGTCAAAAAAATTTAAAATAAGACAAGGACTACTTAAAGTAAGATAAGGACTATTTAAAATAAGACAAGGACTATTTAAAATAAGACAAGGACTATCCATTATCATGGTACATAACTCCTTTAAGAATTTGTATACATTTTTTAATAAAAGTATTGAACATGTACTCATTAGAGTTGACATTCAAAGAACTCCTCAAAGCTATAAAAGGCCTTACCAACTAGGATCTCCTGACATTTAGTTTTAAATGATTTAAAAGGTAACAATTTCAGTTGAAGTGGTAGCTTGTTAAATAGTTTGACTGCCATAAAGGCCGGTCTACCTTAGCACTTCTTCAATCTGCAATATTTGGTTACCAGATGGTGTTTGTTTCTGGTATCATAATCATGACAGTCCCCGTGGGCTGTGAACTCTTCTTCGCGTTGTTTTATGAAGAGAAGGCCCTGCAGTATGCAGACCGACGGAAAAGTAAGCACGCGCAAGCTAGAGCAGGCACCCCTATAGTCCTCCCTGTATCCCAGTCCACACACAATTCTAAGGGCCCTTCTTTGAAGGCCAAAGACCCTGGATGCATTAGGCGATCCTCCCCAGGCAAGTATTCAATATGACATGATGCTATGGAACAAGGAGTAGTAAGCAGATAACATCGTATCACGCGACACACATCCCGCCAAGTTGCGCAGCACAAACACACTGCTCCTAAGTCTTCCACAGACACCATCTACGTGCACATCCCAATTTAGTTTGGCATCAATATTTACTCCAAGAAACTTTGTTGATTGTACACCTCTGTGGTTGACTTCCCTAAGCGTGAAAAGCATATGCTGCGTTTTGTCCGGGTTTAACAAAAGTTTGTTGGCCAGGAACCAGTCCTCTACTGCTGTGCGCGCTAGTGGCAGCCGCTCCCCAGCCTCCTGCTCCGAGCATCCAGACACATAGACCGTGGTATCGTCAGCAAATAGCACACATTTAGCAAGCGGGGCACATGCTGGTAAGTCGTTTATGTAAATCAAGAAAAGGACCGGTCCTAACACCGATCCTTGTGGGACACCAATATCCAGCCGAGCTAAATATTGGTTCCCCGGTACATTTTAGAGAAAAATTTAATGATATTTTTTTGGAAACGCCGATATAATAAACCGATGTGCCAAGTTTGAATAAATTATAATAAGCCAATCCGAACTTATTTAATTAAATGTGATGGCAAAATTACGAAATAATTTTCATAGTTTAGGTAATACAGCCAACACCAGCAAATAATTTCTATGACGCTATTGTCAAAAATTGACGTAAAGCTGGACATAAGGAATAAAGATTATTTCACATTAAGACACATTTTCGTTTTACCAATCCAGCAATCACATATCCCAAAATAAAAGACACCATGGCGCATTTCTTACCAAGTCTTCAATTTAACATACTACATATTTTCACAAAAACATTAATTAATTAAATGTTCAAACAACCGTCCATTAACAGCTAAACAATATCCTAACAGATCATAAAACTAATTCCTAACATTATTGAGAAATTTGGTCACATTCTAACAAAATACAGTTATAGCTGGTCTAGATTTTTAAATTTTACATCTTTATAAATAAAATTTTTAAGTGATCCCACAGAAAGAAGCCTTCGGCAAAAGGTCAGTAGACCTGGCTGGCCAAAGGATTAAATGCCGTGGGCCAATAATATTTTCGTTAAAAATGTCTTATATACAGTGTGTCCCGGATCGACGCAACGATAGGTGAAAAAGGCTGAAATTTTTGAGTTGAAACTTTATCTTTTGGGGTTCAGCCCTGTTTGGATAGAAACTAATTTGTGGCATAATTTTAATTTCGAAAAGTCAAGTGAGCCTTGGAAATTTACAAAAAACTTTTTTTCCCACCAATAAAGTGCTTGATATCTAGGAGATACGAAAAAATTTTATTAAGAAAGGATTTTCGGAAATAATAAATGAGTAAGAATACAAAATTTTAAAATCCTGTGCCTACTTTGATGTTTTGCATTATTTTTATTGCACGCACCTCCCTATTGAAGATATGAAAAAATTTCGTTAAGAAAAGTTACTCAAAATAACAAATTAAACACGATCGGTTTATAAGATACATCAAAAAATTAATTTAGTTCAATACTAACATCAACTGAAAGATTTATTTATTCAATAAGTTCGCCGCCTTTATTCGCACATTCCTTAATGTTTTCTCGAAATACAGTGGAAGCTGCTCTTATCTCCTCCAGGGAAATAGAGTTTATTGCATCTGTAATGCGATTTTTCAACTTTTACGTTATTTGGAAGCCTATTCAAATATACAATTTGTTTTATTCGACCCCAAAAATAAAAATCCGTTATTGTTAGATCCGGAGATCTGGGCGGCCACAAAATGGGACCATCATTGGCATCACCAGCATCTTTCTTGAAATGCTCATTAAGCTATTCACATACCCGAAATGTCGAGTGGGCAGGGCAGCCGTCGTGTTAAAAATATGAAAAATATCTTGGTTCGTATGGTAGTTCGTCAAGAAACTTATTTAGGATATTTAAATAAGTATGTTGATTAAGTCTTCCCTCAATAAAATATGGCCCAACTATACCACAATGATAGGAAATGGCACACCAAACATTAACCTTTTTAAAATACTGCCGCCTAGAATTTATTACATAATTTGGATTATCTTTAGACCAATATCGACAATTCTGTGATGAAGATACACCGTTAGTTGTAAAAGTCGATTCATCTGAGAAAATAATATTTTTATGGAAATTTCGATCTTCTAGAATCTTCTCACCTAAAGTTAGGCAAAACTCCAACCTTCGGGATTCATCCCCTTCTTCTAACGTGTGACAAAATTTAACTTTATATTGTTTTACCTTATTTGCTTCATAAATGCGTTGAAAATGTGATTTGCTAACACGAGTCTCCTCGTACCGCTTTCTTAGTGACAGCTGTGGATTTTCGCGTAATGGATCCATTGCTAACACAGTACCTACATCATCTTCATCAAAATTCTTCTTCTTTTTTAGTATATTATGTACAGTACCGGTAGTAACAAATTTTTTAACCAGTCTGGATACTGTAGATTTGACTAAAACTGTGTTCGGAAATTTTATATTAAATCGCCTGATAACCTCTGGAATAGATTATTTACCTCATCCATTATAAAAGCGGGTTGATTTTCACCTGATTATTCAGCGATAATCTCCCGCTCTCCGGTGAAAATCACCCTTGTCAAAAGTGAAAATCTCACCCGTCAGAAATCCAGCGATAATCTCCCGCTCTCCGGTGAAAATCACCCTTGTCAAAAGTGAAAATCTCACCCGTCAGAAATCGTTAGTTTTTTATTTGGTAAATAATCTTCAAAATACATTTCGGGATTGGGAAATAATCAGAAAATCATTCTCAGATTTTTTGCCATTAGGAAATCGCTCTCGGGCAAGCCCTCGAGCGATTTCCACGGCAAAAAATCTTCGGAATGATTTTCGATAATTTCCCTATCCCTTAATATATTACTACAGATAATTCACCTATACCATAACATTAAATTAGGTAGATCCGTTCTGGTACAGTAAGCATAATTATTGATATTTCACAGTAATTTTTTCGAAAGTTCGGATCAGTTTTAGAGCACAGAACACTACAACAACATTAAAAATATCAAACTATTTTTGACAACAAACTGTCAAAATATTATTTTATTCTTTTTCCTTCCATGGCATACTATTTTCTCCTGACTAGCGTTGAAACAAATTTATTCATATTTTGAAGGAAGTGAATTGCTTGTTATTTTTATGTTCGCATTTCTTTAATTATCTAAATGTGTATTAAAGGGAATAAAATAAACCGATCGTGTTTAACTTATTATTTTGAACAACTTTTCTTAACGAAATTTTTTAATATCTTCAATAGGGAGGTGCGTGCAATAAAAATAATGCAAAACATCAAAGTAGGCATAGGATTTTAAAATTTTGTGTTCTTACTCATTTATTATTTCCGAACATCTTTTCTTAATAAAATTTTTTCGTATCTCCTAGAAATCAAGCACTTTACTGATGGGAAAAAAAAATGTCAGCCTTTTTCACCTATCGTTGCGTCGATCCGGGGACACATCGTGTATTATATTATTTATTTAATATATTTTATTTAATATATTAAGTATTCCCTAACCATGAGAGAATTATGGGCAGGGCAACCATCCATTTGATACCAAATTTTCTGATTTTCGCGTACAACTTCTTCTGGTGCGGGTTCAATTCGATTTTGAAGTAAGTCCAAATAGGTTACTGCTGTAAGGTTGCTGTTCATGTAAAATGGCCCGATAATGTGATGTCGTACAATTCTTGCCCAAACATTTATTTTTTGTGGATATTGCGTCCTAGTACGAACAAGACGATGTTTATTGTCTTGGCTTCAATACCGGCAATTTTGAACATTTGGTTCGTTGTTGAGGGTGAATGTACCGGATGATCGCGTATAATGTACCCCCCCCCCCCTGTAATTTTTTTATTTGATATAATTTAAAAAAAAAAAATAAAAATACAGCCGCGTGGGTATTATCTCTTCCGGTATAAAAGAAGTAATTAAATTCGATAGGACACGGAAAAACAAAAAGTTTAATTTTTTTAAATTGGAACACCCTGTATAAAATACATTTTTAGATTCTACTAACATTTCTAAATAACTTTTGTTAAATATACCCTATACCTAAATCCAACACTTACCCAGATATTTAAATATAAAAGTTAATTTGTCACGAAGTGGCTTATTATCAAATTAAATATTATTATATTTACTTAAATAAAATGAATTTATAACACAGAGAAACATAACTTCAAAACCTACAGAAAACTTATATGGCGAACTGTTCAACGGGCCCTCCGTTCTCTTCAAGGCACCTCACTAGGGTTCTGCGTATTTTTTCTAAAGAATCCATTGTAAAATTAGGGTGATCCCGGTTTAAAAAAGGCTATTTCGTTGGTTATTAAGTTCTTCAATTGGTTAATATTTTCTGCATTGTGGAGACCTACACGAGCTTTTTAATAACCCCAAAGAAACACATCCATTGGGGTTAAGTCGGGGCTGTTAGCAGGCCACTTTATCGGTGCATTTCTTCCTATCCACTCCGGAAATCTCTCATTAAGGTGGTTTCTTACTCTAACTATATTATGGGGCGGTGCGCCATCCTGCTGAAAAATTATATGTTGCAAGCGCCGAAGTGGCAACCTGTCTAAATATTCCTCCAAATCATTTTCTAGGAAGTGTAAGTATCTCTCCCCATTTAAAGTTTCCCCAAAAAAATGAGGTCCGATAACGGTGTTGTCAAGGATACAACACCACACATTAACGGATTTGCGGCCCTGAAATTGAAACTCTCTGTACGAATGTGGATTTTGTACTGCCCAATGCCTCGTGTTTTGCCTATTAATCATACCAGTTGTCACAAAAATGTTGATTCATCAGTCCACAGTACTTTTCTTAAGAGATTATTATCCATGTTTATACGCTGTAACATTAGCTGACAAAAAGTTACCCGATCTGCTCTTTGCCTTGGCGTTAGTTTGGTTGTAGGTCTTATTTTATAGGGCTTAAAGCAATTTGTTTTGAGTGTTTTTTGAATTTTTCTGTAAGATGTATTGGCAATGTTTTCTTGAGTTTCTCGCAAGTTTCTTGAAATATTTCTTATGGACATATGTTGATTTTCTTCCACTGAGAGTAGAATGTTCAATTCGCTATTTTCATTCATAGCACTTACTTTCTTCTTTCTATGTAAACTGGACGTCTCTTGGAATTTCCTATATATCATCCTAAATGTTCTTCCAGTTGGTAGATGCATCCCTGGATTTTCTCGCCTCATTTCTTTTATAGCAGCACGAGCATTATTATTGTTTTTTATATAATAAGTTAAAATATTTAGTTTTTCTGTCTCGGAATAGGGCATACTATGGACAAACAGAAATAAACTTACTTACAACAGCATATATTATGTCAATACTCATTAATAAACATGGCAGAATTGACATTCATCATTTTTATTTTCTATGCATGGCCAACTATTAAAAATCGGGTAGATATTGAGTTTATATCCAAATATTGGGGTAACTATTGGATTTAGGTATAGGCTATATTTAACAAAAGTTATTTAGAAATGTTAGTAGAATCTAAAAATGTATTTTATACAGGGTGTTCCAATTTAAAAAAATTAAACTTTTTGTTTTTTCCTGTGTACTATCGAATTTAATTACTTCTTTTATACCGGAAGAGATAATAGTTCAAGTCACCCACGCGGCTGTATTTTTATTTTTTTTAATTATATCAAATAAAAAAATTACAGGGGGGGGGGGTACATTATACGCGATCACCCGATACATTCATCGGTAAAACCAATATTTCTCAAAAAATCCCTATAATTATTTGCTCTTTCCATTACCTTAAAGCAGAATACCATTCTCCGTTCTTCATTACCTTACCGTAGCTCTTGATATTTTTCATACTTGTAAGGAAAATATTCATGTTTTTAAAGTACGCAACACTCAGCTTGGCCAAGAATCCTCGTGCTAATTATTGATTAAATCGAAAACAATACAACTAGCTATCGAAAACAACTACTCTAGCTATTGAACACACAACCATAGTAACCTCCTTACAACGCCATTATTGGAATAATATGTTAGTCTGGCATTCTCATTGTTCCGAGTTTAGTTTCAAAAATGTCACGTTTTGGAAAGGAATCAATCGAAGTAATTTAAGAAAAGATCGCACAGAGTGTCCCAAGAAACACTAAAAATAGCTTGCAAGTTAATTCGTGTAATTTCCTCCCTAAATTAC
The DNA here is from genome assembly GCA_963920685.1 of Polydrusus tereticollis. NCBI lineage: Eukaryota > Metazoa > Arthropoda > Insecta > Coleoptera > Curculionidae > Polydrusus > Polydrusus tereticollis. The sequence continues at coordinate 49,741,800 of OY987327.1, read as the reverse complement.
ACTCCAGCATAAACATTTTCAGAAAATTTTGCATTTTATTTTCTCATTTTGTAAAATAGCCCTCCTGCTTCGGACTCGGGCTATTTCGCCAAAATAAGATAATAAACTCATGTAGCTTTTAGGCAATAAGCTTTCATGCAAAGTTATCGAAAATTTTTAAGCACTCTTATAATTACCCCCGAAAATATTTTAGACACTGCTCTTGAACTGTCTCCTGTATAATACCACTTAATCATAGTTAGGTACTTTTTTCTTAATGGAATAGCTCATATTTAGCTATAATCAAAGCGCGTTCAATGGAAATGTAGTCACTGACGGTAATTTTCGTTTTGCCAATGCAAAATAATAATTTGCTGATGTTTGCTGTATTACCTAAATTATGAAAATTTTGTAATTTTGTCATCACATTTAATTGAATAAGTTAGGATGGCTCATTAAAATTTATTTAAACTTGATACATGGGTTTATTATATCGGCCTCTTCAAAAAACTTTGATGCATTTTTCTCTATACAGGAGAGATAATATTTAGTCACCTCAAAATTTACATGGGATTTCCTATGTTCAACTAAGCCATGCATCACCCGGTATATTTCGGTCTAAAATACAATTATTGACACATTCTAAAATAACTATGTAAGTAACGTGAAATTAAATTTATGAATTTATATTTTCGAAATTCAAAAGACATAGTTGAAATACAAATAACGCGTTTCGAAATACTACCGTGCGAGCAAAAATTATTATCATCAGAATGTGCTTTGCATCTAAAGCCGTACTGCTTAGCGGTACAGCTTAATATTTGTTGGGTGTCAGCGTCATATAGAACTCTTATAATAACTGTGATCTAAACCAAACCCTACGTTTTTCAGTTCAAGCCCTCTTGGATGAAAGCAATTTTTGCTCGCACGGTATTAACTATTCTGAAATACATCTGAAGTTTTCTTGCTTTCCGTAAATAAATGAGTGTTCCTGAAATACATAATAATTATCAAAGTGACGTATTGGATAGATAAACAATGTACTCCAGACTTATTAGATATCTGAAACTATGTCGAATTATATTTTAAGCTGTGGACCCATGGTACTGGATGCCCTTGAGAAAATAAAAAGGGAACAAGACGGTTCTTTAACTTTTAGAAGATCTTGTAGAGAAGGTATTTGCGGCTCATGTGGAATGAATATTAATGGGGTTAATAATCTGGCATGTATGCAGTAAGTATAGATTTGATAACCAACAGCCGATTTAGGTGCGCTGCCGCCATAGCCCCCAAAATTACAGGCGCCTTTATATCGTCGTTTAAGAAACAATACAGCCTAAGTAACATTTTTGTTAAAATTGATATTTTGCACTAAATGTCCTAATAGCGCTCATATGCATAGTCTAACTCCGCCCAACTGTAATTTAAACCAATGGATTTGCCTCCCCACCCATTTCAAAAATATCGCCTATTGAAAATCGTTTGACATTACCGCCGATCTCTCCGTCAAAACGTTGTATTTTGAGGTTATACGAAGCACCGGTCGTTTGCGAGGGATTTTTTTAAATAAATCAGGTAAGTAGGTACTACTTTTTAATGTGGTTTTTATTGTACTGCATGTGTACACCAATTAAAGTAAAGTATAAATTATACTTGGAATTATTAACTTGTTCGATTAAAATTAAATTAAAGGCGGTTATGGAGTTAGGCGGTAATAAATGAAATACATTTATATTTCTTTAAAGTAAACATGCGACATATGCGGGATTTATTTTCATGGATTATTATTTTTTTTATCTTAAAATGTGTTTTGTCCAATAGGTATTATGGACTGGGAAGACAGTCAGTCATCCACCGAGGAAACGACAGAACAGAATATTGTCACGAAGGGTTCATTGTCTATCACTCGCTTCTGGTCTGTTGTCGCCTGGTCGCCCTGTATATCGTTTCACGGCAGGATCCGTGAGTGGGGGAGACCAGCGCGAGGACGGGCTAGAGGCGAGGGGATACCATCATCACCTAGCTCGCTGCGAAGCCGTGCGGTCGAACCGAGACGACGACGCTAGCCGCCGAGACGCCCCCACGAACGCCGTGACCCTTTCGCCCGTCCTGGGAAGTTGAAGATAATAATTAAAGGTAGGACTGGGTTGTTTTAATTGTAAAGGGAATAATTGTGTTAATAAATAGCTGCAATCATTATGATGACCGCCTTTTAATCAAGGATCCCGGTGCCCTCGTGACAATTTGGTGGAGGCTGCCGACTTGATTATTGGTTGGATCATTAATTTTTCGAACAATGTGTCAATGTAATAAGTAAAGGTGTTAATTATAATTGTTGTAAGCTTCACAATTTTCTCCACAAACTATTTTTTAATTCTTGGGAAATAAAAGTGCAAAATTTAACGTTTCATGATGGTGTATAGCAAGATAAAAAGTTCAAGGTGACCTAAAAAAGTATGTTTCAAATTTTTTTTATTAAGGTTGATCGTTCGCATTTCTGTTTTTTATAATGAATTCCTTGTGCGAAGCAAACTGTTTGTGATATTTTTGCGGAGTTTTGTAGATTTTATTTTAAATTTTGATGAAAATATTGGTATTTTTAAATGAATATGGTTGCTAGTACGAGTTGATTTTTAGGATATAACCTATTTTTGAGAAATAAAAATTAATGTTGGATTATAAATGGATTTTTAAAAGAAATTTTAATGAGATTTAATGATTATTTAGTTAATGAAGTTAGAAAAATTTTTTTTTAACGATGGGCAACGCTTGCTAGTAACGATATATATTTTTTTATATATGGGCATATGCGTACCTTCTACTTTTTTTGGGTTGTGCTGGTAATAATTTTCTAAAAAGTGTTAAATGAAAATTTAGTTGAAAAATTACTACAAAATTTTTTTAGTTTGGTTGAAGTCAAATTTTTTTTTTTTTAAATTGTCGTCTTGCTTTTATTGCTTATTCACGCGTGTTTAATATGTGTGGTTTTATTTGTTAAATGGACAAATTTATGGTTTTAAGAAGTCAAACGAAAAAGTCAGAAACTAAGCTACTTAATAGCACAAAAAATAAAAACGAGATAGGAATTTCTGGGCAACCATCTGGAAGTCAAAATCGTGTTTTTTCGACGCCAAATTCAACCAACGCTAGGCGGACGTTAGTTTTTAACGAATCATTTGAATCTTTGGAATCCACAATTAAACCGGACGATACTAAAATTAATAATTCTACGGATAGCACAGGTTCACAAAATTTGGAAATTTCTGAAAATTTAGAAAGTTTGGAAAGTCAAAGTAAATCATTTAAAATGACGCAGTTTAACGCAACTTTAGGAAATTTATTAAATCCAAATAGGACACCCAATGCGCCTCATTTTATCCCTCCACGCCATTTTAATCCAGATTGCGATGATTTACTTGTGTTTTTGCAAAATTACGAACAAACGGCAATTTTCAATAATTGGGACGAAAATTTTAAATTATGTTTTTTATCGCAATATTTGTTGGGTCAAGCACAAACGTGGCTTCAAATTTATGCACTGCGAAATCCAGATGCCGATTGGAAAACAACAGTAGCAGCATTAAAAGAAGAATTTTCATTTTCATCGTACATAAACGAAGCCAAACTAAAATTGAGGTACAGAAGACAACAACCAGGCGAAAATGTATTGGTTTACCTTAGAGAAATCCTGCGACTATGTGATCTAGTAGACCCGAAGATGAGCGAAGATTTAAGAAGGGAACATTTTGAGCAAGGCCTTCTTCCAACCTATGCGTACCAGGTTAAGCTTAAACAACCACAAGATTTTTCAGAGGTTCAAAAATTGATAAAAACCATAAATAACGCAGAAAATGAAATTAACCAGGCAACAAAGGTCTTTGCAGAATTATCCTTGATACAAAGCAGCCCAAAGAAGGATGAACCAGAGCAGCACAAAAAACCGGAGATAATGGAGGAAATCACGCAAGTAATAAAGGAGGAAATAGGAAAAGCAATGCAAAGCAGACCTTACAGAGAAGGCAATATGCAAGCACGCACAACAACGAGCCGTCCAGTATGCTTTCAGTGTGGAAAACCAGGTCACAAAGCTAGAGCTTGTTTCAGGAACCCACAAAATCAGAACAGGCCTAGATACGGTGCGCCACGAAACCGCAATTTTCCACAAACATGGTCGTCAAACCAGCAACAAACCGCAAATCAGCAGCATTCGGAAAACTCCAACGGGCGGTATTAACACAAACAAGTACTGCCCCAAAAGATGAAGAAACAGATGTTCTTACGTTAGCCGGAAGTTTGAACGACAAAAATATTGAATAGAAATAAAGGTCTGTCTTTACCACCAAATAACTTTATTTGCCCCTCTAGGGTAGAAAACAAGGTTTATAAAAAGACATGAAATGACGATGAGTTCAAATAAATTTCTTAATGAATGTGTTGTACTAGTTTCGACTTTAGAGAAAGTCATCCTCAGCAACTAACCATTTAAGAAATTTTATATGTAAAGAAGTTAAAACAATTGGGGGAACAGAGAGGTGATTCAATAATACAATACAATATAATGCAGAATTATGCAACCTTTGGAATCGACAGGAGTTTAGAATAAGAACGATGTATCTCCATTTGAAGGTAGGGGTTGATTTATACGCAAGTAGAATTAAGGATCCTAATCATAGTCGAGTAATTTAAGTGATGTTAAAGTAAAAACGTGTTGAAAAATAAGAATTGTAACATATCAATTCGTTCTCTTGTAAGTGAAACTAAATTGGCGAGGGGACATGATTAATGTTATGGTGGATTGTATATTTGTTAATGAAATTAAATGAACTTATTATTCTAAAAAGGGGGGTTGTCAAAATGAGACTATGTCATCTCAAATAAAATAGGAATGCATCAAGTGGTCACCATTCACTTGTTAAAAAATAAAATAAAATAAAATTGTATTAATATTATTGGAACATTATTAAATTAACGACTTTTTGTGTTTAATAATGTTTAATAATGTTCCAATAATATTAATACAATTTTATTTTATTTTATTTTTTAACAAGTGAATGGTGACCACTTGATGCATTCCTATTTTATTTGAGATGACATAGTCTCATTTTGACAACCCCCCTTTTTAGAATAATAAGTTCATTTAATTTCATTAACAAATATACAATCCACCATAACATTAATCATGTCCCCTCGCCAATTTAGTTTCACTTACAAGAGAACGAATTGATATGTTACAATTCTTATTTTTCAACACGTTTTTACTTTAACATCACTTAAATTACTCGACTATGATTAGGATCCTTAATTCTACTTGCGTATAAATCAACCCCTACCTTCAAATGGAGATACATCGTTCTTATTCTAAACTCCTGTCGATTCCAAAGGTTGCATAATTCTGCATTATATTGTATTGTATTATTGAATCACCTCTCTGTTCCCCCAATTGTTTTAACTTCTTTACATATAAAATTTCTTAAATGGTTAGTTGCTGAGGATGACTTTCTCTAAAGTCGAAACTAGTACAACACATTCATTAAGAAATTTATTTTAACTCATCGTCATTTAATGTATTTTTATAAACCTTGTTTTCTACCCTAGAGGGGCAAATAAAGTTATTTGGTGGTAAAGACAGACCTTTATTTCTATTTACAATCTCGCCACAGAATATGGACTACTTCTTAAATCTTAAAAATATTGAAGTTATAGTGGATACGGCATCAGTTAAAAATATTGTAGATAGTAAATTTGTAAATAGAGATAAAATAAAACATTGCAACAATATGCCTTTTATTAAAGTAGCAAACAGCTCATTGATAAGAATTTTGGGATTTACAGAAATAAATGTGTGTTTTAATGATTATACCTTTTCCTTAGAAGCAATGGTGTTGGAAAACCTACCAAAACCATTATTATTAGGTTTAGAATTTTTAAAATCTCACGAAGCAACAATCAACCTTAAATCAAACAGTTTAACCCTGATAACGAAAGACCATAAAGTTATAGAGTTACCATTGAACCAGAAAGTTGTAAATAATGCGGAAGAAACGATAAATGTCCTGGGTAGTAATGTAAATAATTCAGAAGAAATGCCAAATATAAGTAATAATGTAAATAATTTAGAAGAAGTAACAGATATGGGTAGTAATATCGTTAATGTAAATAGTAATAGTAGCATAGACAGTTTAATGGAAGAATTTAGCGAAATTAACCTTGAAAACGAAATTACGGAAAATACTAAAATTACTCTGTGCAATGACATTTCAATTAAAAAAGACGTAGTTAAATGTGAAATTAAATTAAAAAATAATGGTGACAAAAAAATAACTTATGTTCCGAACTATGAATTTTTGTTAAAAAACGGACTAGAAATTAATAAAATTTATAGTGAAAACTCATCTTTTTATGCAGAACTGCAAAATTATAGGCGCAATGCAAATAAACTTTTCGCTGGCACGTGTATCGCGCATAAATTAGAAAATGAACATTTAATTGATGATAGTGACATTAAACATTTCGAAACGATATTGACTTTAGAAACCGAAAACTTGAATAAAACATACAATGTAAATAAAAATTTAAGTGAAAATGACTTTCAATGTGTGAGCAGTTTAGTGTATGATTTCGAAGATATTTTTGCTTGGAGTATGAATGACCTTGGAAGAACACATTTGGTGAAGCATCGTATAGATACAACAGACGACGTTCCAGTAGTTTCCAGGCCATACAGGGTGTCACACAAGGAAAGAAAAATAATCAATGACCAAGTAGAAGAAATGTTGACAAATGAAATTATAAGAAAGTCCTTAAGTCCTTATTCAAGTCCAGTAGTTCTAGTACCTAAAAAGGATGGAGATATGAGATTTTGCGTAAATTATAAGAAATTAAACGCAAAAACTGTCAAAAATGTGTATCCTCTACCAGTGATAGATGACATTTTGACATATTTGGGAGAAGCACAATATTTTTCAACATTAGATATGTTTTCTGGGTACTGGCAAGTGGAAATTGAAGAAAAAGATAAGCATAAAACAGCCTTCGTCACAACAGATGGGTTATTCGAGTTTAATCGACTGAGTTTTGGACTAACAACAGCGCCAAGTACTTTTCAACAACTAGCTGATGCAATTTTAGGGGATTTGAAGTGGAATGGAGCGATGACATACCTAAATGATATCTTAGTATATGGAAGGAATTTGGAAGAACACAATAAAAACCTTAAAAAAGTTCTGTTAAAACTGAAAGCTACAGGGCTTAAACTAAAACCATCTAAGTGCCAATTTGCTTATAAACAAATAACAGTGCTTGGTCACACTATCAGTGATCAAGGTATTTTGCCAGATTCTTCTAAATTGAAAGCAGTGGAAAAATTTGCAACCCCCATAAGCAAAAAATCACTTCAAAGTTTCCTTGGCCTTGCAAACTATTATAGGAAATTCGTAGAAAAATTCAGTGTGATTGCTAGACCGTTGTATAATCTTCTCAAGAAAGGAAAACCATTTTTATGGAAATCTGAACAAGAAAATGCTTTTCAGACAATCAAACAAAAGTTAATTTCACCACCAGTCTTGACACACTACCTGCCAGAAGCAGAAAAAGAACTTCACGTCGATGCATCAGACTTTGGAATCTCAGCGATACTTCTACAGAAAGTACAAGAGGAAATGCACCCAGTTTGTTACATTTCCAGGACGCTTACCAAAGCAGAACGAAACTATGGTGTAGGAGAAAAAGAAGGTCTCGCTATAGTATGGAGTTTGACGTATCTTAGAAGCTACATTTGGGGTCAACATGTGAAAATTTTTTCAGATCATCAACCACTATGCTATTTACAGAGTATAAAAAACGTTACAGGAAGATTAGCTAGATGGAGTTGTAAGCTACAAGAATTTGACTATGAAATAATTCATAAGACTGGAAAATGCAACCAAGATGCCGACTGTCTCTCTAGACAACCATGTTTTGAAGCTACAAGCACAGACGAAGATACCGCTAATGAGATACCTACATTTTTGTTACCTTTAGTGGATATCACAGAATTTCAAGAAGAGGATCCAGTAGTGTCAGATTTGTTACAGGCAGTCCAAAATCAAAATTATGGTAATTCACATCTTCAACGCCGTGCTAAGCACTTCAAAGTCATAGATGGAGTATTATACAGAAAATCAGTGGTGCCACACGAAACGGACAAATTAGTAATTCCACAGGGACTGAAAGCTCAACTGATGAACCAGCTACATTGCGAGCCCTTATCAGGACATTTAGGATTTGCTAGAACGTATGACAGGGTAAACAAACGTTATTATTGGGACAAAATGCATATAGACATCAAAAAATTCATCAGGGGATGTCCAGACTGTCAAATAAGGAAAGGTCCAAATAATGAAAAACCACCAGGTGACCTACAACCCATAAAAATAGACGATTTGCAACCCTTCGAAATGATAGGAATCGACATATTAGGGCCACTAACAAAGACAAAAGAACAAAATAATAATATAGTAGTTTGCACAGACTATGTAACACGATTTGCCATAACGAAAGCCATGCCAAGTGCAAAAGCTGAGGAAATAGCTGCATTTTTAGTGGACTTTGTCATAAGTATACATGGTGTGCCAAGAAAAATATTGAGCGATAGAGGTCAGGTATTCAGATCAGAAATGGTGAGACAAATGGTACAAAACATGGGAGCAGAAAACATATATACAACGTCGTATCATCCACAAACAAATGGTTTAACAGAACGTTTCAATCGAACATTAGCAGACATGCTCAGTTTATATGTATCAACAGCACAGGACGACTGGGATAAATATTTACCACTAGTCACATTTGCATATAATACCAGTAAGCAAGATACCACACAGTTTTCGCCATTTTACTTAGTTTTTGGTAGAAATCCAAACCTTATTCCTGACGCAATGTTTTTGAAGTCAACAACTTTGGTACTTCCAAATCCGAATATAGCAGCACACAGGGAACAAGCGAAGAGGAATATTGCACAAAAACAAATTAAGGACAAAACCAGATATGACGATAAACACAAGGTGGTGACGTTTGAAACAGGAAATAAAGTGAAATTGAGGGTGTTCATAAGAAAAAAGGGAAAAAGTGACAAGTTACAATGCAAGTATCATGGTCCATTTGTCATTGTCGAGAAAGTTTCACCAGTCAATAATATAATTCAGAGAGGAGAGGGAGCAAGAGCAAAGCAAGAAATAGTTCATGTCAGCAGATTAGCCCCATATTATGAACCATATAATTTTTCCAATTAGCTAGAACAATGCATAAAATATATTTTAATTAATTTTGTTGTATACACTATCAAAATGCAGTAGTAAATAAGGGTTATATTTTTTTTTCTTGTTGTTATCCCCCAAAAAATGAAAAAAGTATAAGGTAATAGTCAAGGTAAAAAAGATGAAAATTAAGTGTGTTTGTTTCGAAGTTAGAAAAAATATTAGGGATCGTGAGCAGCTGCACGAGGCTCTGAAACAGTTGGGTTTTGCTTGAACGCATGTCTGATCAACTTGTAAAATTCTGGTAATTTTCAACTGTCGTGTCGCGTCTTATATGTAATTTTTTTGTTTAGAAAAGAAAAAGAGGGTAAAAGTAAACCGGAGGGCTAAAGTAATAGGAAATGTAATTTTTCATTTTGGGGATAATTTCTAGTAAGGGAGGGGGAAAACTGGAGAAAATAGTAAGGTAAAAGTTTAAAGTTTATAAAATTAGCGTGGTTGAAAGACGCATTGTTCGGGGAAAATGGTTCGATCGAGGTTAAGCGGTGGCTAATTGCCAATGTAGAGGGCAAGCTGAATTTTTGTTGCTCTATGTATATAGTGTGTTGGTCCTACATGTTTGTCTTGTGTTGGTAAGTGTCTAATCCTTGTTTTTTCTTTTCATGTGTAATGTCGACGATGGGCGAGGTTTTGGCAGCAGGCAGCCGGAGGTGCGAGGTCCCCAAGGACAGCAGGTGCCAGGAGCTGTCACCCCAGGCGAGGCGAAAACCTCATCTCCCCATGTCGGAGACCTGACGTCAGCAGGACGGGGCAGGAGAGAAGGGAAAAACAGGAACGAGGACGAGACAGAGGGAGAAGACAACACAGAGACGAGGACGAAGACAAAGAAAGAAAAGAGAAAGACAATTTTTTTATTTTAGGAATTTTAGAGCAGCTTACATTGTAAATTTTTTGAATTCAACCCAGAGTTTTTTTTTTATTGTAAATAGTGTATATATAGGTTTAGGGTATTTTAGAAAGAGTTTGAGACAAAAACCCTTCAGGTTTTTGTTTTCCGTGGGGGGGGGGAAAGTGTCACGAAGGGTTCATTGTCTATCACTCGCTTCTGGTCTGTTGTCGCCTGGTCGCCCTGTATATCGTTTCACGGCAGGATCCGTGAGTGGGGGAGACCAGCGCGAGGACAGGCTAGAGGCGAGGGGATACCATCATCACCTAGCTCGCTGCGAAGCCGTGCGGTCGAACCGAGACGACGACGCTAGCCGCCGAGACGCCCCCACGAACGCCGTGACCCTTTCGCCCGTCCTGGGAAGTTGAAGATAATAATTAAAGGTAGGACTGGGTTGTTTTAATTGTAAAGGGAATAATTGTGTTAATAAATAGCTGCAATCATTATGATGACCGCCTTTTAATCAAGGATCCCGGTGCCCTCGTGACAATATCAACCTTTTTAGTGACTCGGAACTTTTCGCCGCACTTGACGAATACAAAACAAATTCAAGAACTATAAAAGTAGACCAACATGTCACACCGTCCCCTAGCGGTCTGATTTCGGTGAAAGCAGGTCCTAAAGCGGCACATTTTTGGCTGGAAAAGGGAATGCTTATTTTACCAGATGAAAATACTAAAACTCAAGATGATTGTCAGAGACTAAAAGACGCTCAAAATTCAAGCTTCCCTTCGACAATGGTGAAGACTCAAGATATCTCTTCGGCTTCCAACGTGATTTCGTTAGAGAAAGTGCCTTTCTTAGTTTTACCACTTAAAGAGCAGTTACCAGAGAAAATTCAAAGTCCGATATTAGGTATGGCAGTGTCTGAATCGCAAAGCCCAATTAACATCGAACTTGAAGCTAGTACTGCTGAGGATAGTGCTTATGAACCTGGATCAGATTTAGAATCAGATGATGAAATAAATTTAGCTGAAGCAGAATCGGACAGTGTGTCTCTGGATAAAGCCCCAAACATTCCATTTGATGGTGATGCACATAAAGAAAAAAAGCGGAAAAAGCAAAATCAGGGTAAATGGAAAACTACTAAAAATAAAAAACTAAGAATGGAAGGAGAAGCCTATTTAGGCTACCGTAGAACTCAACAAGGACAGATTTTTCATGATGTTGAGAAAACTGAACGACAAATGGGGCCACCCTGTCGTTCTGAAATGTGCCAAAAATCGAAGGTCAGATCATGCAATGAATTGCTAGAAGAAAAGAGGAAAGAACTTTTTAATGCTTTCTGGAAAACTATGACCTGGGACCAGAGGAGAACATTCATACTAAATACTGCGACGTTTAGCAGAAACCAAAGTGAAAATTCTAGGCGCCAACCAACCCTTCATTATTTCTTAAATATAAATAATACAAGAAAACAGGTTTGCTGTAATATGTATCTCAATACGTTTGGTATTAAAAAATGGACTGTAGGTTATTGGATAGATAATAATCATAAGGAGGGAACTATTGCTCCAAGTTCTTTAATAACTCATTCACGGACTGCTGATGTAGCGTCACGTAGACGAAAAGTTGACAAGGAATTTCTTAAAACGTTTTTTGATTCTTTACCTAAAATGCCTTCTCATTATTGTAGGCAATCTACCACTCGAAAATATCTAGAGCCTATAGTTACGTCAATTTCTCAGCTTTATAACTTATATCTCGAAAAATGCCAACAGGAAAATATCGGAAAGGTGAGCAGATTTACTTTCTATTCAATTTTTCAAGAACAGAATCAAAAAAGATCAGTGTGATTTGTGCTGTGCGCACCAAACAGGAAATCTTGCTGAGGAAGAATACGTTAAACATATAGAAGGAAAGGACAGGGCTAGGAGTGAAAAAAGCCAGGACAAGGAAAAGGCAGAAAATAATTTAGCACACGTTTTCACCTAAGATCTTCAGGCTGTTAAGCTAGCCCCTCTTACTAAAGCTAGCGCGTTTTATTATAAGAAGAAACTTAACATACACAATTTTACCATGTATAATCTTCAAACACATGAAGTTGCTTGTTACTGGTTTGATGAAACCGCCACGGATCTTGTAGCATCTTCATTTGCATCATGCATTGTTCACACATTATCCAGCATTTTACAAAAAAATCCTTTACCGGTTATCCTTTGGTCAGACGGGTGTAATTATCAAAATCGAAATGCCGTCTTATCTAATGCATTGTTACATTTAAGCAAAGAGTTTAATCAAGAGTTTAATGTTGATATAGAGCAGAAATTTCTGACCAAAGGACATACCCAAATGGAGTGCGATTCTGTGCACAGTGCTATCGAAACAAAATTGAAAAACAAGGACATATGATCACATCACATGGACAATACTGTACTACTACAAGAGAAGCTAGACGAAAGCCTTTTCCATAGCCATTTTCTAGATTATACTTTTTTTAAAGACTATTCTGGAAAAGACTTCTTGATATATGACTCAATCAGACCAGGAAGAACGACTGGCGATCCAACAGTTGTAGATATCAAGGGGATTAAGTACAGTAATGGTGAGAATATTATCAAAACCAATTTTGATCACCAGTATTCAACATTACCCAGAAGACCGAAAAAAACTGCTGATAGTTTCTCTTTACTTGCAAGTGCCCCACCGTTAAGCAAAGAAAGACGAAATATTTCATATTCTAAATGGAAAGACCTCCAGGAACTGAAGACAGTCTTAACTTAAGATTGTCACTCATTTTATAAAGAGATTCCCCACGATGGACCAAACTAACAAGCTAAAGTGATGTGCCTTTATTATTACACTTTATTAGAGGCATATATCGAATTTTTCTTTGTTATTTTTTGATTAGCTACTTAATAAAGGATTTGTTTTGGAATTAATTCGTACTAATCCTGTTTTGTTTCGCCCCTTTCATATAGCCATGATACCGCCTAAATCACAGTTGTACAAATTGTTGATCAACCAATACCGCCTAAGTAATAAAATGCATTTATAACTTACCTATTTTGGAACCAACAATAAATCTTTATAAGCCAAGAGGTTATCTAGATCTAAAAAAATTATACAAATTAAAAGTTGGCATACTAATACAATCAATAAACTTAAAAGAAAAAAATTCCAATATAAAATTATCAAAATCCAATATAATTCACAATCATAATACAAGACATTGTGATAACTTTCAGAGTATTAAAGTTCGGTCAAATTTTAGTAAAAAATCAATCTTACATGATGGAATAACAATTTATAACGTATTGTCGGAAAGCCTTAAAAGTATAAAAGATATTAAAAAATTTAAAATCAAACTCAAAAAACAAATTCTGAAAGGATATTAATATTAAAAGTTATTAGATAATGACTGGGAAGTTGTTAGATGTTTATTTATTTATTATTTATTATATTAAAAGTATTATACTTACTCATTTTGTCTATTCCCTGTAATGAACTTGATAAGTTAGTTGGGAATAAAGTTAAAGTTAAAGTTAAAGTTAAAGTTAAAGTTAAAGTTAAGTTAAGTAACAAAAAACTTTTTTAACTCCACTTTTTTAAAAAAAATGTATTTCAATAATAAATTGTTCATTATTTTGATGTTGAGATCTTAAAATTAACGCAAGTTTTCATTAATTCTAGTTACCAGGCAGTTTTTATCGCCTCCTGAAAAGTTTGTCTTTTTGTACTTGGGCGGTATTGTTTCTTAAACGACGATATGCAAGAATTACGAATAACTAATAACAATACATATTTCAGTTGTATACATACTGTATATTTTTTTATACAACTATATTTTGATTATTTTTTGTGTATTTTTTAATTTATTTTATATTAAATTTTGTATCAATGGTCGCGTTTACGAGAACGTAAAGTATAGTTTACGTTATAGTGTTGATCTTTTGACTACCATAAAACCCTATAATTATCCCTCTGGTCATAAAATTTCCCAAATTTTTATCTTTTCGGGTAGAATCGGAGTACATTTATTGCTATCTGAAGATGTGTAATATCTATTTTAGAAAAATAAAGTCTGGAAGTACAAAAATCTATCCTTTGCCGCATATGTATGTTATCAAGGACTTAGTTGTCGATTTTAAGCGCTTTTTAGAGCAGCACAATAGAATAAAGCCATATTTGATAAGCAAGGGTGAAGAGTTTTGTGAAGGCCAGGAATATTACTTGCAAAGTATCAAAGATCGTGATAAATTGGTAAGTATAAGTACCGTAAAATAGGGTGATTAACTACTATGGGGCGAATAGTTTCAAAACTTCCGCGGTATTAATAGGGCCATCTAATAACTGGACAATGAACTTACTGGTACGAGTGTTGTATCTGCATTGTTTCTTCGTCTCTAGTTACTCAACCTACAAATTCAATGTTGCTAACTTAATTTGATTGAAGTAACTTGTAAACAAATCAAAACTGCTATTCGCCTTTTTTCAACTTTGTCAAACTTTGTGTGTGCAATTTTGCTGTGAAGTAAAACCTTGGTGAAAATATATACCCTATATATCAATTTTGTCCATACTTTTGAAATATTTATTTAAGTTCTCCTCAAAAAACTTGTGACGTCCTTTTCAGAATTGCCTGGGGTAAATAGATACAGAACATGTCCAGAAAATACAAGCCAAATCAGCGGTGACGGCGTTATAAACAGTTAGATATACATTGGTTCATGAATGGGGTTTTACGTTAGGGCATCCCTTTAACATCTTTTGATTCTTCGACTACTTTTTAGGTATTTTCGCATAAAGAAACTATTTTATATCAGCTGTTACCTTTATTGAGTATGCCGCGCCGTATGTGTTATGATTGAAGATTTTGGTTTGCATATTCTTGGCGCCTTTTACCGTTATCTAGGAAGGTGATAGTGCCTCTCTACTATTAGTGCTTCTCTACTAGAGACCGACGGGGAGCCAGCCTTTAGGTAGTTTGTAGGTCGCATTTTGTCTCGCTCTCGTATGTGAGTCAGTAATAAGTGGGTTTGTCGAAACGTCCGTACGTTCGTAATAGTTGGTAATGATTTTTAAAAATAACTCATTAATAGTTGGTATGCAAAAGTCCTGGTGCAACACGCGATTCATAGTGTACCTCGGTACATCTGCGGTAATTTTCAGCGCCCTATTCTGAATTACTTGGAACTTATTCAGTTCCGCTCTACTTATGTTGCACCACGAAGGTGCACCGTAGGTGAGAACCGGCCTTACCAATGCCTTGTAGAGGTTGACCTTTGTCCTATTTGCAAGTCTACTCCGCCTGTAGGGGTAGATAGAGCTTTACTGTCGCAATGTAAGCTTCACTCTATTTATTAAATTGAGCCTCCAGTTAAGTCTTTGGTCAAAGATAAGTCCCAGGTACTTCACTTCCTGGCACCAATTTACTTGGACTCCGTTGACTTTGAGCCTTGTTTCAGGCAGACGTACGCGAAACAGTTAGATAAGACGGTTTTGCAGCAAGCAATTGATGCTGTTAAGTGCGGAAGCAGCTTACGTGAGGCTGGACGTCGGTTTAATATTCACTTCACCATAATTGGCAGATATATAAGAAAAAAAAAATATGAAGAGCCAAGGAGGACAAATAGTTCTTCCAAAAGAAGACGAAGGTCTGATAATCACTGCCACAGGGTATTTAGATAGAATAGGAAGAACGGTTCCAAAGTTTAAGGACAACATGCCTGGTCTACATTTTACGACTGATTTTGTAAAGCGACAAAAGGACGGGTTGGCACCCCGAACGTGCCAAAATATTAAAATATCACGTGCAGCCGCTTCTCCAGAGGAAACAAATTCTTATTTTGATCACCTGGAAGAATCTGTATAGGGCATGCCCCCAGCGAACATCGTCAACTTCGATGAGACAAATTTAAGTGACGATCCGGGAAAAAAAACTATAATAACAAAACGCGGATGTAAATATCCCGAAAGATTAATTAACTCAACTAAATCATCAATATCAATAATGCTCGCCGCTTTAGGTGACGGAGCTCTTCTTCCATGTTATGTGGTATATAAAGCTTTAAATCTATATTCATCTTGGACGGAGAGGGGGCCGAAAGGAACTAGATATAATAAAAGCCCATCAGAATAGTTCGATGGTAACTCATTTGATGACTGGGTTGTCAAAGTCGCTGTTTATTATCTAAAGAAACTTGAGAGAAAAAAATACTTATGTGCGACAATTTGTCTAGTCACCTTTCTGTTGATTCGATTAAATTGTGCCAAGGCAACAACATAGACTTTGTATTCCTTCCTGCCAATTCCACACAGGAAAAAAATACAAGTGATTTCAGGGAAAAGCGTCACTTATGACATCGTTGAGAACCCTGGACAAAGTGAAGATAAAGCTTCCGAAGACGTTATGCCTGATTCTGAAAACGAATTCGATGTCGCTTCTTTTTCTTGAAAATGATAGCGATTCTGAGGACGACATCCCCTTGGTACGTTTTCAATCTAAAAAAAAGGAGGATTTGTGTAAAATTAAAAAAGAAGATATAAGTATCAATGACTGGCTGGTGATCAAATTCTACATGGAAAGCAATAAGCTAGGAACGTCAAAACCGCGGCGACTTATTGGAAACGTGTTAAGCATCGATCCATTTAAGGGAACATTTCTTCGTCCAAAAGTGACAAGGGACTTCAGCGGATTCATCTATGAATATCCAGATGTTCCTGACGTCTGCAGCTTTGAATATAAGCAAGTTTTGGGAAAATTGGATCCTCCTGCAAAATATTGTAGGGGCCCACTTCGGTTTAGCGTAAATCAGAGTTCGTTGCATTAGAATAATACTATAAATCATATTTTTTTATAACTCGTTTGTAATTATTCTCACATTTATACATATATACATACTTTAACAGCAATAAACTTTGTAAAACCCTAGAACGCGTATGTATTGACCCCTGTATGTATTTATTAGCTACTAACTTTAAACGCCTGTATCTTTGACCTCTACTATGGGATAAATAGCTACAAGCACATTTTTTTTTCAAAAACCGTCACCCGTAAAAAGTTTGCATGCCATCCTTAATAGCCCTAGTGTAGACCCAAATTTCAGCATCAAAACATTTGTTTAAACAAGCGTGCAACGCGTCTTTCGCTGTTATAAAAAAAAATTATTTATTTTTTTTTTTTTTTAAATCAGAGAATTTATTTAAATTAAGTTAAAATAAAATAAAAGTAAAAGTGAAGCCAAAACCACGAAGCCAAGCTGAGGTGAGAGGCTGAGGGACCGCGTGCAAATGCCCTAGCTCTATTGCCAGAGAGTAAGGGGGGGTTTTAAATAGGGCGCCACCGTTTTGCAGCCAGGCCAAAACGGAAACCTCCAAGATGGTGCTGGGGCCTCACTCTCAGCTGGACTTCACAACTTAGGTAGAAGGAAAAAAAAATAGAAAAAAGCAAACCACAGGGGGAGCTGTATAAATAAAACAAAAGATAATTAAAAATTATTATGCTGGCTTTATTAAAAAAAATCAAGAAAATATATGGGGGTTAGTATTTAACCTAAACTTAGCTGTGCTGACGTAGATAGACTTCTTCCGAGGGAAGGAGACGTTGGTGCGTCCAGGGACGTCAACAAGACGTCACATTAGCAAAAATAACAAGAGACGAAAAGAAGATGGAGAAGAAGAGAAGAAAGAGAAAGAAGAAGACCCTGTTAAAAAAAAAGAAAGCATTAGCTGATGGCTTATTAATAAAAAAAAATTACCTAGTTCCTTTTCCCTTTTAAATTAAATTTATAGTAAAGTAATAAAATTAAAATGGCAAAAGCAACTAAGTGGAAATAAACAAAAGGAAAAAGGAACTATATAAAAAAAAAATTAAAGCAACTATAAAAATGTCAAATTATAAGCAAGAATTAAATTTAAATTACTTTGAATTGAATTAGATTTGAATTAAATTAAATTTGAATTAAATTAAACTTGAATTAAATTAAATTTGAATTAAATTAATTTTGAATTAAATTAATTTTGAAAAATGTCAATAAAAATAATTAAAGTTACAAATCAAGTTTTGGTTTGAGATCCAAAAAAAATAAATTTATAAAATTATATTCAGGGACGTTAGTATAGTGATCAACTATTTTAATTAAGCTTGAAGAGCCAATAACTTAAAATAAAATTAATTTATTAAGCCAGCACGTACGCCTATGTACTAAGGTTACATTATAAAATAAAAAAAATAATCAATTATGTACACACATAAGGGAAATATACAACTATATAAAATATAGCACAAGTAATGTCAACATATTAGTTATCAATTAGCAAACAATTATTTATTAAAGCTAGGACATAATAAAAAAAATGATTACATATTCAGGATATGCCGCTATTAAAAAGAGCAATACAAACTAAAAATTCAAGAACCATCTTGACAAATTGGTGAATTTATAATAATTATAATCAAATAAGGTCCCATTATGAAAATAAACGAAATGATTACCACTCGAACATCTCAAATTTGATCAAATAATTTATTCGATGAGGAGTGAATGCTGTGTAACATTGTTTAAGTTACTTTACGTCTGTAGACATTAAAAGATTTACAGTCTGCTTGCTAATCTCAACGATAAAGTATGTGTGATTTGATTTTGACACACTTAATAATATTTTATATTTCGGGCACACCCTGTATGGCAAGAATTAAGATACCATGTCACACTTCAAGCAAACTTTTGCTATATAAAACAAAGAAAACGTACCAAAATAAAGCAGTAAGTTGGAACGGGGTCCAAAGTTGGACCCGTTATAAAGAAAAAATTATAGTTTAAATTAAGTTAATTAAATTTCAAGGTCAAGTCAAAGTAACAAAAAAAAATTCTATAGTATAGGTAAAATGGGGTTTACTTATTCGTAAAAAAATAAATAATTTTAATTACTCAGCTAACGAGGCTAATAAATTATACTCGGTCATAAGTACGAAAGCACATTTATCTGAACAAAGCACGTGGTGTTAAATTATAGCCATTTTGAAGCAATATACAGGGACAAATATGAAAGAAAAATTAATTATGCTTACCTAAGGGAGCTGTAGGGTCTTTAAAATTGATTTAGGAGGTTCCAACGTTGGTGAGTGCTCCAGACGGTCGGCCTCTTATGGTCTTAGTGACCCGACTTAAATAAAAGAGAGCCCCAGATGGTGTTTTTAGGAGAAAAGTTGAAAAATTGACAAAGAAACGGCATGGTATATGAAAAAACCTACCTTCAGCGAACAACTAGTGACAAAAATCCCACGATGTGGCTTTCTGTGGCCCCGGAAACCAAAATAAATCAAGCAAACTTAAGCAAACTGAGGGGCACAGAAAGTATCGCTTCAGATCCAAAATCCTGGTACACAGATGGCTTGAATAGCCCTGGATCTGGAAACGCCTGCTGTCTCGTTGAAAAAAACGTGCCGTTAACAGGATATGAGAGAGAAGAGAAACGCCAGAGAGGGGTGGAGAGAGATAAAGCGAAAGAGCGACCCATTTCCGGCCAGAACCACAGAACAATAAAGGTTAGGGCAGAACTACCTGCTCGCTCCGAAAGAGAGAGACCAGTTCACACACTGGCGGCGACACGGAATGAAGTGTTTAGAGCAATGCCCATTCAATTGCAGATGCTCCAAGCCAAGAGAAATGAAACAGATGCACCCAAATTTAGTTTTACATAAGCAGTCAATTCGAAAATCCTACAATTCACTAAAAATTGTTTAAAGAAAACCCAAGTCCTAAGATATCCCTGCCATTCTCGGAGCAAACGGCCATTAATGTTATGGCCCACACATGTGCAGAAGAAGAATATTAACCTACAAAATTCATCAGTAAATTTGACAGGTGATCATAAAAATGGTAAAACAAACAAAATAAATATATTAATTGAATCTCACAATCAAACACCAGAATAAGTCTCAGATACTGTATTCCAGGGAGATATGTGATTTAAAATGGGAGGATAATGTAGCTTTGCTCGGTCAAAGACAACGAAAACAGAGGCCGTTGACCTTAGGTATGTATTTACTTTATACAGGGTCATTTGTTAAAAGACACCATATACATTAGATTAAGTTAGTTCATTTGTGACAAAATCGGATTGTCACAACTCCCCCTGTCCTAGGAAAGGAGAGGAATTTCCTAAAGGAAATTGACCGACGATAATCAAGCACAAAAAGCCTCATTAGCTAAGTAAAGCAAATCAAACAATAATTTAAGTATTCATACACAAAAAAAAAGAAACAAGCAGGGACCGAAACACTCCCGGAGTGTTTATCAAATATAGTTACAAATAACGTAAGAGTAAGTAATAAAGTAAGTAATAAAAAATAATTAATAATAATTTCAAGCACTGTTCCGCAGCTGACAACCCATGGAGACTCCGAGAGAGGAAAGGATGTGACCCCGAGCTGTTTGTACGGTATAGCGGTCCAAAAAAGCGAACTCGATGGATATCGGACTTAAGTTAGCATTGCGTACAACCAAACGTGTCTTGGCGAACCTCGTGTACTAACCTCATACAAACAAACTCGCGGTACAACCTCGCACCCACAAGAAAGACCCAAGGAAGGCAAATACACAGCAGTACTTGAAAGGTGAAAAAAAAAAATAAAGATAATCAATATCAACAAAAAAAAAATAGCTGTAACCCAGATGCTCCACCAGACAAATGGAGTGTATTTTAGTACACACCAAACTAAAAGATACAAACGTGTCGATGACAACTAAATGTACCACAGCCTTCAACAGGAAAATCTAATTAGGGTGTTCCGAAAGGCGGCACTGCTCCTGGCCTGGCGTATCACACAATACCTGCGGACGAGGTCATAAGCAGTAGTTTCGCCCTCCCCTGTGCTGCATCGAAGTGCAGACTGAATCAGGGGTCAGACAGCCACCCCCCACAATATAACTCTGCCCGCAAATCTGCCTTCAGCAGAACGAACATTCTAACAAAAGACGGCAAAACGCCACCCAGGGGCACCCACGGCCCCTCAGCCTCTTGTATAACAAAAAAAGAAGACTGTATATAGATAGGACAAAATCGGTAAATATAAATTAGCTAACATTAAGCTATTAGTTGCCATAAGGAGGAAAACAATGAAGAAAGGCAGAAGAAAGATACAAAGTAAAAATAAAAAAAAAAGGTAAGTCGAGGTAAGTAGGTAAGTATTTGGACAGTAGGTACAAATCCGGTAGCAACCGTATTGGCTAAAGACATGGAGACTTTGCCAAATGACCTATGTAAAAACAGACCTACAAGTGAGATAAAAGAATAATAAAAAGGCAATGACGTAAGCAAAGGTAAGGTAAGGTAAGATTTGAGTCCAGGTACAAATCCAGTAACAACTGTAAAGGCCAAAGACATCAAGACTCTGCCTAATGACCTGGACAACCAAAAACAAAACCCAAAAATAAAGTAATAAATCAACCAAACAAATAGGTAAGCAAAGGTAAGGTACGGCACGCAATTGGACTCTAGGTACAAATCCGGTGACAACTGTATTGGCAAAAGACATCGAGACTTTTCCAATTGACCTAGGCAAAAAACGTACCCAAAGATAACTAAAAATCAAAGCAAAAATAATGAAAACAAGGTAAGCAAGGTATTAATCAAGGTAAGGTAAATAACACAATAAAAGCAGGAAAAACATCAAACAAATGGCAACTAAATCAAGTCAAATCAGGTAATAATAGTCTGACTGTAATCAGACTTTCAGCGAAGCTAATAAAGTAAGCAAAGCAAAATAACTTCAAGGTAAGGTATTAAGTCAAATCCGGGTATAGTGGTTTACTGGGGGTAGTAGTAAAAAAAAGAACCAAAGTAAATTTAAAAAAAAACTAGAAACAAGTAATGATTTATACGAAAGTAAAACAAGGAAATCCATTAAATCCGGCCCTGTTGAATGCTCATCCCATTTCACGCTAAGATGATAATTCAAAAGACATCGAAAACTGAAATGAAATCATGAATAACGGAGGAGTAAAATCAACAAATAGAATCGAAGGTGATTAAGAAAATATATAAAGTAATTATTTATACCAGGTTACATAAGAAATCAATTCAATCCGGTCCTGCCGAACACTCATCTCATTTCACGCTAAGATGATAGTCCACAAGACACTGATACAAGAAACTCAAATTAAATCATGGTAATCGAGGAGAACTATAGAAAAACTGAAACTGAAACTGTGCACCTGGTGCTCAACTCATTTCACGCTAAGATGATGACCAGTGAGTGAGGAAAAAGGTGGAAAATATCAATCCAAAGAAATAATTACACTGAAATACTAGGAATACTCCGTTACCAACAAAATAAAAGAAGATACACGTGACTAGCAAATAAAAATAGTACAATAGCTGAAGGCTGAAGCAAAAAGTAACTTGAAGCTGATAGACTGAAGGTCTCAGGACTTCAACAAGTGCAGGATTATTCTACGCCCACCTCTGCAGGGCTAATAATAAAGCAAAGTAAAACAAGGTAAGCAAAGTAAATCAAGGTAAGCAAAGTAAAAAGAGGGAACCCCAGTAAGAGCCAACAAGTCAAATCGGGAAACAAGTCACAATCTGGCAGTAAAACAGCAAAAATTCAAAGATAAAATGACAAAAGCAAAGAGAAAAACGGTATAGTTACGAAATAAAGAAAGTAGTCATGAAATATATAAAATGAAGTTATAAGATATATAAGGTAAGTTATAAGATAAAGTGACAGAGCAAAAGTAATTATTAGGTAATATATAGGAAAAAAAATGAAAACTTTGAGCTGTTTAAACGGTTATAAAATTCATTCCGAGGGACTATCAGAACCAGGTTCGGTGTACACAGGTTTAAGATCCTGTACGTGCCAAATACCCTTTTTGTTACCGAGTTCATCTTCGAGTTCGTAAGTACAAGTGCCAGTTTTTCGTTTAATTTTGAAAGGACCTACAAATTCGGGGGCCAATTTCGCACTATAATAATTTACGGCATCCGATAAACTTTTGTTTTTACGCCAAACTTCTTGACCGGGAAGATAGTTTACAGGGCGCCTGCTCAAATTGTATTGGTGACGGTTTTTCTGACGCGACGACTCGATTCTACTGTGTATTGTCCGATACAGACGTTGAAAAGCATCAATCCTTTCCTTGACATAATTTTGGCCTTCTGTCTCTACAGATGGAAATTTTTCAGAAAAGTCTTTACCAAACAGTTTATGTCCTCTACCAAAATTTACAAGGTAAGGCGAATAACTAGTAGTTTCGTGTCGCGCGGTACGGATTGCGCAACCGATTGCGGATAAATTGTCTTCCCAGGTCCGGTGATTATTTTGTTGTACGTACGAACGTAACATGGTTTTTATGACTCGATTAACGCGTTCGGTATGATCCGCTCGTGGATAGTAAGATGCGGTATAAAATATCTGGACTTTATATTTGTCACAAAGAGTTTGAAAATCTTTAGATTTCATCGCGGTTCCATTATCGCAAGTCAAATACTGAGGGGCAGCATAAATTAAAAATATTCCTTCCTCAACACACTTAGCAAGTGTTTTAGCAGTGGCAGACCGACAGGGAAATAAAACCACGTACTTACTAAAATAATCGGTGACAACTAAGATGTTTGTATAACCAGAACGTGACCGCGGTAAAGGTCCTATAAAATCGAGACTAATGGCTTGCCAGGGTTCCTTTATGTCGGGGCGATTGCCCATTAAACCTGCAGGGCGTTTTTGCTCTACTTTGTTCTGAGCACACGTTTTACAAGAACGAACATATTTGGTTATATCGGATCGCATTTTCGGCCAATGATAGCGCTCAGCAACTTTCCAAAAGGTCTTAAAAACTCCCACATGGCCTGCGGCTGGAATATCATGACAACGAGATAAAATCTCCCTACGACTATCTTTAGGCACCACTATTTTCCAACAGCTGGAATTATCAGGAAAATTAGGGTTATTGGACTTAACAAATTTATAAAGAATGTCATTCTCGACTCGCCAACAAGGATACTTTTCTGGACGTTCCTCTAACCTATGAATCATGTTTATATACCATTTATCTGTTGTAGTAGAATATGAGGGTAAAGGTGGCGACTCAGCGACAGGTGAAATTGAGTCAGCGGCCACAGGTACTGACCTAGAAAGAAAATCGGGTACAACATGTTCTCTACCTTTACGATGGATTAGCTGAAAATCATAGGGTTGTAAGCGAAGAGCCCAACGAGCGAGACGGCCTTGTGGATCTTATGTAACCATAACAAAGAATGATGATCAGTGATGACCTTAAAATGAGTCCCTTCAAGATAGTGACAAAGTTTTTCTACACCCCAAATTACTGCAAGACACTCCTTCTCCGTGACAGTGAGTTTCATCTCTTGACGAGTGAGAGAACGAGAGAGGTAACTGATTACTTTTTCGCCGTCATCGAATTGCTGACTTAAAATTGCTCCTAAGCCGAAATGAGAGGCATCAACTTGAAGAGTAAAAGTGCGATTGAAATCTGGACATGTAAGAACAGGGGCAGTAACTAGAGCTTCTTTGATTAGGTTAAAAGATCGGTGGCAATCGTAATTCCAATCCCATTTTATGTTTTTCTTAGTTAGCCTAGTAATGGGAGCCATGATAGTAGAGAAATTAGGTAAGAATCGCCTGTACCAAGAGGCGATGCCAATAAAACGTCGAATCTCAGTGATATTTTTGGGAGGAACTATATTTACAATGGCTTCTACCTTTTCTGGATCGGGTCGTAGCCCTTTTGCATCTACAATGTAATCAAGATATTTTAGTTCGGGCTTACAAAAATGACATTTCTCCTCAGATACAATCAAACCTGCCTCCTTCAATCGATCAAAAACAAGTCCCAAAATTTTTAGATGTTCTGAAAAGGTCCTGGAAATAATGATTATGTCATCCAGGTATACCATCACGTGATTTTCGAAATCGACACCTAGAACACGGTCTACAATACGTTGCCAGGTCGCGGGCGCATAAGTTAAGCCGAAAGGCATGCGCAGAAAGTGATATAAGTTCCAGCCTGAAACAGTGAAAGCAGTTAGTTCACGTGAAGATTGGCTGAGAGGTACTTGCCAGAAAGCTGATTTTATGTCGATGGAGCTGATATATCGGGCATCTCTTAGGCGATCTAAAATGGCAGAAATATAAGGAATGGGATATGCGTCCTTCTTAGTCTTCTCGTTTAATTTCCGGAAATCAATGCAAAATCGGTAGCTATCATCCTTCTTGCGTACTAAACACACTGGACTCGACCAGGGGCTTTTAGATGGTTCTATCACGCCAAGTTTCAACATCTCGTCGATTTCCTGATCCATGATCTGCTGTTTATACGGAGAAACTGGGTAGTAACGTTGCTTGATTGGCTTGGTGCCCGATTCAAGTTCAATTTCATGTTCTGCAACCTTGCAAAGTCCAAGGCCAGTACCCATTTGAAATATTTTCTCCTTAACCAATGTATTAAGAGCGGTTCTTTCCTGTTCTGATAAGGAATCGCCATCTATGATGCTACAAATTTCCGTGTCTCCAGAATTATTAGAGAAATGCCAGACGTCCTGCTTCAAATCTGGAATAATCTCCATAGACCTCCAAAAGTCAATGCCTAGTATGAGCCTATGTGATAACTCAGGTAAAACTAAAATATCTATCATACGAGTTTTGCCTAATAAAGTTACTGGTGCTTGAAAATAACCTAAACTCGAACATGACTGCCCATTTGCAACTGTACAAGTGGTTTGTTGCTTGACAAGTTTCAGACCCAAACTTTGCAACAAAATAAAACCAGGATGTCCAACAATAGTCCGAGAAGCTCCAGAATCCAAGAGACCTAACATATTGCAACCTAAAATCGATATTTCCAAATATGAACGTTCGTCACCATGTGCGTGGGAGATAATAAAGTCTAACAGATTTTTATTAGAGAAACTTATGTTGTCGGTCGGTGAATGTTGAGGGATGGGAGTAATCTTACGACCTATCGACTCTCCCGGGTGCCGTTTCCCGACGCAGAACATTTTGGACAATCTTTAATAGTTACATTTGGTGCTCCACAACGATAGCAATGGATTTTGCGGGAGTCTGGACATTCGCGGTTCAAATGCCCTAATTTGTTACAATTCCAGCATGTGATTGGCCTAGGATTAAAGGGTGTTCGAGGTGGTGTTCTGACCTCATCAACAGAAGAAGGTATAGAGTGGTTGAGAGGGCGGCTTATTTGAGTGGAATGAGACGGAGATGGTTCATCCGTAGCAATGAATGCGAAATCGGGCTCGACAAAGCCATGGCGCTTTCTTGATGGAGGGACATAGTGATCTGCGCGATAGCCTCTAGTTTAAGACACTCCTCTTCTAGTTCTTCGAGACTTTGAACTACAGGTAATTGAGTGGTGTAAAATGGAGACAAGTTCCTAGAGACAATGTCTAACTGAGCTTCGGCTTGCAGCTGACCATATCGCTTGAATAACGCGGACATACTGGAGAGATAATCCACAATGCTTTCAGTGGGATCCTGAGTTCTCTCCAAGATTTCTTTAAACAACCTAGGACGGTAATCAGGCGGTTGAAAATGACGACATAAAAGAGCTGACAAACCAGTCCAGTCTGAAAATCTATGTTTATTCGCGCGAAACCAAGTCAAAGCTTTGCCTGAAAACAGATCTATGGCAGAATCGAACAATTCGCGTTCTGAAACGCCTTGAGCTTCACGCAACTCTGATACTCTTTCCAGAAAGTTGTGAACAGAAAATTGTTTAGGGTCGCCAGTGAATTTAGGATTCCATTTTTCAACGCGCGGAGTTTTGCTACATGAGGGTGGAAATTGAGAGACATTAGGCGCTGTTGAAGTAACATTATGCGCAGGGGGCATGGTATTATGCACGGTTGGCGTGACATTAGGTGTTGATCGCGTATTTCTCGGTGCTGAGTGCTGAGAAGAATCTGAATCGGAATCTAAGCGAGTCCTACCTAACAAAGAACTGAGATTAGGATTTTGTTCCAAAAGAGTCTCCAAATTATCCAGCTTACTGAGGATTTGGGGTAAAAGCTGAGATCGGATTTGACCTTCGTCATTGCTCAAGCCATTGACAGGGATACGGTCCACACGATGAAGCAAATGAATGAGTTGAGACTCTAATCGTTCAAACTTGGTCTTGGCTTTAGCTCCTGAAACGTTCTGAATAGAGGATTCAAGGTCTTTTACAGTTTGCACGACGTAGGCTCGTTCCTCGTCAAAATCGCGATTGTACGCAGGATAAATTAGTTTTTTGCCCTGCTTTTTCATACGCAAGATAGGGCGAAACGCGGCTCGCAACTCGTCTACGGTCTGCGTGTCATCAGCAGGCAATCCACGAACTGAAAGCTCATATACGAGCATCTCCTTTCTGAGAAACTGAACTCGCATATTATAGTCTATTGTAAACGAATTAAATTTAACACACGAAAGCTCAAAGAATTAATCAAAAAAAAAAACTAAAAATAAATAAGTCAAGTTAACGTAATGAAAGTTAAAGGCAAAAGAAAATGCTTTATGATGGAGATAAGCAAAGTAAATGATTGAAGTAAATATTCGTGATCATAAATTTGTTGATCAAAAGTAAGGTAATTTACTCGAATGGCCAAAAACAAATATATGTACTTAATAACTAGTCAAAATCAGTAAATAGGTAACTATACCTAAATAGTAAATAAGTCACAAATAAAGTGGATTATAGACCAAAATCAATACTAGTCAATCCAACAGTCAATATAACAGGTAAATAAAAAAAAATCATACAGTTAAATACAGTAAATTGTAAGGTGTTAGTACCAAAAAAAAACCAGCAAAAATAAAAAAATTATACAGCTCACCTAAGGGATGATTTTAAGGGTGAAAAAAAAAATTACGGTTTTGCTTTTTAAAGGCCCCACGTTGGGCGAAAAAATTGCAACGCGTCTTTCGCTGTTATAAAAAAAAATTAATTTTATTTTTTTTTTTTTTTAAATCAGAGAATTTATTTAAATTAAATTAAAATAAAAAAAAAAGTAAAAGTGAAGCCAAAACCACGAAGCCAAGCTGAGGTGAGAGGCTGAGGGACCGCGTGCAAATGCCCTAGCTCTATTGCCAGAGAGTAAGGGGGGGTTTTAAATAGGGCGCCACCGTTTTGCAGCCAGGCCAAAACGGAAACCTCCAAGATGGTGCTGGGGCCTCACTCTCAGCTGGACTTCACAACTTAGGTAGAAGGAAAAAAAAATAGAAAAAAGCAAACCACAGGGGGAGCTGTATAAATAAAACAAAAGATAATTAAAAATTATTATGCTGGCTTTATTCAAAAAAAATCAAGAAAATATATGGGGGTTACTATTTAACCTAAACTTAGCTGTGCTGACGTAGATAGACTTCTTCCGAGGGAAGGAGACGTTAGTGCGTCCAGGGACGTCAACAAGACGTCAGATCAGCAAAAATAACAAGAGACGAAAAGAAGATGGAGAAGAAGAGAAGAAAGAGAAAGAAGAAGACCCTGTTAAAAAAAAAAGAAAGCATTAGCTGATGGCTTATTAATAAAAAAAAATTACCTAGTTCCTTTTCCCTTTTAAATTAAATTTATAGTAAAGTAATAAAATGAAAATGGCAAAACCAACTAAGTGGAAATAAACAAAAGGAAAAAGGAACTATATAAAAAAAAATTAAAGCAACTATAAAAATGTCAAATTATAAGCAAGAATTAAATTTAAATTACTTTGAATTGAATTAGATTTTAATTAAATTAAATTTGAATTAAATTAATTTTGAAAAATGTCAATAAAAAAAATTAAAGTTACAAATCAAGTTTTGGTTTGAGATCCAAAAAAAATTAATTTATAAAATTATATTCAGGGACGTTAGTATAGTGATCAACTATTTTAATTAAGCTTGAAGAGCCAATAACTTAAAATAAAATTAATTTATTAAGCCAGCACGTACGCCTATGTACTAAGGTTACATTATAAAATAAAAAAAATAATCAATTATGTACACACATAAGGGAAATATACAACTATATAAAATATAGCACAAGTAATGTCAACATATTAGTTATCAATTAGCAAACCAATCAATTATTTATTAAAGCTAGGACATAATAAAAAAAATAATTACATAATCAGGATATGCCGCTATTAAAAGGAGCAATACAAACTAAAAATTCAAGAACCATCTTGACAAATTGGTGAATTTATAATAATTATAATCAAATAAGGCCCCATTATGAAAATAAACGAAATGATTACCACTCGAACATCTCAAATTTGATCAAATAATTTATTCGATGAGGGGTGAATGCTGTGTAACATTGTTTAAGTTACTTTACGTCTGTAGACATTAAAAGATTTACAGTCTGCTTGCTAATCTCAACGATAAAGTATCTGTGATTTGATTTTGACACACTTAATAATATTTTATATTTCGGGCACACCCTGTATGGCAAGAATTAAGATACCATATCACACTTCAAGCAAACTTGTGTTATATAAAACAAAGAAAACGTACCAAAATAAAGCAGTAAGTTGGACCCCGTTATAAAGAAAAAATTATAGTTTAAATTAAGTTAATTAAATTTCAAGGTCAAGTCAAAGTAACAAAAAAAAATTCTATAGTCAGGTAAAATGGGGTCCACTTATTCGTAAAACAATAAATAATTTTAATTACTCAGCTAACGAGGTTAATAAATTATACTCGGTCATAAGTACGAAAGCACATTTATCTGAACAAAGCATGTGGTGTTAAATTATAGCCATTTTGAAGCAATATACAGGGACAAATATGAAAGAAAAATGAATTATGCTTACCTAAGGGAGCTGTAGGGTCTTTAAAATTGAATTAGGAGGTTCCAACGTTGGTGAGTGCTCCAGACGGTCGGCCTCTTATGGTCTTAGTGACCCGACTTAACTAAAAGAGAGCCCCAGATGGTGTTTTTAGGAGAAAAGTTGAAAAATTGACAAAGAAACGGAATGGTATATGAAAAAACCTACCTTCAGCGAACAACTGGTGACAAAAATCCCACGATGTGGCTTTCTGTGGCCCCGGAAACCAAAATAAATAAAGCAAACTTAAGCAAACTGAAGGGCACAGAAAGTATCGCTTCAGATCCAAAATCCTGGTACACAGATGGCTTGAATAGCCCTGGATCTGGAAACGCATGCTGCCTCGTTTAACGCTGGAAGTTAAGTGAAGTCACTGAAGAATTGCATGTTAAAAGTTAAAAAACGTGCCGTTAACAGGATATGAGAGAGAAGAGAAACGCCAGAGAGGGGTGGAGAGAGATAAAGCGAAAGAGCGACCCATTTCCGGCCAGAACCACAGAACAATAAAGGTTAGGGCAGAACTACCTGCTCGCTCCGAAAGAGAGAGACCAGTTCACACACTGGCGGCGACACGGAATGAAGTGTTTAGAGCAATGCCCATTTAATTGCAGATGCTCCAAGCCAAGAGAAATAAAACAGATGCACTCAAATTTAGTTTTACATAAGCAGTCAATTTGAAAATCCTACAATTCACTAAAAATTGTTTAAAGAAAACCCAAGTCCTAAGATATCCCTGCCATTCTCAGAGCAAACGGCCATTAATGTTATGGCCCACACATGTGCAGAAGAAGAATATTAACCTAGAAAATTCATCAGTAAATTTGACAGGTGATCATAAAAATGGTAAAACAAACAAAATAAATATATTAATTGAATCTCACAATCAAACACCAGAATAAGTCTCAGATAGTGTATTCCAGGGAGATATGTGATTTAAAATGGGTTGCTCGGTAAAATACAACGAAAACAGAGGCCGTTGACCTTAGGTATGTATTTACTTAATACAGGGTCATTTGTTAAAAGACACCATACACATTAGATTAAATTAAATTCATTGGATTATTTCCTTTGGAGTCACCTCAAACATTTAGTTTATACGACCTGAATAGAAACTGTGGAAGAAATAAGCAATCGCATTATGACATCATGTGAGACAGTTAGAAACACGCCCGGAATATTTGGACGCGTTCGCCAATCAATGCGTTGACGGATTGATGCCTGTATTACAGTTGGGGTGCACATTTTCAAGTAACTTAAGTCAAGTATGTTTCAATAGAATTGTCGTCTGTTAAGTATTTTAAAAATTTTTTTATGTAATTTTTAATGTTAATGAGTAAAAGAGGTAATACTATTCAGTGACTGACTGTTTTACAGTATTATTGTTAAATATTTTTTTAAAATGGTATTATTAATTTTGTGCGGCTCACGTTTATAACAATGAGGTACACAAAACTTTAACCTGTATCTCCACAAGTCGACTGGTTGAAACTTGTTAAAAAATTGGAAAATAAAATCCTTTTTGTTACTTTACTGCATTATTTCTTTATTAAAAGACTAATAATATTCCTCATCTCTTCACCCTAGAAGGGCTACAACATTAATAATAAGACATGTTAGTTAAAACACTTTTGAAAACAATTAACTACTTTTTAACGTGATTGCTTTCTTCCCTCACGGAGCGACGACTTATCTCTTTAGATTTCTACCTGACCCTGATTTGTTTACACTTCAGAATATCATAATAACCCTATTCAAACACTTTGACCAATCAAATATTAACACGTCAAAACCAATAGTCAACGTCTCTACGTCAGTCAACTATCGATCGGCCAATCAACAGCTTATTCTTGTTGATACGCACGTAGGTTTGTGTCGTAGTTAGAATTACGTCGCCCTTACAACTGCGTCGCGGGACGCTATTATATCAAACCAAAGGCAAAGATGTAATGTGTCGATACCGACTTATTTTTGTGCTTGCTTCGCCAACTGCGGCTTGTTCTCAGAATTACAACGTGGAAGCTAATATTATTTGATAGTTTTAGAGAATATTATTTAGATTTAAAATAGCAAACAGTTTTTGTTTACATTAAGTATAGGATTTAATTTAAACGTTTATTTTATAGATTCGTACAACGATGCAACCACTTTGATATGCGCTGTTGCCATTTATTGCATTTAAAATTAATGTAGTTTTCTATTTATTAGCATTTAGTTGTTGAAGAAAAACATAGTACTTTAGCACGAATACGACGTTGCCGCTTGGCTTAGTATTACATTACATTACATTTTATCCCATAAGATTGGTTTCAACATTTTTACTTTATTTTCCTACTGGGTCACGACAGAAATATGAAGTGTTTCCCAAACAAATTTTGATAAATAAAAAATTCAAAATTCTGCTTTTGTTTTCTGCTTCCTTCAGAAATGTGCACCGAAAATGTTATTATTCTTTTCTCGAGAACGGTTGCTCGTAGCGACTTCTACCAAGCATGCCCTCTTTTCGTAAAAATGATAAAAAAATCCATGTCATTACTTAAAAATGCAATACCGTGCTCGTATAAAGTAGTAATTACTCAAGCAATTACTCCATGTAAATTTTGAGGTGGCTAAATATTGGCTGCCCTGTACATTTGAGGGAAAAATTGAATTGTAATTTTTTAAAGAGGCTAATATGATAAACCCAGCATGTGCCACGTTTAAGTAAATTTTAATAAGCTATAAATGTGATGGCAAAATTACGAAATAGTTTAGGTAATACAGCAAACACCAGCAAATAACTTCTATGATGCTATTGTCAAAAATTGACGTAAAGCGGGACATAACGAATAAAGATAATTTCAAATTAAAAACACATTTTTGTCTCACCAATCCGGCAATCACAAATCCAAAATAAAAGACATCATTATGTTTTTCTTACTAAACCTTTAATCTAACATAAAATACCTAAGACTACAGATTTTCAAAAAATATTAATTAATTAAATGTTCAAACAACCCGTCATTAACAGCTAAACAATATCCTAACTGATCATAGAATTCATTGCTAACATTACTGAGTTGATATTGAGAAATTCTGTCACATTCTAATGAAATACAGTTTTTTAGCTAGTCTAGATTTTCGAATTTTACATCTTTATAAATAAAATTGTTTAAGTGACCCCACAGAAAGAAGTCGTTTCGTGAAAGGCCAGGAGATCAGGCTGGTCAAAGGATTAGATACCGTGAGAAAATAATATTTCCGTTAAAAATATTTTGAAAGTATTCCCTAACCATGAGAGAATTATGGTCAGGACAACCATCCATTTAATACCAGATCTCCTGATTTTCTTGTAGCGCAGGTCCAATTCGATTTTGTAGTAAGTCCAAATAGGTTACTGCTGTAAGGTTGCCTTCCATAAAAAATGGTCCAATAATGTTATGTTCTAGAATTCCCGCCCGAACATTTATTTTTTGTGGATATTGCGTCGGAGTATGAACAAGACGATGTTTATTTTCTTGGCTCCAATGCCGGCAATTTTGAACATTTGGTTCTTTTTAAGGGTGAATGTACATTTATCGGAAAGTAAAATATTGCTCAAAAAATCCCTGTTATTATTTGCTCTTTCCATTACGTCAATTCAGAATACCATCCGCCGTTTCGTCATCACCTTGCCGTAGTTCTTGATGTTTTTCATACTTGTAAGGTAAAGATATATGTTTTCTTAAAATGCGCAACACTGTGGTTTGATGTTTCCTACGGCTTGCCCAAGATTCCTCGTGCTAATCATTTTATTTTTCTCCACGTGCAGTAAAATATCAAGATCTCTGTTATCCCTTACTTCAGCTCTATTGACATTCTGAGTTGAGCATTTACAGTTATTTATTAGT
This sequence comes from Polydrusus tereticollis, assembly GCA_963920685.1. Classification (NCBI taxonomy): domain Eukaryota; kingdom Metazoa; phylum Arthropoda; class Insecta; order Coleoptera; family Curculionidae; genus Polydrusus; species Polydrusus tereticollis. The sequence continues at coordinate 49,708,009 of OY987327.1, read as the reverse complement.
GCCTCTGGACTCAAATTTACTAATTATAAGTATAATTAATGAAATGGAAGGGATATGCTTATCAGGAAGTTGAACTGAAAACATTTCAGACATTGCTCTGAAACTATTTTCTGTATAATACCACTTAATCATAGTTACTGTTTTTCTTAATGGAATGGCTCATATTTAGTTATAATTTAAAGCATAATTAAATGAAAATTTCGTAACTTTGCCTTTACATTTAATTAAATAAGTTAGGATTGGCTTATCAAAATTTATTCAAACTTGGTACATGGGTTTATTATATCAGCTTCTTCGGAATAATAATACAATTTTTCTATAAAATATATAATGGAGCCAATATTTAACCACCTGAAAATTTACATGGGACTTCCTATGTTTAACTGAGCCACTTTTTGGACACCCGGTATATTTCCAATTTATTTCTTGTAGGAGGGTAACATAGAATGTGTGTTATGTGCCTGCTGTTCGACTTCCTGTCCAGAATATTGGTGGCACGGGCATTCAAAAAATCCTAATGACTTTATTGGTCCCGCTGCGCTTTTGAATGCGCGTAGATGGATTATCGATTCCAGAGATAAAGGGACAAAAGAAAGATTAAACGACCTGAGAAATTATTTTTCAGTTTACAGATGTCACCAAATTAATAATTGCACGAGTTGTTGTCCCAAGGTAAGCAAAATATATTCCCAAAACAAATAAGAGGTTAGAAATGCAAACTACGTAGACAATTAGTGCAACAAAGATTTAAGTTGGTCACCAGGCCACACTGGGCGCTACGGTAGAAAATTTATGACGGGTAGTTCAAATAGCTCGTTTTTAAATTACTGTTTTAACATTATTTCAAATTTCTAAACACGTTTTATTGCTTTTTCAGATAATTTACTATAACACCATGTATACCAAAATGCATTTAAACTTAACCTTAAAGAATAAAGTAAACAAATTCTGACAAAAATTGGAATCGAAACTATAGAAATACTTTAAAGTTACAAATAAAAAATGTATAAAATAAACCAAAAATCTAACTATTAACAGTGGCGTAACCTCAATGGTTCCAAGTGTTCCATGAACCCGAGCTTGCACATAGTGGAGTAGCTCTGCGATTGGCTCGTTTCGTCGTTATTCGTTTGTCGCCACGCTGTAGGCCGATGTCAGTCTCTTAATATTTTTACGTCAAAGTGACAGTAACAATGACTTTCCAAATAGTGCTTTGAAATGGTGGCTATTACTCTCCGAATAAGGAAATCGGAGATGGAATGTGCACCAAGTAAATAAACAACTCACTAAACTTCATTTATCTTTTGTACTATCAGCTAAAAATTACCAACAGAGGCTTCTTTACAACTACTTATTTCTTTTGCTGGTGAGGTGAGCAAATCCGCATATTGTGATATCTCACCTTTAACGAACCTGGGCTGCCATATTTATCAATTAAAAAGCAGGAGGTTAGGTAAAAAAGCAGACCCGCAGGGTTGCCGGAGAAAGACCGCCCTATGAGCGAAACATGTTTGGATGCCACTCTCTTTTTTGATAATGAATCTTGCTTTTCAAGCCGAAAAATAACAATAGTTAAAAATGTTAAAATTTTTATTTTACGGTACCTACCTAACAGTGTGAAAATACAAATAGACCTGAAGAAAATCGATGGAAAAATGTTATTCTTTGGCCTCAGTGTCTTTGGCAAATAAATTAAAACTAGGTATAGACTTGAACTGATCACAACTGTTGATGCAGATTTTAAGCTGCTTCCTATTTGACCAAGAATTAGTGGTGTCAACTTTCGTTACTTTTAGGGACTTGTAACAGTTCGTTACTTTGGGTATTAGGACTCGTTACTTCGAACTCGTTACTATGTAAATCGTTACTTTGGGAATTTGAACTTATTACTTCGAACTCGTTACAATGTAAATCGTTACTTTTAGTTTTAGTGATCTATCCGGTCTATCACTTTATCATATCATTGAACTTGGACTTAAATTGAAGGAACGGTCACTGAGACCGGGACTGATAATTCGACTGGTATATTGATATCGTGCGATGAAAAAAAGAGACGATATTAATTTAAGAAACAAAAATAAAATATGAAATACGTATTATATCGCAAAAACATTTTTTTCCTCGATCAATAACAATTAATACAAAGTATATTATTTACTAATAAAACTTTTAAACAAGAACAAACGATTGGTTAATAAAAATATACGAAATTAACCTTAACCACCAATAGTACAGAATCCTATATACTATATAACTTAAACGCTGACTTACATAAATACTTTCTTTACATATTATACATAATATTTTTGTTGCAGTTTAAAAATAAGATATGTTTTTGGGGGCTAATTTCGGTCGCCAAAATTTTTGCTTTAGATTCTTTAAGGGCCAATATGAATGTTGGATGTTTTGTTAAATTTAATATATTTTAATTTTTCTGCGAATAAATAGTTTTACATATGTTGCATTTTGACATAGCATTAGATAATATACTAAAATATAACCCAATAGCATTTCGCTTGTGTGTTTGCGATTGGGGGGAGCTAAACCCATCCTTTATTTATGAACAGCGCAGTAGGCACTAACCAAAATACCCATCAAATAATATAATCGTGAGTCGTTATAAATTAATAAATAAAGTAGTCACAAATTATATAGTGTAACTATATTTACAACAAGATTAGCTGTAACAGACCACTTAACATTTTAAACTACTCAAGACTCTTGTGACGTTTTAACGCTATGTCGACATACGCTATACGTTTACAAAGCACAAGCTCTGTACATAACATGGGCGCGAAACTTTATCAAAACATATAAATATGCAAATGCAAAATACTAATATGACTAAGATCTTAAAGGAAAAATAATATCAGTGTATTACTTAATACTTTGAAAAATGTTACTTAGCTGAAACTTTACGTGCTACCCATATTTCCTGAAGAGTCGATCTTCAGTAAAACACCAATGGTCTCTCAAACAACTAACGTAGATACAGCTACACTGCTAGTCTTCAAAAATTCAAATAATATCGGGCAACTGGCACGACCCGCGTCCAGGCGACTCTAATAAGTAAATACTGGTACCCCAGTTTAAGCTTAAACTAGCCCCTACCAAAAAACCCCAAAATTCGCATTTTAGATATACAACATGAAAGAGAAGACTTTCATAACACCCAACGAAAGTAATTAGATGCTAAAGTTTAAACCTACCTCAAATAACTAACGAGGGTTCAAATCTACAAAATGGCATCTAGGACCTTGCTAAAGTTGATGGAAAATCATTTTTAATCTGCATTCCGCCCAAAGAATAGGCAAACTACAAAGTCATATCCTTTTTAAAATCATTTGTGGATGTTTTATCGGCACTACATAGCCTTCCCTGCCCAAGAAACTAAACTTATCGCAATCGCAAAAATTATACACAATTAACCGGACGTGGTCGTGAAAATCCACAAAACTGGTCGGTCTCATCTTTTAGTGACACTGACCTGCGTAATAAATTAACGATTTTTCTTAAAACAGCTAATTTACAACAGCCAAGACATTTAACCTACATCTTAAATACAAGATTAAGATTAAAAAGTTCACGACTAACCTGAACTAAAACAAGGATTTGAAATAAGACCTGTCTGCAAGTAGTATAAAACAAAGAACAGAAGAAATCAGTCCACTTGGCTATGTCTTACAAGATACAAAACATTCCTGGAATATAAACATAATCAACAAAGGTTTCAAACTAAACATAGTGAAAATATTGACTATTACAGGTAACTTAATTAGTAATTAGTGTTTAAGGTAAGAGTCTACCTAGGTACTTTAAAAATTTAAAACCGAAAACTTAATATAAATAACCAAACTATGAAAATGCAGGTAAGGTGAGAGTCTACCTAGTTACTTTTATTGATCACTTAATAACGCTTACTTCGTAGCGATTATTTACTTTTTTAAAACATCGCTACCCAGAATACTTTTTTCATATTTTTCTAAGAATGTAACATTTTTGGCTTGCCTCCAAGGATGTTATTGCTTGAATTGTTTTATTTATTTCTTTTTTTCCCGCTATAAAGATCAAACAGAAAATTATCTCGCTCATCTCATTGGAGTGAGGAAGACAAAAATACATATGAATAAATTTAGAGAGTTATTTGTTTCAAATTATAAACCATCAGTTCATCAATTTTAAAATCTTTAAAATCTTTGAGTTGCTTCTCCAAGAAAAATTAAAGTTTCACAAATTCTTCAAATAATAAGTGAAATGGTAAAGTAGCAAATGTATGATTTACTACATAGTTTACGTTAATTATTGCTATATTAACATCACTGGTTTCTAGGCGCTTTCACATTACACCAAATATAATGAACGCGGGAAGATGCGGACGGTTCAAATGAAAATCGGAAGTTTGCGGTCTTTGTTTAAAACGCGAGAATATACAATATGAGAAATCGGGGGTCTAGCAGCCTTATAGAACGAATCAATCGCGGAGCTAGTTTCTGTGTTTAGCGGCGTCACGACCCGTGAGAGTCGCTTGTCAGTGTACGCACCTTTTTTGCTGTACACACAAGTCTGTAGCTACAACAAATCAGCACAGCTGCGGTTTCCTAGACCTGTCGGTTAGCGGAAACCGATCGCTGCAGTTTTCGATCGAATATACATAATAGATATTACATTTAATGTTAATATCGAACGCTTTGTAACTGCTGACCGGCGGGTCTAGGAATTCGCACCTTAGGCCTATTCTATACGAGCCACAAAAACGCGACCGTTTGCCTGCGAGCGACACGCGTGTGTCACAGAACCACAGAGTGTTAATTGGGCATACTATACGGGCAACTTTGCGGTCGCGTGTGGACGCGTCGTTGGCGTGCCGGCGTGTTGAACGCAAGAGGTTGCGTAAAAGTCGCGCGCCGGAGACCGGCGTTTCATTCTACATGTAGCAACTTGCAAGCGTCTGGCCGGCCGAGCCGATTTGTCCTTCAGCAGTCCACGACTAGTAGTGCAGATCATTGTTGTTAAATTTTTGAGTTCTGTGATTGTTGTGCTTGGTATCTTTGCAAACAAGATGTTTGAAACTGAACGATTTATTTGTGAAATCGAGGGTCAACCTCCTCTCTATGATGTTAAAAGTAAGGAATATTCTAATCCGGTAGTACTGAAAAAACTTCTGAGGATATCTCCGATGTTCTGCAAAGCTAAGATGAAACATCCCTAAGGTCAGGCGATTAGCACCAACCGGGTGTACCCACCAACGTCTTTTTTTACGTTTTTTGGCCAAAAAACTTAATAACGTTAATTGGTGAACAGCGATACACCCAACTTGTACGGGATCCATAGCAAATATGAGGCGTTTTGTCGCTAGTCTAGAATGGGTCGCGTTTCACTCGCCGGTTAGACGCGCTACAAAGGCGCGGCGTCAACACGCTCGTATAGAATGGGCAAAATTTTCAAGCGACTGAGCGTCTAACCGGTCCCGTTTTTGTGGCTCGTATAGAATAGGCCTTAAGGGAAAGCAAAATATTTTAAAATATAGCTGAGTCATGTTCGTGCTAAATCGATATGTTTTAAGTGTGATAAAAATAGGAAATTATAGTCCAGCATGGAAAAAACATAGCTTCAGCATTGATTCAGTGAAAATTATTTTTTAGTTTTGTCCGTATGTACAAAACTAAATATCTTTCGCCGGTTGTATCACTACTCCACTGCCACACAAAACATCCAGGGGTTGTTCTTTTGCGACCCGCGCGACCTGCCGGTCAACCAATATAATAAACAATAATAGCCACCTGTACCCCTTGATCGCACACTATGTTGCTATATTTCCATGCTATTTCAATATCAACATGATAATAGGATAAAAAGACATTTTGAATAATGTTAAAATTAGATTAAAATACTCTTAGTTTCTCAATCTCCATATTTTTAACAAATACATTTAATTCCAGTCCAGGGTCTCCTTGCTAACAAATATTAAATTATAATTAAGTAACGGTGTTAAGAATTTTGAACAGGAAACCACCACTTCGATATTTACTGCACTTATTAATTAACTATATTACTGTTGCTCTGCTAAACGTCTTAAAATGTGGAACATCGAAAAAAAAATGCCTTTTGTTATGGTCTCTTCAAACTTTTGGAGACGAGTTTTACTGCCCGGTCCCGGTGCCCGCTGTACCCTTTATAAACCTAAATCATTCAGCAACTGGGCCTGGCAAGAATTGCCATATATAGACAATAGTTCCGTATTTCACACGTAATTCTTAAGAAACCATATGTGGCAACATCGTAAACTACTGAACGTTTTTTGTCCACTGTTGGTAGCGATAGATTAATGTGTCGGCCTATTATTAACTGTACGCGGATTTTCGCGATGCGATCCGACCTGATCCGCCTAGTGGACGCATACCAACCATGCTACGGTCATAGTAAGATGTAAAAATGCAGCTGCGATAATATAATAAACAAATAATAGCGTCAATGCGATGTAATAAAAATAGCTATTTTTATTACATACGCTAACGTCAGTATCGCTGCTCTTATTGATTGTTGTAAATTTACCCTAACTTTTATAATGTGTACTTTTTTAGAGACTAAAGCCTGGCAAGGCAATTGCAGATCTTAGATTGTTCCTTGCGGGTTTTAAAAGCAAGAAAGAACCGGAAATGAAAGGATCAATCAAAGCTGATCCACTGAAAGGCGCCAGAACAATATGTTAAAATTAACTGCATTAAAATAATATTTTTAAGTACGTTTATTAAAATATGATTTTGTAAATTATTGGGTATTTTTTGTATTTTCTAACGCTTTAATTGAATCGGGCTCTACGGTATCTCTAAAAGTTGATTCCAAATTCAAGTTTCTGTTAAATTCACACCAGTCAATTAATTTTCCGGGTTCTGGTTGCGGCTCTGATCCCCACCATAGGTCATTCTACAAAATAAAAAACAATATACCAATTAATCACCAATAATGTAGAATTTGATAGAGCGGTTTATATCAAGATACCATGCGGGGACAAAGAGAAATCTACGATTTTCAAATTGTTATTCTCTTTAGATTTTTTTCCAGCCAGTTTAGTTACAGTAAGTTACACCCAAATGTTTTTTAAATGTTAGAACGGAATACATATTATGTCAAATTTGAATTATTTTGATATAAAAAACATATCAGTTTGATATCGGATAAACTACAATCAAGCTGTCTGCAAATAATGGATAAATGTCAACTGTTACCGTTATTGTAACGTTGCTAGTCAACAAAGCTGAAATAATGGACTTGTTTCCCTACTCTTAACCCAGACATTAATACCGTCCTTTCACACATTCAAATTTGACGATAGATTGGTAATTGAGTATTTATTCAATAGAAGGCCCCAGTGGTTTTAGTCACAGAAAAAAACAAATATTTACAAGTGTTTTGGTGAGCCAGTGTCAGTTTTAGGAGTTAATATTGTTTATAATATTCATTTAGTTTTTGGTAGCGCAATTTATAATTGGAGATAGGTTTATCATATTATATATTTCGGGATCGTATTTAGTTGTATAGTGCGTACCCGTATTCGTGAAATGGCCGACCTGTTTTGATTCGACTACGGGGTGTTGTTAAATAATACCGTTCTCTTAAAAGAACAATTTGAGTATCTACTTACTGGAGAATTTTTCTTTTTCAGACGACCATTAAAACTGCATGAACTTTTAGAGGAAATCGAGAATGTCGATGATGAACCTAATCCACCCACTGGTATAATCCTACTGTCTCCAGAAACTGCCAATGAAGATGTTACTGATGACGATGATTTTGTTACCTCGGATAATTTGCCTGGTAACCATCTCAGAACTGAGGCGGAAATAATACACTAATTTCCAGATGATTCTAGTGATAAAGAGGACAAGATCCCATTGGCGTAGCTATTGCATATACCAAAAGAATTAAAGCCTTGCTCATGCGTGCAAAGTGTAAGCTTGAGTGAATGGATAGAACAAAATGGACCATTAAATATGAGAACACCTATTCAGATATTTGAAAATTTCCTCAATGTAGAAGTCATTTATTTGATAGTTACACAAATACATACATAGCGTATAAAAATTTGCCTGCTGATATTATAACCAAAGACACCTAGATAATAAATTAGTAAAAAACATTATTTTTTCCGATGAAGCCACTTTCTGTTTAAATGATAATGTGAAAGATAAAATTGTCGTTATTAGGCAACAGAAAATCCGCATTGGATGACCAGTACCCTCAAAAAGCAATTTTATGGTGCGCGAAAGAGTAATTCAGTAATTGGTCCATTTTTCCTTAAACAGCCTTTAACTGGACAAGTATATCTCGAGTTTCTCCAACTTGAATTAATTCCAGCATTAGTGGCTTTATTTCCGAATCCATTGAACCCAGACTCCCCTATCTAAGAACTGATGTTTCAGCAAGATGGTGCTCCTTCACACTATGCTGCTACTGTGCGTACATTTTTGGATGAAACCTTTCCCAATCGGTGGATAGAAAGAGAACCAATCGAAAGGCATGCTAGGTCGCCAGACCTAACTCTGCTGGACTTCCTTTTGTGGGGTTACCTCAAATCGAAAATATTTGTTGACAGGCCAAACAATCCTGAGAAGTTGAAAGAGAGGATCCGAAGAAGTGCGTGCCAAACTCCGGAAATGGTTGGAAACGCGCAAAGAGATTTTATTGATTGCATTGGATATTGTCAGGCCGTAAATGGCGCACATTTCCAACATCCAATCTAATTATTTGTTGTTCTGTTCTTTTTGAATAAACAACTCTTACCTACTTACTCATAGGTGACGGCCTGGTCGCGTGGCAGCATTCTCGCTTCCCATGCTACAGGTACGTGGTTCAAAGCCGGGCTGGCCCAGCAGACTTTTTTCAGTTTGCACTAGTAGTTTGCAGGGCCCAGGTCACTATACTACGTAGTGTTGCGTATGCAACACACACCGACAAATTCTCAACGGCACTTTATAGAGGTGGGAAGTTCGATTCTTTTTGGTGACTCAATTCATTTGATTCACAGAAAGATTCGTTCTCAAATGATTCACTTACCTACTTTTAAATAATTTCATGTTTTATACGCGAAAATGCTGAATCGATGTTTGTTTAAATAACAGCCAGTCCTTTGTTATGAAGATTGTTGGCATAAGTGGTAACAAAATACCCAAATGTTGAGCCCAATGTTTACGTTCTTGAAATGTCTTGAATGAATAATAAATAGATTCCTATCCAAAAATAATATTCTTCTATTGTTTATTAAAATTTGTTCAGCCATTTGTACAGTTACACTATAAAAAAAAATAATCATAAATATCGAACAATTAAATCAAATATTTCATCCCATACATTTATCTCTTTCCCTTCTACTGTACTTTGCGTACCTAATTAAACTGCTGTCTTCCTCTACATCATGAAAATCGAAGACGGCATCACGCATCGCCGAGCAACGGCCGTCAGGCCAACTCTCGAGCTCGATCGTTCGAACTGCGGACATGCGAACGAGTGAATTACTGAACTGGTGAATTGCCTTTTCGAGTTTCGGGTAAGTGAACGAAATGCGACTTTGATTCATCAATTTTTTAAATTATTCCTGACTTGGTGAATTAAAAAAGAATCGAATCTTTTAGGAACGATAAATTAATTCTTTCGAGTCAGTGAAGTGATTCGTTCGTTTTGAACGAATCGTTCGTGAACGACACACCTCTAGCACTTTAGTCTAGTAGGTACTATAGAAACGGCATGTTGTCGAAGGAGGGACCCTTGAGCCAAATGAAGGATGATCAGTGGTGCGGATGGTGAATCTTGGACACTGCCTGATATTCGTATGGTTGAGATAAGAACCTTGACCAGAGAATTGGCGGCGGAGTCTCGTGTGCACGGGTCTGATGCTGTCTCGGATGGTTCGAGGGTCCCCGCGACATACATAACTCTCTGAGCGGCACACAAGGACGTTTAAGGGCCGGCTCGTCGAGGTTTGTGGTGAGCAAAGAGACGTTAATAATAACAAGACCGTAAAATACTGTGGCGAGAATAACATCTGTCGGTTATATTGTGGTTCGGAACCCACGTTAAACTGGCTGACATTATCCAGACGTTAAAACAGGGTTGACAAAAAGGGTCAAAACTGGCCTACTTGCTTGGCGTCAAAGCCTCTCCGTCCACTACTACTACTACTACTACTACTTGTTGATATGTTCCAACTGTAATTTTGACTTTTGACACTGTCTGGCACGACGGACTACTGTTCAAACTAATGACTATACACCATTTTCCAATGCACTTGATAACTTTAATTAGAACATACTTACATAACAGAACCTTCTTCGACAGAGTAGAGGGTGCGTTGTCTGACGCAAGGGTGGTTAATGCGGGGGTCCCTCAGGGAACCGTGCTGTCACCATTGCTCTATAACCTCTATACAGCCGATTTCCCGAGATACCCCCTCACGAAACTGACATTGTATGCAGATGACGCATTAATTTACGCGCAATCGTTTTATGCGGAAGCCGCTAAGCGACAAGTCCAGTCGCATATTAACATATTGGACCCCTATTTCAAAAGATGGAAAATAGCGGTTAACCCAAATAAAACAGTTTGCGCAACTTTGACAAAGAATTTTACGAATAATAAAATTTTTGTACCACTAAAAATCAACGACATACCGATTATACCACAAAGACGCTTTAAATATTTAGGCCTCACCATCGACGAACGTTTATTCTTTAAACCACACATCACCGAAATCCTGAAAAAAGGCTTTGCAGCAATGCAAAGCCTTTATTCCATCATATCTAAAAACTCCCATCTCTCTCCAACAAACAAAATACTTATACACAAACAAATAATCAGACCTGTACTTACATACGAAGCCCCCGTATGGTGCAGTGCTTCTAACACTCAGCAACAACGGTTGCTGAGGTTAGAAAACAAGATCTTGCGATTCGTGACGTCATCTAATAGATACGTTACGGTCGCAGACCTGCACCATATGGCGGCAATAGACGACATAATTACGTATATACGAGACATATCGGACAAATTTTATACTTACAAATTAGACGCATCACCGCTAACAAGAGACATAACAAACAGACGAGCAGAAAATAACGGACATACAGTACACAAACCCTTGTACTACAGACTACCGATCTACAATTTCCCACCGCCAGACGTATGATGACAACAGAAAATACAAAATAAACAAACAATACGAAAAATAAACGAACAATCACAAAAAGACACAAAATTAACGAACAGACAAAATAAATTTATGCGGAGGAAAGGCTGTGAAATTCGCTGAACTTCCAGCATTGCCGGGTCGTTTGGCGATTTTGCAGCCTGGAATCCGTTAAAACGCACAGTTCAGACACGAGAAACGGCGGTGGGACGGACTTACCAGACACCGACCGCCCCAGACATAGACACGCCCCCAAAATTTTACCTCTTTCCGCCCACAGCGAGAAGGAATAATTCTTGCATTTACAATCATCCGCTATAGGCAGATGTAACATGAGTTGTAATAGCCAATCTGACTGGGTTTTTTGCAATCCATTTTTTCCATACCTGTTAACTGTTTAATGAATGTATGGTAGTTCGGAGAACTACGTTATTCGCCTTGTGCGAAATGTATGCCTTTAACACCTCGTCATGGCACTTGCCGGTACGAGTGTGACAGTGTTAGTGATCTAATTTCTAGTGTTACAACCACAGGCCAGAATATCGGCCGCCTGGCTCCGCCAGGTTCTTTGGGCGCATTTTGGGCCGTATGCTTACGGTCCATATGCGCCCAAAACATTGTAAATAGGCTAGTTTAGTTTTAGTTTGTAATTAGGCTAAGCTAGTATATATTAGTTGTAAGTTAGAAATGTAAATAATAGGAAATAAAGTATTTTAAAATGGAAAATGGAACTGTAATTTTATCGATAACTGTGCAGTTTAGGTATAGGATATGCTCAGGGGCGGTCATATCAACATTTTGAAGGGGGGGCCATGCAATGGCGGCTCGTTCCAATTCAGAGAGGCGGTGCCAGGAAAAGTCTTAGCGCCGCAGGCCATACGCCGTAGGCGAAAAATTTTGGGGTGCCACGCCCTTTTTTGTTGAAGATTCTTGGTTTTCAAGTAGGAAAAATACGCAAAAAACGGCTAAGTAAATTTTAAGAAAATTATAGATACCTACTTACTATTAATTATACTATACCTACTTACTTAATTATTTTTATTAATATTTTTTGCGTTTAAATATTTATAAAAAATTAAGGGTTTGACACGATTGGTCAGTTTTGTCACACGCGCCAAGCGCTGTTGCCGTAGTTCATAAAATTTGTAATGTAAATCGACGCCAAGGGGGGGGGGGGCCATGGCCCCCATGGCCCCCCCCGTATGACCGCGCCTGGATATGCTACGTGAAGCATACTTAGAATTCGATGCAAAATTCTAGAATGGAATAAAAAATAGATATTTTTATTTGAAAAAATGAAGTTTACGGTCGTAACTTATTTTGTGGCTACCCTGTATACATAGTTTACCGTAAAAAAGAACACAGTAAGAAATAAAAAGCGACGGGTCCGAGCGTTTTTCCAAGAAACACATCGCGGAATTTTAAATGAATTTAGACATTACTTCTAGGACTCACTGTGTACGTATGACGGAGTTTTGAGTCCTTACAAAAATATCTATTACCTTTATATTGATGGGGGGTACATCTGAGGGGGGACAAATTGTTCTATCTAAGAACTGGACTATTTCTTCAAAATATAGCTTGCAATCGGCATCTTTTTGTATTCTAAAAGATGGAGATCTAATTAAAAATAAGTCAAAGGTATTCTTAGACAGCTCGCTTAGAATATTAAATTGAGCTTCTGCACAGCAGTGGTTTAAGAAAAACTTACACTTCAAGAATCTTTTCAATTAATTCATTATCCAGAGGAATTCTGGATCCTTTTAGTACTGTGTAGCATTCCTTTTTAGTCAACATTCCTGTTTTTGAGTTATCGAATTGACGAAAGTATTCTCGCAATCGATCTATGTCATCCCATAGGTATCTTTTAAGCTCAGTTAATGCAATAGCCCTGGAACATTTATTTGTGCCCAATACAGAATATTTAATAGCTGCTTATTTTATAAAATACCCACCTTATTTTTTCTCTATCGTATCTCTCTTTAAAACAGCTCGCAGAAAATCCTCTTGCAATAGTGATCATTTCATGCTCTGTGAAATCATCGCCAATGATCCTACAAAGCTTATTCCTAGAAAAATATTTATATTGGTAAGTTTAGATTACTATAGTAGAGATTATTTAAAAAAACCGAAAGGGCAACAAAACCTGCAACAAAGAAATCTACAGCTTTTAATCATCTTTCCTTCTTCTAAACAAATCATAGGCATGAAATTAGCAAGTACTTTATCCGTATCCTTAGTTGCCTCTCTTTGTCAGGTATGAGAAATTAAAGCGTAACAACGAACCGTTTCCCAGGTACCCAAAAATTCAGGCAGAATGTTGGGGTTATTCGACATTCGAATATTTGGTGAAAAATGTTTAACGTTAAGACATGGAAATTTATTTTAAACGTTTTGGAAGTATTTTCAAAATGAAATAGAAAATAGCCGTTCGCCAATTTCAGCTGTGAAATGCACTTCAGCAGCATGTAAGATCAGTGAGAAAACTGTAGCCAGGATCCGAAAGATATATACAACAGAAACCTCTTCCAGGGTAAGTTGTTTTAAATTTATTCACATATGAATACAGGGTGTCCCACAGTGGATGGCGTATTAGACGTTCATGGACCAAAAAATTATGAGATTTTAATGTTATATAATATATAAGGATTGTGTTGGGGAACAGCCCTAAAAGTTGCAATGAGTTGTCCAAAGATGGACTGTTTAGGTTAGTTGCAACATAGTAGGCGTAACATGTCAAATTTACGATTTCATTCATAACATAGCAGGTATAAGAGATGATGTAATTTGGATCGGCGCCAGGGAAGCGGCTGGCTACCACTGTCACGCTCCAATTTTGTTCACGGTAAAAGGCGCCCACTGAGTTGGCGGAAGCTTGGCGTCGGCCAAAAAAGATGAATGAATCGTGTCATAGGGTGTGCGTGCAGCGGCTCCAGCCGCTGCATTGGGCGCTGATCAAGAATTAAGAGGGACTGTTGATTGAGCAAGAAATCTAGCAACACGTCCCGTCAAAAAGGAATAACCAAAGTTGGTTGTTGGCGGTCATTTTACTGTTTGTACCAAGTGGTAAATCCTTAGGAATGTTAGTGTACTAATTTCTATGTAAAAAGTGGAAGTTTCACCCTAAGTACGGGTACTAAGTGTGCATATCTCTGGGCAAAAAGTTATAATGTGTTAATTCGCCAGTATGTTAAATAGAGTTATTTTGCTTTACCACGAGTTTAATTTCCAATCGCAATAAAAACGACCAGTGAGTCACACGCCTGTGGAAATATACCACAAAATTGATTGAACGTAAGAGGAAATAAAGCCCTGCGTGTCAACAGATTGTAATTTATTTTAAGTATTTATATTCAATTATAAAGTAATAAAATAACATATAGTCATAATATATAATTTCCCTTTTAGGCTAATAGAGTAAAGCGTGTCCCATTTAAATGATGCAAGGAAAACTCAAATAAGGAACGTAGTTTACAATATGATTGCCACTCAGAAGTATCGTCGACAATATTCTCATACCTCGTAAGTGTTTGCCGCAAAACTTTTCAGGGGAACCGAAAAACCTCATATTTAATTGTTTTTCTATACAATTTAAAAACTAATTACATCGTGGTAGTATAGGTCATAAAAGAAATACAGAGTACACACTTTTTGTTTTTAGGTCCATATTTCTGAATTATATAGAAAAATGTAACATAAGAGGTTTGAGTTTTACAATTTATAATACTTACGAGGTTCGTGAAACTAAAACAATAAGAACTCTTTTATTGACCCATACGTTTAATTATTAAAGTAATTACAAAATAATTTTTAAAAATTAGTAATATTTTAAATTTTTGTAAAACAAGTGGTTGGTTGTTTAAGGACTTTCGTGAGCTCCTGCAGGTGGTCATACTTGTCTTTTTAAATACTAGGAGCTGTGGGATATAATCCAATCGGCTTTTCTGCGGAAAATTTTCCAGGTCTTTGTGGAAGACACTGCCAGATATCTGCCATTTTAAATTTGTAGGCAATGGTAAGATCTGACCCATTATACTTTAGGGCTCTCAAATCAGTAACAACCGGATCACCTGGCCTTTTACCAGGCCGAATAGAACCATAATATTTTAAATTTGAGTAAGTCTTAAAAAATGTGTAGTCAATATAAATCACATCGTAAGGGATGGGATTTTTAGGTGCAGTTTCAATAATATTTACGTAGTCCGCTGGAACGCTTATCGTTCTATTCCTAATTTTCCGTTCTATAACACTGTGAACGGAATCACAAGTCATTTGTGAATGACCCTTCTCTAAAATCTTCTGAATGATGCTTACATTGTTCAATGCTGAGCATTGCAGTAATGCGTTCGCCAAGATAGAGTTTCTATTTTGGTACGTACAACCGTCGCTCCATAATATGATCTCCTTTATTTGTTCATTACATTTTTTGTCTATATTGGCTACAACGCACGAGCAGAATTCATTAGCCGTGATATTTCCTTCACCCTCATGCCAAACATAACAGGTAACTTTATGTGTAACATTGTTAAACATAGTGAAATTATGTACTATCAGTTTCTTTTTATAATATATGGCTGAGGCTTAGTGATCACTACCATACTTTTATCTAACTTAGCTCTATCTGTATCTGCTTTCATTTCAGTTCTAGCATCTTCTTTCTTTTGTTGATGTTCTAACCATTTTTCCTCACTCAGGTTTTTTACTTCGTACATGCAGCATAGATCGCATTGGTCCTTTTTAGGCTGAAATAAACCAATGTTCATCTGAGCATAAATTTTTTTGAACTGAGTAAGAGATAATGGCATTTTCTTGGCTTCAGTGCAGTTTTCTACATATCTACAGATCATACACTTTTTTTTTGGATTTAAAAATTGATTCTAAATATAGCTTACTATAAACTTCAACGGAACATTGCATTTTGACGAATTTAGTGAATTGTGAAGGCCTTTTAATGCCCAATTTCTTGCAGTCCATTCACCGATTCCCATGGTATGCAAAAACATTATTTTACATACACCTAATCTTTCGTGACCTTTTCTTAAATTATACATTAAAGTATAGGATTTTTTTGAATTCTCAGAGTTGGAATTTCTTCTTGATTTGGGTGGACAAACATCTACTAGCCCTGAAACAAATACTTTTCTTTGGCCCCAATCCATATTCTCCCATAATTTCTTAAAAATTGCCAAACGATCCTCATGGGTAAATTTATTACAATGTTTACTTTGGGTCTTAATACACGATTGGCTAGTGCAAGCTTGACCAAGTTGCCTCTTTTTCTTAACGGTAGAGACTGTTCTTCCTTCACTTAATTTCCGACCTTGATATTCTCCCCCTTTCTTCGTTTGGAAATGTTGATATTTTTTTTCCATAACGACGCATCAGCTTAACCTTTTAAAGAACGTTTACGTTATGGTATAGATTCTTCATTAGAAATCGTAGGACTCAAAATTATTTCGGTTTCGTGATTTATATTAATGTTTTCGTTTCTTATGGATTATTGAGAGCTAGAGCTGTTGCTAGGGCTGTTACTATTTTCAGATGGCTTATAAACCTTGTCCGACGCATCACTATCGGCAGAGCTGGAAGACTTATCGTCGCCAATATCAAGAGTAGCATGGGAAGTTTCTTGTGAAAATTTATAATTCTTTTATTGTAAGCTTGAAGGTACTTGGTAAGCCACAGGTACATTTTCATCGACTCTAATGGCAAGCTCTTTAGCGACATCTTCTGGACATTCTATTATAACATTGCTTGTCACAGAATAAGTTGATGCCAATCCTGTAAAAATAAATATAATTATACAATTAAATATTTTATGTTCGTTTGTTGTCTTGGACCGTTTGGGACACACCGTATAATATATTTCCTTCCATTACTTTAAAATAAAACAAAAATTATGTAGGTATTGAAATAATGTCGACAACGGCTTGTGGAAAAGCTATAAAAATTAGTTGCTTTGATTTACACAAATAAATTATGAAGTATTGCTTATTATGCTTTTGTTTCAATTAAAACAAAATAATTAGAATTAGCAGCCAGATCTCGTTTTGCTGATGTAAGAAAAAAAAAATAGATGCTAAGTAAATGTGCCGAAGGTAAGGAACCTTGATTATTAACGATCCTAATAAAAATTTTAAGAAATCAGAAATACTGCGAAAAGAATTATTAATGGGATACCCGGTATTATACACACAAGAAAGTAATCCAAATCGAAATCGTTATATAGTAAATTTTGGTAAATAATATGATGATATTCTCAGGTAGTCGTCAATCGATGCCAATATATCTACAAAACAAAAAAGTGTAATTTACATACCTATTTGCAGGTTAGATTCTTCCAGCGGATATTCTGGACATCCTAACATTTCATTGTTATCAGCTTCCACTACCGAAAAAACAGTTTCAATATGTCGATTACTTCAAAGAAGTTCTAATATTTTTTTGCCTCTTGAACCCATTTAGAAATTATTTAATACAAAATATTCACACTACAGGCACTAAAACGACTAAAAATGAGACATGCGAGGTTTGAGAATTTCCTTTTTAGAAAAGGGCTCGAAATTGCTAGGCGCGTACGGCGACACAAGAGGTTTGGATTGTCATTTTAGCACACCAATACATAAGAGGTTTGGTTTCCATGGATTTTCAGGGTCAAAGCATTGTTTAATTCATACGAGGTTTGGTAATATAACGTAGAATCATACGAGGTTTGGACTGGCATCAAAAAGTGAATTTGTAAAAAAGATCGACTTACGAGGTTTGAGAATTTTATCGACGGTAGGTCACATGGCAAAAGTTAAAAGAGCAATTGCATGCCAAACAAATTATTGACCTAAGCAACTCCACATTAGGTCATTTGTTAAAGCATTTGAGATTTTAATTTAAAAGGGACAGTGGCACGCGCTACATTATGGAGAAACCGGATATTGTTTCAAAAAATTTTTGAGACAATATACAGAAAACTTGTTATCAGAAACTCCGTTAGATATGGTTTTTATAGACGAAACATGGATATTTCAAAATGGTAGCGACATTAGAACATGGCATGATGACAACATCAAATCAGTTTTAAATAAAAATAATCAGACGGCAAAAGATATATAGTCTTGCATGCTGGCACCAAAGATGGCTTTATAGATGGGCAGACTTAAGCCGCAAACACACTGAGCTCACGTCATGTGAGGTCACGTGCTATCATGTTGTCATGATTTAACCGTGAGAGCATACTAGAAACACACTGCCATCACGTTTTATGATGTGGTATACAAATTGATATATGAATTCGGGAAGTCTTTCTTTGATTTCACTGTGTTTGTGTTGTTTGTTTATTTTGCGTAAATTTTAAATTATGAAAAGCGCCAGCTCAATCAGTTCTTCGGACTGGAAAGAGGAAATAGAAACTGTGGCTGCCTTTATCGTTCTTCTGTAAACTTTGCCTTCACTCAGTAAAACAACAGCAAAAACCAAGAAAATAATGTGCTTACCTGGTATTTCTAACTCCTTTCCAATTTCCTCCCAAGCGGCTTGGCGAATATGTTGATCACGATATTCAGGCAATCCGTGATTATATCAAACAGCATGTTCTCTTACTTTTTCTATCAAAACCTCCTCCATTTTTAAACATAAATTCACCAACAACACACCAGCTCTCTACAAAACCGCCTAAACGAGTGCTCACGTGAGACGAAAAGTGTGGATTTTCAGAAAATAAGCACATGCTAGCACGCGTGCCGTTGGGGATGTAACGTAATACGCATGAGATGACTTCAGTGTGGTTCTGATGTATTAACATACTATGTAAAACAGCGCTTCACACTTTTTGTCTGCAACGTAATAGCACGTGAGCTTACGTAATGTGACGTGACGTGAGCTCAGTGTGTTTGCGGCTTTAGTTCTTTCTCCAAAAAATAAAAGCGCTGACTATAATGACAACATGAACTCTACATTGTAAAAAAATGGTTGGAAGAACAGCTTTTACCTCGGCTCGAAAAACCCTCGCTTCTTGTTATGCTCAGCGAAAATGTGCCAAATGCTTCAAGGAGAAAAGCTGAGATCATTTCCTGGCTACAAAGCAAAAATATTAGTTTTATGGAAATCGCGCTCAATCCCGAATGGCCACAAATAGTAAAACAATGCAATGCAAAATATGGATCATCAAGTTTTGAGATTTCCGCCCTACCACTGCATTTGCAACGCTCTTGAATTAATTTGGGCCCAAAGCAAAACATTTTTTAATAAACAGATTATTGGAAAAGACGGGAAAGATGAAAATGCCACTTTGGATCTTTGTAAAGGGGTATTACAAACCATTACTATACAAATAATATGGTAAGGGATTATCGGCAAAAATAACACATTCTGGATGTTCAGGTTAAGCCACTGATAATTCATGTGCCAGATTCTGGTTCAAATTCTGAAAGTGACTTTCTCTCTTTATCTTCAGATTCAGATTAACTTTTTTGTATGTTGTATATTTATTTTTTTATTTTTTTATGAAAATGTTATAAATATAAATATGAAATATATTTTCGTATTGTTCTTTTTCTTTTCTCTTTATTATATTTATATTTAAAAAGTACTAGTTAATGTATTTTTTAATGTACATAATTTAAGATTTGCTTGCCATATTACATTATGCCTTTCTTCCTCAGGTACACGCTTGGGTACCTGGTAAAAGATTGAACACTAAGCCCTATGTGATTTATTATTTTACTCTCTTTGAAGGGCGTCAACTGGATATTCCCTTTAATTTATTCTTGCTTTTGATTTGTATGAAAACAAAGAGTACCCTGTAGCGTTCTTTGTTACACGTTTTTATTGGGGTTTCGATCTTTTTAAATAATCTCTACTTGTAACTAGGTTACTAACCAGGTTGTTAATCTGATCTAACCCGAAAGGATTTTATGACCCTACCAAACAGAAAGCGGTCTATCCGTCGCGACTGCCTGAAATGTATTAGGCCGCCTTCAGGCGGAGCGGGTATATCCCGCGTCCGCATCCTGGTGCAGGTCCGCTAAAAGTAAATAACATTACTTTCATTGAAATCTTTCATAAAATAAAAGTAGTATCTAGTTTAAGCGGGTTCTAACCGCTTCGTCTGAAAGCGGCCTTATATGGCGGTAAGGTACCTAGGGATTTCTTGAAATGCGAGATTCGAGTTTGATGTTAGTATGGCTCCCACTTATAGAGGGCGCCACCTACCAATCTTTTTACTCTTTTAAGGAGTCATAACTTTTTTATACGTACACCTATCGAGTAATAAGATATCGTTGAAAAGGGCATTCAATTTCCTATGTAACTGCACCAACAAATGTAAAATCGGGTAATCGGCTTGTGAGTTAGATCGAACAATGTAATAGTAATGTAACTATATAATGTATTTAGTTTGAGCAAATTATTTAGCAAGTAATAAAGTTTATTGTGAAATTCTTCTCGAATATTGAGGTAAGTATTTGTGGTTATGCGTCTGGATTCCAGTGCTATTTTATTTTTAAGGTCGTTAATACTTTCAGACAGGGGTCTAAAAATTTCAGGTTTTATGTGACTCCAAAGAAAAAATCAAACTAAGTCAAATCGGAAGATTATGTTGGCCACTGTATTTTATCTCGCCTGCCAATCCATTTCTGTACTGCTACTACTCTCCAACTGGTAGTGAATAGTGGGAGAAACTCAATCTTGCTGAAAATGCCAATATTCTCCAATGTGTTCCTAGGCGCCGTTTTGATTCGCAAATTGTCCGAAGATTGTACTATAGGGTACAAATGATCAGTTAAATTTTCTTCTAGAAAGACTGGCTCAACAAGTTCCTTTCCAAAAATTCTTGCCAAAACGGTAATTTCATGGGAGAACTGAGTATGGCGTTTTCGAAACAGGATTAAAACATTATTTTTTATTATCCCAATATCTACGTTTGTGTTTGTTAATAAAGCCATTCAAGAATAAAGTTGACTCGTCACTAAAGCAAATATTTTGGATGTAGAATTTGCATTTTGTAAAGAAAGAACTTATTCCTTTCTAAAATTTTGGACACAGACCCAATAGAAATATTCGTCAAATTGGCGATTTTCGGGATCGACGAATTTGGATGTACAGCGATTTTACGATCTAATGTCTAGATACCTGCTTATGTGGGTTTCATTCCAGCGTTTGGTCTTCTCTAAGACCTCGCTGGTCTGGTTGGGTGGATAGCCTTATTGCCATGAGATGTCGCCACGTGCAACATTTCGCACATGTATGAATATATCTGATTATAAAAGTGAGAAAATCAAATTAGCAAGAGTAAAATTTCAACCGTACACAAACTATTGGTTTCAGATGTAGACGAAAGTATTTTTAAATGGTATCGGAAGTTAACAGAATAGATAATTTTACAAAATTTATAGATTTTTCCACTAAAAATGAACAAGATGCGTATTTGCAAAGCCTGATTTCAACAATGCCAGTTAATAACAGGAGACCTCGTAAACAGGAAGAGGCACGTTTAAACCAAAGTACGTTTTCATATTCAGTATCCTGTTCTTCTGGAAAATTCGGGATTTGCAAAAATTCTTTAATGAGTATACATGGAATAACACCCGACAGAGTACGGCGCCTTTGTTTATTGTTGCGCAATGAAAAAATACCACAAGATATGCGAGGCCAAAATAGACCAGGCAATGCTATAGCTGGTAAAACTGTTGAAGCTATTAAAGAACATATTGCTTCTTTCGGGTGAAGCAGACACATTATAGTTCACGTGAATACCATTACCTAAGTGAGCAGTGAGCAACTAAACGTAAACATGCACAACATGTTAAAGAATAAGCATCCGGCATATGCCAGTGTAAAGTATGATTTTCATCTAAAAGTTTTTCATGAAGCCTTTCCTCTGACATTTGGTCGCCCAAAAGTTGATGCGTGATGTCAATGTGAAAGGCTTAAACTTAAAATAAACAGAACATCTCTCAATGATACCGCAAAACGCGTTGCAGTAGCGGGAAAGATGGTGAACCTGAGGAGAGGAAGAAAATTCTATACGAAACTGGAAGAAGTTACAAACTTGGTAAAAACTGACGACACTGTTTTAGGAATTTGTATCGATTACGTGTAAAATCTTCCGTTGCCTAGTATTCCCATCCAAGAAGCATCTTATTTGAGGCAACTTGTTGTGAATGTTTTTGGAAACACAACCTAAAAGACAACTCAGCTACGTTTTATGTATACAATGAAGGAACTGCTTCCAAG
The DNA here is from genome assembly GCA_963920685.1 of Polydrusus tereticollis. NCBI lineage: Eukaryota > Metazoa > Arthropoda > Insecta > Coleoptera > Curculionidae > Polydrusus > Polydrusus tereticollis. The sequence goes on along the minus strand of OY987327.1, from coordinate 49,685,604 downwards.
GGACCCAATAAAGTTTGCTCATTGCTTATTCATTATTTGAAAAACATCCCAGGAGGCGTTAAGCACTTACATCTTTTTTTCCGATGGATGTCTAGCCAGAACAAAAAGAATACAATGGTAGAGTGCTTATGATACTAGTTTCTTTGGAGAAGTTTAAGACAATAAACCAGTTCTTTCCAATACGAGGACACTCCTTCTTACCATGCGATCGTGATTTTTCTGTCGTCAAAGGAGGTTTAAAGAAATTTGATCATACCTGCACCTTGGACGAATATACAAGACGCATATCTGAGTGCTCTCAAAAGGAAAAGTTTTTCGTAAAAATTCCGGAAACAAAAAATATTTTAGGTTTTAAACAGTGGTGGCCAAAATATTATAAAAAAAATTGCTTATCAGCAGACTGAGGTGTAAAATAAATCAGTTCATGCACTTTACCTATTCATCTAATACACCTAAAAAGGTATGTGCTAGAAGTTTTGTAGAAGTAATGTCATCCCACACATTTCTCCTTCAAACTTCAAAGGAAAAACGTGTACCTTCGTCTGAAGCAAGTGCATATACAGGTCCTTTACCTATTAATAAAAAAAAGATGGATAACCTGAAGACATTCCAGCTATACTTCTTGACATATAATACTGATGTTCAAAATTTCTGAAACGAAATTTATACATCGCCTACGAAGGAAAATAATGACGCGGATTGAAAATACCATTTATTTTATTATTATACAGGGTCGTTGGTATGTATTGAAACGGTCGATTATTTCTTAAAGTACAACAGCTAGCAAAAAATATTTAAGACAAAAGTTTTAGGGGTTTTTATAGTCTATGAGAATTTTAAAAATTTAAGTATACAGGATGAGTCAGAAAGCCGTAGAGAAACAAAGTTACTTTTTTTTCTATGGAATACCCTATATCTTAGAATATTTTTGGGTTTTGCGCAAAATTACAATTTTTTTTTATAGGTCAAAACCTAATAGTTTCCGGGAAATTGAGTTTTGAAAAATTACGTTTTTGAGATTTGACAGCTTCTAGCTTTTAAACGGTACGTCTTAGAGTAAAACGGCTTACATGTCCCTATCTTGGTTTTTAACTCTCTTTCTAAAGGTGTCAATTTCCGGCAAAACCGGATGTAGCTCAAAAGCCGGAAATACATTACTTCCGGTTTAACCGGAAGTTTGTATTTTCGGAAAGACAATAAAAAAGTAAGATAGGGACATGTAAGCCGTTTTGCTCTATAGCGTACCGTTAGAAAGCTAGAAGCAGTCAAAGTTCAAAAATGTCATTTTTCAAAAGTCGATACCTCGGAAGCTATTAGGTTTAGACTTATATTGCACTTAATAAAAAATAATTATAATTTTATGTAAAACCCAAAAATATTCTAAGATATAGGGTGTTATATTAAAAAAAAAGATAACTTTATTCCTCTGCGGCTTTCTGACTCATCCTGTATACTTATCTTTTTTTAATTCTAATAGGCTTTACTAAACCATACAACTTTTAAAAAACGCAAACTTAAAATAAGTTCGTGTATAGAGTTGTCCCTTATCCTTTCCGTCAGACCCAATCCTTGGACGCGTTTCGCCGTTTACGGCTCCTCAGCAAGGCTCCGGGTCTGACGGAAAGGTAAGGGACCTCAAAGTGATTTAACACAGAAATGCAAGTTTACGAATGAGAATTGCAGCACGTGGCTACATCTGAGGTCCCTTACCTTTCCGTCAGACCCGGAGCCTTGCTGAGGAGCCGTAAACGGCGAAACGCGTCCAAGGATTGGGTCTGACGGAAAGGATAAGGGACAACTTTATACACGAACTTATTTTAAGTTTGTGTTTTTTAATTTACATGCTTTCGGTAGGCTGAACCGATACACTGGCTTCCAGCGACACCCAACGAAGTTTGCCCGCAATGGGCCGCCTTGCCAGCGTTTGAACCTATATGGATTCTCGCTGTCCTGGTTAATAATATTGTTCCATTTAACTCGGACACCGATTATCTCATTTCAAATCTCTGGGCACGGTTAGATAGGTAGATCATTTATTGTTCAATAGGTAGTGCATTTGACATTTTCAAATAAGGTTGGCTGGAGGTGCGGCGACGAATAGTAAAATTTTATCAAGTGTGTAACTAAACTTCCCCCCTTTTTTATCAAATCTTATTTCCCTCATACGTAAGAGATATTTGAGGTATTTTCTTTTGAAATGAAAACCTTGTATCTTTCATTAGAATTTTTTTAAATCAAATACAGAAAATATTGGATGCAAAAGAAAATAAAAATAAAAAAATTTTTACCAGTCTGTAAGTAAACACAAACGGTTTTCCTTTTTAACTGGTATTTCTTGGATTTCTCAGATGATATTTGAGTACCAAATGAGGTTATCACAAATGTCATCATGGCCTTTATTTCTTCTTGACCAGCAACTTTTATGATAAACATTTGTGCATACCAAGAAATACTAATTTGGTTGCCCCCTGGTTTCACAGCATTTAAAACTTGCCATTTCTAATCGATTTTTTTTGTTAGGTTTTGCAATACACGCAAGCAACAACATATTATTCTCTGCTTTGGTCAAAAATTGCAAATAGGGTTCTGTTTTATCTGGGGGTTTTTCTAGTTACCTGTCATGCAAAACCTGAGGCCAAAAACCATTTTAACTAAACTAAAAATTGACGTGCTTGTCATCAAATCTTCCTGCGCTCAAAATAAAGAGATATTTATCATGTGGTTTGTTTCGAAATGAGAACTCTATTGTATTATAACATCGAGGTAAATATCAACAACCAACTATTGGAGAATGTCCCCGAATATATTTACTTGGGTCAAAAAATTCAGCTCGGTAAAGAAAATCAGAATTCCGAGATATCAAGAAGAATAGGCCTTTCCTGGGCGGCTTTTGGCAAGCTGGGATTTATTCTCAAATCCAAAGAAATTCCGATACACCTGAAAAGGAAAGCATTTGAGTCCTGTGTGATGCCGGTACTTACATATGGACTCGAGACCATGTCGATTACTCGCAAATCTGCAAATAAACTACAAACTACACAACGAGCAATGGAAAGGGCCATGCTTGGAATTACTCTGCGAGATAAGGTACGAAATGAAGAGATTCGGAGGAGGACTCGGATGATGGATGTTGTAACAATCTTTTTGTGCTTGTTACAACGTTAGTAGATAGCCCGAGTTTTTATCAAATTTTGACCAATTTAAATAATTAAATTTTTTAAAATTTTTGAATACGCCCCTGTCTAAAAGGTTCTAGACCCAGGCCGATTCGTCTTAATATAATAACCTACGTATAGGCAACCCGTAATATGACGATATGCATGACTAGCTGTCGGAATATCACTTGCTCACCCAGATGGTATTAAGCTATCTTTTACATGTTTGGGATGACTGCCGGGTTTTTTTGACGTTGCCTAACCTAGTATTTTGGATGCATTTAGTTTCGGGTCAAACTCGCATCTATTTTCATGGCTTTTTTGGTTAAAATGAGTAGATTCCCGTTTTCAAGTTCAAAGTGCCCTCCAGCTTTACTTGTCATTTCCGGAAGTCACATGGGTTTTCGAAGCAGTACGAGTCACGAGTGGGAAGTTGTTTTTTTTGGATAGGAAAGTCTATTTAAGGACTTTACGGCGTAGTGCGTCGGTCTGTTCGTTCTAAATACCGGTCCAGAAGACTTGAACAGCAGGTGACGAAAATATAAAAATTATGGTTTTGTGTTAATAATTCACATTTTATATGTGTTGGCAATGGCCGGATCGGAATTTAACACAGAAGCTGTCTTTTGAGCCTTAAATGGGATTGTTTCGTCACCTAGACCGTAGGAAGCCCGACCATCTGGTGAGTAGTATTTTTGGGTTTCACAAAATGGCGTCCTAATGTCCACGTTTTGTTTTAGGTTTCATTATTTATTATTCTTTATTATTCTTTATTATCCTTCATGATCCTTCATAATTCTTCATTTGTCGTTATTCATTATCCTTCATTATTCTTCATTTTTCTTTTATCAACTTCTTTTTCTACTTCCTTTATCTACTTCGATTACCGTCTATTTTTCTTTTATCTTCTGGTTCTTTTATCTCCTACATCTTTTATCTTCTACCTTTACTACCTTCTACTTCTATTTTCTACGTTTTACATGGATTTAGCCATGTGTTGAAAGTGCTTTAGTCAGTATTCGTAACCTGGAGTCTTCCTCTAAATCCTTTACCCTGCTATGGATCCCATGTCTGGAATGGAGGATGTATGTCTTAGAGAGGCCAAGACGAGTGGGGGTGTCATTTTGGATGAAGTTCCTGTTTCGGTGCATGTGCCGGTCACCCCGACGTGCTGTATGGTCAACCGTCCACATTGATCTGATGCTGGAGTTTGACGCATAATCCGTCGTGCCTGTCTGCTAGAGTCCTGCCTTACATGAGCTAAGTAGCATATTTTTTCTCCTTGTTTACTGCACTAACACCACTTCCGACTAATTTTTGTTAAATTTCATAAGATATAATACCAAAAAACCCTTCTTTTGAGTTTGAATAAGTAAATTTCATGTGTCCAATAATTCAGGATAATTTCACCTCTATACTTCAGTTAAATCACTCGTAATGTACTATTAATGGGCCTAGAGCCACCTTTTTATGTCATATTGCTAAAATACCTCTTTTATTCACTTGTAACGTTTTGACTGGCACAATGCCACACTTACCGGACTTAACCTTTTTTATTTGATGACTGATAGCCACTAAAAGTCAATTTGTTAACCCTTAACTTAATTTCCTATGTTATAAATCTTTTATGTGGTGATTTGGTAGACTGTATTATAGTTGTATATTCTTCCCTCTGTATATTTTTATGTATAGTGTATAATTACCCTAGCTTCGCTTAAGACTGTTGTAAATTCTTGTAGATTTCGCTTAAAGTGGATGGGTCAATCCAGTAATGTACATATTACCTAAACTGCTTATCTTGTATCATACGAAACTTAGTTTTCAATTTAAAACCGAAACCTCCCTCGTCAAGGAATGCTTGAGTGGTTGGTCTATTTATTGTAAATTCATTTGTATATTAATCCCTAGTAGGTTTTATGATTATCTAGCTGGAACAGGCTAGTTTTGATTTATGATACTAACTTTCACTCGTTAAGGAGTCTAAGATGGTTTTTAATTTATCTTAAATTGAGATTTACATTAAACAAAAAAACGTAAGTCTTACTTTCTAACAGAAGTAGCGGTTAAATGTTTAATTTTTAAGTATAAATCTATTACTTCCTCAGGAAGTATGCGTTTTCGCACTAAAGTTATTGAGATATTATATCTGTAATTTCTTTATTTTTGCTTAATGTGATTAAGATATCCCTATAGAGTATTGAGTTATTTCTATAGCTGAAATTTTCTCTATTTTGACTTAATTTTATTAAGATACCCCTATGAAGTTGTTGGGATATTCCTATATCGGTAACTTCTTCATTGGACTTACTCTCGTAATGGATATACCTATATCTGTTGTGAGCAGGTTAATAAGAGACTGATAATCTCGGTTTTGAATGCATTACTTACTGACCCAGATATTTTAGTCACCATCAGTATGTATCTTTTGTCATTCTAGGTTTTGGCTATATATCTATTAGTTAGACTTAGCTAGATAATCTTTACCTTCACCCCTAAGCTATTTTGCTGGGAACATAACTAAAGTTTTAAGTTCCCATTTCTATTTTGGAATAGGGCATGGTAAATGTTTTTATTAATATAACCTGGAAGTGATATTACTATTTATGAATTTGATTCTAAATTCTAACTCACTTTAAATTCTGGCGTAGGGAATGCTATATATATATGTATATGACTTTATATTAACTTTACTTTCATTGACTTTACTATAAAGAACATTTTATTTTCAATTTTGGCATAATGAATGCTATAATTTGATTTAGTTACATTAAATTTAAATTCTGTTTTATTTTGGTCACTACCTTTAAAGTAATTACACTTTAATTATGTTCAAAGCTTTATTTAGTATTTGACTCCTATTATTGGGTGTTTAGAAAGAATCCTCACTTCTTATTCTGTTTGATTTCCTACGATCTAATATATCTTTTAGTGGAGCTGTCTAGCTCATGTCATATCTTTTTCTATGTTATTTTTTATATCTTCTTTCTCTGATTTAGTTGCTTAGCCTTTTATTCAAATTCTTTTTCTATGTTATGTTTATTTCTTCCTATATGAATAAAATGGGTGTTAGTTGGAAAATATTATTCTTTTAATTAATAAAATAGGAATTGATTGAAATAATTGTTTTATTCATACTGCTTTCTCTTTCAGGGCTAGGGAACTAAATATTCTGTTTACTCTTTTCTTTATAATCTTTTTCAACCCCTTTGGTTGATGGCGCCCAAAAATCTTATCTGAATTAAATCTACGACCTTAGCTCTCAAGCGAATTAAAAAACTGAGTGGCCGTGGTGACCCAAGTAATTAATTAATAAACATATAACAAGAACAATCATAGATTGAATAAAGTAGATAAGAATCTTTTTTTTATCTCTTTTTTATTTTTTTTAAATTTTTTATTTTTTATTAATTATTACAAATGACGCTCTAACGTGGGGCCAGGAATAACATTTTGTGGGTAGCTCCGTCGTATGTAACTAGTAAAATTTTTAACAACATTTCAGATAAAAATCTTCATTTTTCCTTGCAGTGATATCTTTCTAAACACATAAATTTCTATATTTTTGGCTTGGCCAGAGATATTATTTTGACCATTTTTAATTGTATTTGGAATTTTTAGGTACATTTTGGTATAGAGAAAAATGTCTAAAATGAACCCTACCTACCTGTGGAAAGATGAGTTGGTTTGGGAACTCTGCGTCAGAGGAATCCAGGCTGATCCAGGATCAAAAGTCAACATCCTCAAATCCTTATTGCGACAGCTACAGAAAGCTGAGAAAGATGATTCTATCGTGCCTCATCCGGCGATATCGATGGATTTTCAACAGGAAACACAAATATGCCAAAGAAAACTCATGATATTACAAGGATTGGTAACCATTTTTAATTCCAATAAAGAACACGTTGATTATAAAAGAGCTATGTCACGTTTACTACATGTTAAACGTAGATTAGAGTATATCTCTTCTGGTAACCCAGAAGAAGATAATTTCAAATCCGAACTTATAACGGAAACAACCTCTCTTATTGCCAATTTAAAGGCAAAAGCTCAAAATAATGACGTCAATCTTTTGCATTTCAAGGACACAGATGAAAGTTCTTCAGAGACCTCGTATGAAAGCGATTCTGAAACCTCTGAAATTGTAAATTCTCGTAGAGTATCTTTTGCGACCGACGAACAAAAAGTACATCCAGGAGAAAATCCTAAAATAATTATTCATTCTGACGTTCTTGTTCGTGGGCCAGCATAGGAGGCTTCGCAATTAAATTCCGTATCTCAACATATGAGTAACAATAATGATTTTGAAAGCTCTATTCAACCAACCTGTTCTCATACATTACAGCCTAAAACTTTGTTTAGTAGGGACATACAAGAAAACATCAACTTGTATAGACGACAATTTAATTTAAACTCAATATCTCAAAATAAAGTTGATAATAGCAAAAATTTAATTGATAATGACTTTGAAAGCTGTGTCCCACCAAATTGTTCCCGCACACCAAATCTTGCAACCTTATCTAGTAGAGACACTCAACAAAATACCAACTTAAACACACAACAATTCAATTTAAACTCAAGACCTCAAAGTTCGCGAATAATGCCAGACTTTTATAATGAACAGGGCAGATTAGATTCCTTGGATAGATTTTCACATGTGGCCCAACTTTCACAATTTTAACTGACCATTATTCCTTGCAGTGGCTTTTCCGTTTAGAAAACCCCATGGGTAGATTAGCTAGAATGTCCATCTTGCTGTCACAATTTAATTTTGTTATTAAGCATAGGTCTGGCACCTCAAACGTCGTCGCAGACGCACTTAGTCGTAGTTTTCCAGAAATTTCCTCCATAGATAACGTTCCACTAGATAAATGGTATTCACAGTTGAGGGATAAAATACAAAAACATCCTCAAAAATATCCAGCTTTTCGAATAGAGGGTAATAACTTATATAAACATTTCCCCAGTAGTCACAATGTTCAAATTAACCAAAAAGATTGGAAACTAATCATACCACGAATTAAAAGATCGGAAGTCTTAAAAAAAAATTTCATGATAATCCATTAGGTGCACATTTTGGTTTTAAAAAGTGTCTCGATAAAATTTTAGAACAATGCTGGTGGCCAGGGATTAGACAAGATATAAAGACGTATATTTCTCGTTGTCAGGTTTGTAATGAACAGAAAGTTTCTCAATTTGCTAGGGCTGGTCTCATGGGGGCACCTAAGAATATTTCCACACCATTTAAATTACTTTCTATAGACATTCAGGGACCTTTTACAAAATCCAGGTCCGGCTTTTGTTATTTGCTCGTCGTAATAGACTGGTTCACCAAATTTACTTTTATTCATAAAATGAAACGAGCTTTGACTAAGGAAATTTGTAGCTTTCTGGAGGAAATAGTTTTTATATATTTTGGTGTTCCCCAAGTTCTAGTAGTAGACAATGGTACGCAGTTTAAATCAAAAGAATTCACCAGCCTGATGAATAGTTATAAAGTAGGTCACATCTGGTACAATGCCCGATACCATCCCCAAACAAATAACGTAGAGCGTGCAAATAGAGTGATAGGCACCGCGATTAGGTCCTATATTAAAGAAAATAACCACCGTGACTGGGACAAACACGTACACCACATATGTAACGCTATAAACACCACTACACACATATCAACTGCATTTTCACCAGCTTTCTTAACTTTTGGACGTAACTTACCTACCTCTGGAGATTATTTTGGTATCATAGAAAGTAAAAATCTTTGTCCCTATAAATTTGACGACAGACAAAACTTAGCTCAAGAACTTTCTAAATTACCAGACGTTTATGAACAAGTTATTAAAAACATCAATAAAGCTTATGAGCGAAATAAGAAATATTATGATTTGAGAAAAAGAAATATTGAGTTTAATGTGGGTGACGTAGTCTATAAAAGAAATTTCATCTTGTCTGACGCTGGGAATTATTTTTCTAAAAAACTGGCAAAGAAATTCATTAAATGTAAAATCATTAAGAAAATTTCTCCAATCATTTATGAACTTAAGGATGAGCACGATAAAAGCATCGGTCGGTATCACATTAAAGATCTTAAATCCCCTCTGGATAGCAGTCTTGATCTTGAAGACGCTGACCAGCCCTAAACCCAACCGTTTTCCATAGCTAGTAAGTTAGTAATTAAGACTAAAATATAAACCGAAATGTATATTGTATCTCAAATGTAAAGGCAACCTGTAGCCTAAAAATTTTTTTGGTAATTAGACGTTAAGAGGTACTCAATTGTCCTGAATTATTTCTTATTTTTTTAATTTTTTGTTGAAAGGGGGTATTTGTAACAATCTTTTTGTGCTTGTTACAACGTTAGTAGATAGCCCGAGTTTTTATCAAATTTTGACCAATTTAAATAATTAAATTTTTTAAAATTTTTGAATACGCCCCTGTCTAAAAGGTTCTAGACCCAGGCCGATTCGTCTTAATATAATAACCTACGTATAGGCAACCCGTAATATGACGATATGCATGACTAGCTGTCGGAATATCACTTGCTCACCCAGATGGTATTAAGCTATCTTTTACATGTTTGGGATGACTGCCGGGTTTTTTTGACGTTGCCTAACCTAGTATTTTGGATGCATTTAGTTTCGGGTCAAACTCGCATCTATTTTCATGGCTTTTTTGGTTAAAATGAGTAGATTCCCGTTTTCAAGTTCAAAGTGCCCTCCAGCTTTACTTGTCATTTCCGGAAGTCACATGGGTTTTCGAAGCAGTACGAGTCACGAGTGGGAAGTTGTTTTTTTTGGATAGGAAAGTCTATTTAAGGACTTTACGGCGTAGTGCGTCGGTCTGTTCGTTCTAAATACCGGTCCAGAAGACTTGAACAGCAGGTGACGAAAATATAAAAATTATGGTTTTGTGTTAATAATTCACATTTTATATGTGTTGGCAATGGCCGGATCGGAATTTAACACAGAAGCTGTCTTTTGAGCCTTAAATGGGATTGTTTCGTCACCTAGACCGTAGGAAGCCCGACCATCTGGTGAGTAGTATTTTTGGGTTTCACAAAATGGCGTCCTAATGTCCACGTTTTGTTTTAGGTTTCATTATTTATTATTCTTTATTATTCTTTATTATCCTTCATGATCCTTCATAATTCTTCATTTGTCGTTATTCATTATCCTTCATTATTCTTCATTTTTCTTTTATCAACTTCTTTTTCTACTTCCTTTATCTACTTCGATTACCGTCTATTTTTCTTTTATCTTCTGGTTCTTTTATCTCCTACATCTTTTATCTTCTACCTTTACTACCTTCTACTTCTATTTTCTACGTTTTACATGGATTTAGCCATGTGTTGAAAGTGCTTTAGTCAGTATTCGTAACCTGGAGTCTTCCTCTAAATCCTTTACCCTGCTATGGATCCCATGTCTGGAATGGAGGATGTATGTCTTAGAGAGGCCAAGACGAGTGGGGGTGTCATTTTGGATGAAGTTCCTGTTTCGGTGCATGTGCCGGTCACCCCGACGTGCTGTATGGTCAACCGTCCACATTGATCTGATGCTGGAGTTTGACGCATAATCCGTCGTGCCTGTCTGCTAGAGTCCTGCCTTACATGAGCTAAGTAGCATATTTTTTCTCCTTGTTTACTGCACTAACACCACTTCCGACTAATTTTTGTTAAATTTCATAAGATATAATACCAAAAAACCCTTCTTTTGAGTTTGAATAAGTAAATTTCATGTGTCCAATAATTCAGGATAATTTCACCTCTATACTTCAGTTAAATCACTCGTAATGTACTATTAATGGGCCTAGAGCCACCTTTTTATGTCATATTGCTAAAATACCTCTTTTATTCACTTGTAACGTTTTGACTGGCACAATGCCACACTTACCGGACTTAACCTTTTTTATTTGATGACTGATAGCCACTAAAAGTCAATTTGTTAACCCTTAACTTAATTTCCTATGTTATAAATCTTTTATGTGGTGATTTGGTAGACTGTATTATAGTTGTATATTCTTCCCTCTGTATATTTTTATGTATAGTGTATAATTACCCTAGCTTCGCTTAAGACTGTTGTAAATTCTTGTAGATTTCGCTTAAAGTGGATGGGTCAATCCAGTAATGTACATATTACCTAAACTGCTTATCTTGTATCATACGAAACTTAGTTTTCAATTTAAAACCGAAACCTCCCTCGTCAAGGAATGCTTGAGTGGTTGGTCTATTTATTGTAAATTCATTTGTATATTAATCCCTAGTAGGTTTTATGATTATCTAGCTGGAACAGGCTAGTTTTGATTTATGATACTAACTTTCACTCGTTAAGGAGTCTAAGATGGTTTTTAATTTATCTTAAATTGAGATTTACATTAAACAAAAAAACGTAAGTCTTACTTTCTAACAGAAGTAGCGGTTAAATGTTTAATTTTTAAGTATAAATCTATTACTTCCTCAGGAAGTATGCGTTTTCGCACTAAAGTTATTGAGATATTATATCTGTAATTTCTTTATTTTTGCTTAATGTGATTAAGATATCCCTATAGAGTATTGAGTTATTTCTATAGCTGAAATTTTCTCTATTTTGACTTAATTTTATTAAGATACCCCTATGAAGTTGTTGGGATATTCCTATATCGGTAACTTCTTCATTGGACTTACTCTCGTAATGGATATACCTATATCTGTTGTGAGCAGGTTAATAAGAGACTGATAATCTCGGTTTTGAATGCATTACTTACTGACCCAGATATTTTAGTCACCATCAGTATGTATCTTTTGTCATTCTAGGTTTTGGCTATATATCTATTAGTTAGACTTAGCTAGATAATCTTTACCTTCACCCCTAAGCTATTTTGCTGGGAACATAACTAAAGTTTTAAGTTCCCATTTCTATTTTGGAATAGGGCATGGTAAATGTTTTTATTAATATAACCTGGAAGTGATATTACTATTTATGAATTTGATTCTAAATTCTAACTCACTTTAAATTCTGGCGTAGGGAATGCTATATATATATGTATATGACTTTATATTAACTTTACTTTCATTGACTTTACTATAAAGAACATTTTATTTTCAATTTTGGCATAATGAATGCTATAATTTGATTTAGTTACATTAAATTTAAATTCTGTTTTATTTTGGTCACTACCTTTAAAGTAATTACACTTTAATTATGTTCAAAGCTTTATTTAGTATTTGACTCCTATTATTGGGTGTTTAGAAAGAATCCTCACTTCTTATTCTGTTTGATTTCCTACGATCTAATATATCTTTTAGTGGAGCTGTCTAGCTCATGTCATATCTTTTTCTATGTTATTTTTTATATCTTCTTTCTCTGATTTAGTTGCTTAGCCTTTTATTCAAATTCTTTTTCTATGTTATGTTTATTTCTTCCTATATGAATAAAATGGGTGTTAGTTGGAAAATATTATTCTTTTAATTAATAAAATAGGAATTGATTGAAATAATTGTTTTATTCATACTGCTTTCTCTTTCAGGGCTAGGGAACTAAATATTCTGTTTACTCTTTTCTTTATAATCTTTTTCAACCCCTTTGGTTGATGGCGCCCAAAAATCTTATCTGAATTAAATCTACGACCTTAGCTCTCAAGCGAATTAAAAAACTGAGTGGCCGTGGTGACCCAAGTAATTAATTAATAAACATATAACAAGAACAATCATAGATTGAATAAAGTAGATAAGAATCTTTTTTTTATCTCTTTTTTATTTTTTTTTAATTTTTAATTTTTTATTAATTATTACAATGTATTGAAAGTGGTGGCGCAGTCAAAGTGGCAATGGGCGGGTCATATAGCACGGCAAGACCACCACAGGTGGACCAACAGAATACTGGTTTGGCGCCCGAGACAGACCAAGCGAAGCGTTGGCAGACCCCAGAAGCGATGGCGGGACGATATCCGGAATGTCGCGGGAGTAAACTGGATCCAGACCGCGAAGGATAGAAGGGCGTGGAAGGATTTGGAAGAGGCCTACATCCAGGAGTGGATGAATACAGGCTGAGGATGATGATGATGATGATTGTATTATAGGTTGAGTCTCCCTTAAAGTATACGCACGAAGTTTTCGAACACCCTACCTTAGTGTATCATATGGAATTACTGAAGTTTCCTTAGGCATATTTTCTGCGACAAAATCTTTGTAGATCGGCTGTAATTTTTCCCTTACTTTTTCCATTATTCGTTTTAAATTGGCTTTTGGAAACTAAAATTTACAAAAATAACATTTAGTGTTTAGAAATAGCTTTTTATAGACATGGTACGATCATATTATGCGGTTGACAAATCCAGTTGCTATTTGAGAATGATCCGAAACGCATCGGCTTTTCTTATTCGAATTTAGAAAATATTATTCGAATTTTTTTTGATTTTGCCAATAATAACTTTCATAAATAAAACTAATAATGAAACTTAATTAGGATATGTTACTAGGTATGAGTAAACTTCTTACGGTTTTTAATATTTTTCATATTTATTTCTTATTTATAAAAAGAGTTCAGATTTACGATTTCGAACAAAAAAATAATTTAATGACCCGAAAGCAATTAGGACAAAGGAGTGACAGGCAGTAGCTTAACTCACACAGAACAATATTTATGATCCAATGTGATCCGGTCTGGAGTTTGGACTAACAACAAGCCATCCGACAAAGTTTCCTTATCGTTTGTTTATTTCTGGAAGCAGCTGATGCCATTAAATTAATTTTGTGTGGAGAACGGTATATCATTAAACTTTTTGAATAGATAAATCAAGGCCGAAATGTGCAAAAGAAACATGCACCTAATAGTTACGTGCTTGCCTAAAGAGACGATTTCTTTGAACAAGTTTGTGACAAAAGAATAGTATTTTGTTTGGTCCTAATTGTCCGTTTGTAATAAAGTTTAAAGAATAAGGACTGAGTGAAAGAGGGTCAAAACCTTGGCAAAATTAATCTCTAAAAACTTCTTTAATGCTATTTAAACAATATTATTGCTATTTTTTACTTGGCCACAATTAAGTTCCATGTATCTCAATGCATATTCGTCAGCATCTACAAGTATAAATTCAAATCCATTTATAATTATTGTCGCTCCTATAAACATGTGCTCAGGAGTGTAACACATTGGGGGTTTGCTAGTAAATATTTTCTGCCCAGGGAGTTGTACTCGGCTTCTTGCGGCAAATGTCGATGTGGAAAAACCTAAAATAACGGTTGTTAGCCAAAAATAGCTACTTTGCGTATATCAATCGCTATCGACGAGCCCAGTTCATTATTCCCCACATTTCTACCTGCATGAATATCTTCTGTCATTTCTGGTTTGGTTGCCATAGAGACTAACTTACTTTTCTTAAAGCAAACACCCTCTGCATAGATTGCATATTTGGGTTCTACTGGGAAAACTATGAATTTTTTGTATTTCAAATTTTTATTTATTTGAAATTGTAGCAAACTTTATAATAACAAAATAATTAGCCTAGAAAATTGAACAAATTAACATCGGAATAATAAACAAGTGAAATCAGTGGTTCAGGTGTTCAAAATGACCACCATTTTCTGGTAAGCAGAGCGCCAGTCGATCCCTGAACCCGTCTACAACGTTTAAAAGGAAGTCCTGTGGAATGGCCCGAATTACAGCACTAATTCTGATTTTTAAAGATTCTAAGTCATTTGGACAGTTAACGTAGACTTTGTTTTTTAAGTGTCTTCACAAAAGGCCATTATTTACACCCGGTAAAACCATTCTGCAAAAAGGAATTATGTGATTCCTGAGGAGGTCCAGATATTTTTTGCCATTTAAATTACCATCTATGAAAAAAGGTCCCACAATATGTCTACCAACTATGCCCGCCCCAACATTAACATTTTTGGGCCTCTGAGTATGACCTTCCTGGAACCAGTGAGTATTCTCAGCAGACCAATAACGATAATAGTGTCTATCAACAATGCCATTTCAATGGAAAGTAGCTTCATCCGAGAAAATGATATTTGTTGCGAAATTATTATCGTTATTGCATCTTTCCATCATCAGCTCACCAAATTCAGCTCTTTTATCAATATCCCCTCGTTTAACTTGTGCACCAACTTTATCTTGTAGGGATGCAACTTCTTCTGATTAAACAAATTTTTCACTGACTGATGAGACACATTAGCCTGGATGATTGTGCTGAATTTTCATGTAATGAGAGCATGATATTCAAAGCTTTGTCTCCCCCGGTTGCTGTTTTAGGTCGACCTGATCTAGCGGCTTTCCTAACACTGCCTGTTTCTCGAAATTTCTTTACCACTCGACACACCATTGACTGATTTATTCGAGACCTATTTGGATATAATTCATTTAAAAGTTTAAAAACCTGATCTTGCGATCTCTTCATATTTCCGTAACCGCTCATTATTAAAACTTCAGCTCGTTGTTTTTCATTCAGATGAACCATAGTATCAGCAAATTAGAAATCAGACAACAGCAAACTAAACACTGACTCAACTGGTGGGTATATTAGGTAGCAAAAACTATAATTAGGAAGTTATTCATTTTTGAGCTGTCATTATCTCGGAAACGCTTGCAGATAGGTGAAAATTTAAAATACAAAAAATTCAAAGTTTTCCCAGTAGAATCCAAATATGCATCATATGCAGGGTGTTCCATCATTTAAAAAAAGTAAGTTAGTCTCTTTGGCAACCAAACCAGAAGTAACAGAAAATATTCATGCAGGTAGAAATGTGGGGAATAATTTACTGAACAACTTTCATAAAGGTCACTTTTTGTATACGAGGCAATCCAAAAGTTACAGGTATTATGCGCGACTTTTTTGCCACTCTGTATAATATACTCTCAACACAAAAACATATTTTTTTCCGTTTAAAAATACAAAAAATTATAACTTTTTGAGTTTAAATTCTTTTAATAACCAATAATTTGTATCCTTTATTTACTTCTTATTCACTTAGAAATTTCAAATATGTTATACAGGGTGTTTCAGAGGTACGGTACGTAACTTAACGGGGTGATTCCTTATGACATCCTAAGAGAAAAAGTTCATAAGAATATATGTCCAGAGTTGCCCCTATTTTGATATAGAGTGTGTTAAAGTTTTTTAAGAAATATCGGTTTTTTATAATTTCTTTAAATATCCTTTTCAAATTTTGGACTGTTATTTATAATGATAAGGGGCTAAATTGGCCCTAACTAGATCAAATTTAATAAGTCCAGTGGCGTCCCGGGGAGTACCCTAACGAATATTATTCACAAGAATGTACGCTACTAACTTTTTTCTAAATTTCATATTTGTTGTCGGATTTACTAACTAATAGTACAACTTCTTTGTTCCTTGAATTGTTCTCGTATCTAGCTTCATTTTCGAGAGAAAAATAAGAACCACTTTATTGTATGTGCAAAAAAATACCTATGTATTTCAAAGTCAATTAAAACATTTAAATAAAAAATTTTTTTTTTTTAAAATAGTGATATAGAAACAAATGTCACAGTTAATCAAAGTAAATGGTAAACTGGCCATCACAACGTATTTAGGCGAAGTGAATATTCAGCGATTGGATTGGCCTCCGCATAGTCCAATTCAATTGAACACGTGTATAGGTAAACGTGTTAGCAATCGACACCCAGAAATATTGCCAGATCTACAAACATCACTTCTTGAAGATTGGGAAAATATTTCTTAAGAACCAATTCAAAACTGCATGAAAAGCATGCCACGTCGCATGTTAAGGTGGGTCCACACTTGAGCACGGATGCGAATGAGGCAAGTCGAGGCCGCGCCGAATGCCTCGGGGTGCCTCAGAATGCCTCTCACAGGAGGACACATGAGGCTTGCCGCGGAGTGATCCATTTAGTTCGTCGAGCGGGTCGAGCGAAAACGACAAATAAAAATGTCCGATGATCAATTTTCAATTGCTTCTGCAAGTTTTATACTTATTTATAAGTTATTGAATGATAAAAAAAAACGTAATAATCGGAGAAGAAACTGGTCGTCCCAATTATACCTCAGAAGAAGGACGCATTAGTAATATTAATAGTACTTATTTGTTAAACGACCTGTTAGCCGATGATGAAAAATTTAAAAATTTCACAAGAATGCCAGAAGATGATTTCAAGTTTATTTTAAATGGCATTAGAGCAAAAATATCTAAAAAGGATACAACATTCAGAAATGCTATACCACCAGAGGAAAGGCTGGCCATTACTCTTCGTTTTCTTGCAACTGGTGATTCCTATACTAGTTTGCAATATCTGTTCAGAGTCTCAAAACAGGTTATTTCTATAATAATTCCAGAGGTCTGTTCTGCGATTATCGAGTTGCTTAGGTGTTACGTCAAGGTAAGTAAATTAAAAATAAAATATTCCCATATTTTGGCTAAAGCAGGTTTATTACTTTTTAAGAAAATATCCAAATATAAAAATTACATCTTGCCTGACTCCCTGAAATTTGAAAAAAAATCACCTGCGCTACTGCTATCGTGGGATGAGCCTTGTGGAGAAACTATTGGAGTAGATGTATACGATGTTGGAGGGGATGGTTGAGGGTAGTATTGTGCTGGTGACGCAGGTGGTTGACTGTATTGCATTGCTGAAGTAAATGCATTTTTATTCAATTCATTGTATTGTTGAGCTAGTGGAATGGGTGCCTGACTGTAGTGTGAAGTGGACATTTGAGTGTGTTGCAAGGGAGTGGACTGAAGAATTAATTGAGAATAGGGCATGATACTTGAAAAGCTGGAGATGTTTGGCTGATCATGTTTTTCAACAGTAGTGTGAATTATGGGACTTGGGCCACTGCCTCCTAAATTTTGCATTTCCATTTCAAACAAGACATTGTTAATTCTATGTTCTGCAATAGCTAATCGATTGTTATTAAATGTTCTAAGTTTTTCTGCTATATATTCTCCGAAGACACTACATCTATCCTTTGGCTTTTTTGCAGCACTAGCAGCTTGTTTTAAGTATGCGAACGCTTCCGCGATTTTCGGATCTTCACTAGTCTGCTTACGCTTTAGTGAATGCCATTTTGGTGGCGACTGAAAAACTTTTTTTGGTGTTTCTGTTATTTGAGGTTTTTCAAATTGCCCTGCACTTATGTTTGCCTCTGCAGACTGTGAAGGACTTCCAGTTCCATCTCGAATGCTATGATTATCTACCTCTGATAGCTCATCTTCCTCGTACGCCGAGTTTTCATTATTGCTGGAATAAAATTGAGATTCCGCATTCTGAAACAATAAATATGTTCTGATAATCATAATATTGCATTAAACCGTTATTATTATTACTATTTTTTTTTCAGATGCCAACAACACAAGCTGAGTGGAATAATATTGCTAATAAATTCGAAGAAACCTGGCATTTTCCCAGATGTGTTGGAGCAATTGACGGAAAACACATTTTGTTACAGGCTCCTATAAACAGTGGAAGTGACTTTTACAACTACAAATCTCAGTTTAGCATTGTTTTAATGGCCGCAGCTGATGCAGATTATAATTTTATATTCGTTAATGTAAGGTGCCAAGGGCGCATCTCAGACGGAGGAGTATTTAAAAATTGTGAATTGTATAAACGGATTACAAATCAAACATTGAATCTACCAGAACTGTCTGCTCTTCCAGGAAGAGACAAAGCGGTCCCTAATGTTTTCTTAGGCGATGCAGCTTTTGCATTAGAGGAGAACATATTAAAACCTTTTGCTGGTATAAATCCACGCGGATCACCCGAACGAATATTTAACTATAGGTTAAGCCGAGCAAGGCGTGTTGTGGAAAATGCGTTTGGAGTAATGTCAAGTGCATTTCGGGTTTTACGAAAACCGTTGCTTTTGGAGCCAGAAAAAGCTGAAGGTATAGTAATGACCACAATTTGCCTGCACAATTTTCTACGTCGAAGTAAAACATCTCGAAATATTTACACACCACAAGGTACGCTAGACAAAGAAGTCAGCGGAGTGTTAATACCTGGTAGCTGGCAAGGTGACACAGAAGGAATGACATCTTTTTACAATTTAAGAAATATACCCCGAAGAGCAAAGTACAGTGCGGAGCAAGTACGGGAAGAATATGCAAATTATTTCTGTACCAATGGACAAGTACCTTGGCAGGACCAGTATGCGTAAAAACACCCCAGATGCCTAATTATGAATGCATACGCTTACGTTAAAAAAAATGTAATCTTTAGTTTAGACACCTAAATTTGTCATTTGTTAAAAAAAAATACATTACCTATGTTGCAATAAAATAGCTTTTAAAATTAAAATTTTATAATAGTTATTCATGTAACAAGTGTGTAAATCAACACTTTTTTGACGAATGGGAATCCTATGAGTCAAAAAGGAGCTTTACACAGGTGTAACATACAATATTTTTTCTACGATCGATGGTTATTTCATCGAAAAAACTTCATTCCCATAAATAACTTTACACGTAAAAAATGCATAACGTACTAGTGAATAGAATTTATGTTTTACCGTCTGTGTAGCGTACCCACTTTACGCACGGGAGCAGAAAAAAATATTTTCGTAAAAACTTACACTTATGGTTTTCCTAGGCTCGTCTTTGTCATCCAAAAATTGCAGAGCCTCAAATGCATACCATTTTGAAACATACATTGCTTCTCGTCCTAAAAATTGTAGCTAAGTGAAAATGTGTAGAGGGTAGTCCACGATTAACGAGACACACTTCAACAGCAGAGATTCCCCAGCGCAAAATACTGTTAAAATTATTTTATAAAAATATTTTTGTTTACCGAATTGATAAGAATAAGACATTTTGATTATTACCTGTCCCAGTTCCTTTACTTTTCTTTACCCTAGTTTTCTCTCTTCGATAGGAGCCTTTTAAACTTTCCATTTTTTTCTTAATTTCATCTGCATTCGTTTTTTCCAGAGACGCAGCTAGTTCTGCCCAAGCATCTTCTTTTTTTAATTTATTGTAGTAACAAGGATTACGGGGATTCCATAATACCTCCTTATCTCTATAACCCTCAATTAATTGCAAACAAAATTCTTGACTCCACGAATCCATATTTGTTTACAAAAATAAAATAAAACACGTCCACACTGAACACGAATTCCTCAGACTGATCCACAACGTTTGGCTCGACTCGAGGCTGTGCGCCGAACAACAACAAAATAGCGGTTCCGGAATGAACGTCCATACTGACTGCCTCGTGCGGCCTCGGCTGGCCTCATTCGCGTTCGTGCTCAAGTCTGGACGCGGCTTTACAAGTAATAAGAACACGACGCGCGACGTGACAATACGCGCTATTAATTTTTGAATAACTGTTTATGATACTCGATGAAACATTATAATGTTCCGAATTGTGAATGAAATTAAAAAAATTGCAATACTTTCTTTCAAAATTAGTATCTTCTTTTGGAAAGCAAATGATGATATGAATCAAAAAACATTGCGTTCAAAAAAGATGACACTGCAATATAAAATATATTGAAGCTAAATTTTGTAGCTCAATTTTTCCACAGGGCGATAAGAAGTTAAGGGTAAAAAACAACTTTTATCCAACACTTTCATAATATAAAGTGAATATTATTAGTTCGATTTTAGGCTAATAAAGTAGCTTATAACTCACACGTGGGTTATAACCATAACTCACTAGTGGGTTATGATTATAACTCACTGGTGGGTTGTGGTAAAATATGCATTCATATAAGGCTTTGTGATAACTGTCTCTTGACTTGTAGGGAATAGTAAATGAACACGCTAGGTCAGCTTCTTTTTGAATTTCGGCTGAAGTTTCTTCCATATTTTGAAAAACTGCCCTCGAAAATCGCAAAAATAATAATTTTATTTATTGCCTTCAAATTTTTATTGTTAATCAAGTTCATAACAACATTACAAATTTGTCATTCAAAAATATGTCAATTATAATGTAATACAGGGTTTTTCAGTTTACATTGAAACAATATAATTTTCTATTTTTTAATAATATCTATTTAGTGTTGGATAAAAGTTTGTATGGCACTCGTATGTTAAGTCATATAAGTCACTTGGAAATTAGCCCTCTCGGCCTACAGCCTCAAGGGCTAACCATTTTCCAGCGTGACTTATAGATAACATAACACACTTGTACCATAAATAACTATTATTTCTGCCTGTAAAATGATCAAGGCATCAGTAATTTTTTGAAAACTAAAATTCATCATTCCGAGATATAAATCTTTACTATGCCAGAAATTCTACAAAGATCGGAAAACAATTTAAAAAGTTACAGGGCTATAAACCCGACTAACATTATCTTTGTCCGAAATTTATTGTCGGGGAGTGTAGGCTCGCAGTATAGACCATATTTGAAATTGAATTGAAGAGTGATTAAGAAGTAAATAAATGCCACAAATTGTATTAAAACAATTTAAATACAAAAAATTATGATTTTTCAAATTATTAAATAAAAAAAAACATGATTCTACTAAAAATACTAAAAATTTGTTAAAAAAGATCTTGGGTCTAAATAAATATAGTGAAATGTACCCATGTGACATAGTTACCTAAAATCCATAAGACCTTTGAGATTACTTTCAAATTCCATAAATTATATTTCTTTATGCAAAATTTTCCATAGAAAACTGTATTATTATACTAATAATAGATAATCAAAATAAACATTTTTGGATCAAAATCCGTATATATATTTAAATAGTAAATATGATTTAAGGTAAAAAATAGAAATTTCCAACGTTCTGGCATTTTTAATACTGATACAATTTTTTTGTTATCGTTTTTTTACATTTAACAAGTTTAGAAATAAGATATTTTCGACTATTAGGGCTGTTATTTGGTTACCTGTCGTAGAAAACCTAAGGTCAAAAATCGTCTTTGAAAAAATTTCCGAAAAAAAAATTAGTTCAACCTTTACCGCGGAAACTTTATTTGAGGCTTTATCTGAGGTTATAGAAAAACCAGTATTGTACGAGTAAAGTAGTTATTTTTATACCTGAATTTCTCTTGGCAACTTCAAATACAGCAAGGGTCTCATCAGTAAGAAAGTAATTTATTATAAAATCTCGGGTGCAGTTTTCCGGAATTCTGGACCGCATTTTGGCCCCAAATCGTAAAATGTGGCTATCAAGGCCTATCCTAAAAATAAAATTTACATAATTTACTTCAACGAAAAAGAATATAAAATGTATGAAAATTACAACATCATATTAGCTAATTTTGTTTTGACTTCTACAATTGTCTTTACGTCGCTCCTGCGATTAACTAACGAGTTAGAGAAATAAGGATGTGTAAAAGGGGCTAGAGCATAAAAAGAAGTTAAAAGACATAGACCAAAAAATGATAAATAGTTATTTAATTATGCAATGAATGTGCTGTATTTTCGTCGAAATTAGACAGAAATGATGAAAATAAATATAATCTTGTTCACAAGCTGTTAAGTTATATCAGTCTTTTAAAAACCTTCTTCACAGCTATGAGTTGTCAAGTTATAGAGTACAGTAAGCCTTCCTGGCTTTAGCTTTAAAATGACCCCTGAAAATATAGTCAAGCTTTTGATATCTGATTGAAGAGGTATTTGTGTAACAATACAGTTTTAAGTTGAGAACATAATGGCAATTAAAATACTCTCGAAGAATCCCAGCTGCTTTCATTTAGGATATAATATATACATAACCCTACTCTTTTTTCTGAAATCATATAACATAATTATTGAGCCTTTGCTTACATTAGTCAAATAAATTTGATACCAGTATTTACAGCTTTAAAGATGATGTAACTGCATTAATAATTTTAAGCCTATGGTTATTGAGGTTTTTTTTATGACAGCACTGTAGGAAAAACCCTTTATGATTCTCGGCAAATGGTGCGTGCTCACAGAAAGTGATTCATGTTGGTTTTAAAGCTTTGGAGATTATACTCATTGGGAAACACGATCTCAGGACAGGTCATTCCAGTGATGACGTTCTCCAATTGAAAGAATTTTTGAGTAGTGTGGTTTGATGGATACTAAGCTGAACCACGTACGGGGGGGCTGCAGTATTTCGTCGTATATTTCAACCATGCGCCGCTCTGGGTGTAATCAAGCGGGCAACCTCAGTTGAACACTTTGCATCAAAACATTTGTAAAAGAGGCTAAAGTCATTTACCGGCCGTCCATGTTCTAGGTGTGACGGACTGCGAAGTCCTGATGTATTTCTAAACAAAAATGTTTCACATAAGACAAATCAATGAAAAATAATCCATATTATCAAAGTAAAATAATACAAGTTCATATTTTTAAAAGGTTATTTGCATCACGTTATTCGCCTGCCACAAGCGTCCAGAAAAAATCACAATTACCATATCAGTGCGTATATCTCTCCACGCCCACAAAATATTTCTAATAGCTAAAGACAGCCCAGAATCCTACTATTTCAAAATATATTAAATTCTCGTTGGATAAATCAAACCACCAAAAAGTTCAAGTATCCTAATCCCTTCCCACAAAAAATGAGATCATCTCGAACCAAGGTTACTCAACTTCGAAATATACGCTTAAAACGGAAGACGGTCATAAAAATTAATCGTTTTACATAAAATTTTATTACATTTCACATTAAATTCTTAGAAAAGAAATCGTAACCGATGACCGCATACCACCTAAGTCAAGTAGAAGGGACTTTTCAATCCACCTCTTGAAGGCGGAGTTTGACTTAAAAATTTCCCTTACTTACTCGGATGGGATGGTCAAGATTCCCATTTTACACCTACGCAAATTTAGAGAAACTATAAAAACGCTAACTTGCCTAGAAAAAGTCAGTCAAGTCAGTTCCCAACAGTATACAAAAAGTTCACTACAGTTCACAACAGTCCAGAAGAAGTCAGTGCAGTTCAAAGTAAAAAGTTCAGTACAGTGCAGTTCAGTTCCATACAAAATAATTGAAACCAATAGAAACCTATCTACGCCACCCAGTACAGTCAAAGTATTCAAAAGTAAGAGAAACGTTCAAGCGTGGGTTAGTCACCGAGCTTTACAGAGCAAATAAACCTAGAACCATCGAGTGTGAGAGAGACATGCTAGCTTACATAATTGTGATTTACTGTTGTAAGTAAAAGTTGAATTAACCAATTTATTTTATGCATATTTCGTATTGAACCATATTTACTCAATGTATTTTGACAGTGACTTTAAATAATTGCTGAAATCTGCCATATTTAACATTGTGATTTGCTGTTACCATAATTTTGTTTAACTTAGATTGGAAATAGAATATTTTGAAACCCCTTTTGTAGAGTTTTTACTTATCTCTAAGGAACCCGAATAACCCTAAGCACCGCGCCACCGTAGGCCTCAAACTACTTTACCGTATACCACGCTTACAAATCGCTCCCTTTCGTGCCTGCTTATATCATCAAGCTGAGGGGTATAACATAGGCACGACATGGCAAATAGTCCTTCTTTGAATGAAATCCAGCAGATAGGGGCAAAACCTATTGGCTCAATAGAGGTTCTGTATTGAATGGTTTAGATTAGGCTTGTCGCGGATTAACTGCTTGTTATGACTCAAAAATTAGATCAGTACCTATCATACAATAAAAATTTCTTGAAATCCTTATGTGGAGCTTTGGGTTCAACCGTAATGCAGTTTTGCGCTGAATCTTCATGAGTTCCGAATCCGTTCCAGGGCGGCAGTTCCCGTTCTGTAGGTTTTTCAGTGTACACAGTTTTTACGTTAGTGCTTGGTTCGGGTATAGGAGTAAACTCGCTGATGCCATATTTGGTGGCGTAGTATTCCTTGGTGAAAGCGTCGCAGTCGGTTAGCACCAGCTTTCGGCCATAGCAATTTATGACTCCTAAGACAAAAATTTAAAATTAGCAGATTATTCCATGTAAAGGCAAGAGGAACTGATCCTAAAATTGACCACTTTCATATTTTTACATAAATG
Source organism: Polydrusus tereticollis (assembly GCA_963920685.1). Taxonomy (NCBI): domain Eukaryota; kingdom Metazoa; phylum Arthropoda; class Insecta; order Coleoptera; family Curculionidae; genus Polydrusus; species Polydrusus tereticollis. The sequence continues at coordinate 49,660,578 of OY987327.1, read as the reverse complement.
GGATTTTCATACCCAGAACATAATGTGATTTTTATAGGATATGTAGATCTGAAGATAGGAATGCAGAAACAGTATACTATTAGGGCTTTGGTAGTCGTTCAAAGCCAAAAGGATCTAATGAACTTATGTAATTTACTGTAAGTAAATATGAGTATTTATATGTAGTCTATTTAGACTCTTCTGCCTGAGTTTATATCAAAAAATGTCTATTAGCTGTATAAATAAAACGCTGTATTAAAATATAGCTGGCTTTATTAAACTAAAAAAAAAAGGAGTGTTTGTTACAAATACTAGACTTAATTGACTGATGCTGAACGGAAGACGAAGGTGAAGACTTCGTACAGAAGAAAGGAAAAGACGGAAGATAAGAAAGAAGGTTTCGTCAGAGGGAAGACCCTAGCAGAAGCTTATAGGACCTTAAGGTTTAGTTATGCAGAGGTCAAGTAGCGGTCGTTGGGTGCTCCAGAGGTTTTGGCCCCCGCTCTGGTGACTCTTACTAAAATAAAGCCACAGAAGGCACTTTAGAAGAAAGTTGACGAGACAATAGGGAAACATAGCACAAGAATGTTCAAAAACTTACCTTTTAAACGGCAAAGAAACTGGGAAAAAAAAACCAATGTAGTTTTCCTTAGGCCGCCCAGTACGTCAGGTATCCAAAAATATTCATCCTACAACAGACCTCACGTATGGGCAAGGTGGAAAACTACTTTTCTATCCAAAATCCCGCTAGGATGATTCAGAAAATCGTGGACAAAAAGGCACTGGCTTCTTCGTGGCCGTTGAAAGTAAAGGTGACACCAAAAAAACAAAGAACCTAACCAAGAATTCACACGTTAAAATTTATGACCCGGGATCCGTGGAACAATTAAAATACAGTACTCGACATATAGGCCATAAAAATTCTCGCGAAAAAAGAAGAGCTAACCTCTAAAGTTTTTGAACTAAAACTGATAAGTACAATTATTGAAAAAAACCAAAACAAAGAAATTTCCACGAAAATACTGTCATATATGGATCAAATGATATGGTAGTTGATACAAGGAAAATAGGATGATTAAAGATATAAGCTTGGCGAAAGACACCGAAGAAAAGGCCAATAACCTAAAGCTGAACTTATAGTTTGACAGTGGCTGGTACTAGTCGAGGTTTGACGGTTTGTTGACTGAGATAGGATTCATAATTTGACGGTTGCATCATCGTTGGGCATAGGAGGTTATTTTAAGGTTAATATTTTTAAATGTGTTTTGTTATTTTGCAAATTGTTAAAAGATTTTACAAGTTAAATTACCATGGAATATGGATGAGAAGTCGCTGACTGTTCAAAACACAAATACTAGTCCAAAAATGTATCCTAATGTGACGTACGTCCAGCTGTTGGGCCACGTAACAGCATTCTATGACATGATTGGTTATATTCCCAACAGTGAACCGAAAAAGTTAAAAGATGACAATCTCGACAATCAAGCTACTGCCAAACAGCACCGGAACAGAAATCTATAAATCAGAAAACGGTACAGCAATTTGTATATCTCTACCTGCCACCGTCAGACGTCGACCAGTACCAGCCACCATCAAACTATAAATCTAGCTCTAGTGGGAAACCAAGATAAAGTCGCTAAAGTTAGGTATGTAGCTTCATACAGAAAACAAAACATTGCACTTTTCACCAGTTTTAAAGCTAAAATTCAAATCAAATATGCGATATGAGTTAATTATATAGTGACAAAATTGACTTGTCACACTGTATAAAACTTTTCATTCTCAGAATTGATTTATCAGATAGATCCCTTTGTCTTTGTAACATCCAAGACACCTGTAGAGCGGATGCAATATGCAGAATGTGCAGAAAAGTACACAGAATTGATTAATATAGCGGTTGGGAGATGTTTCTTAAATTTGACAAATTTTGGGCTGAATTTTTTAAAATATGGGATAATAATTTCTTTTTAGTTTTTACTCTAACGCTATGATCATTCAAAACATATGTTTGTCAAAAGCAATGAGTTATTTCATAAATTAGGATTAAAAAAAAAATTGAATATAAATTAATGTATAGAAGTTTTGTAATTCGATTTTGAATAATTTTTGGGATTTGATTTTTTAACCATAAAAAAAAACAAATAAATTTTTGCCACTATAAGTGGAGTGCCACAATGGATGTTTTACCGAACAGTTACAAAATTTAAACTAAATGGTCAACGTCACATTGCTAAAACAAATCTAACCACTGTGTGCAAAATGAAATGAAGAAAGAAGTATTTTAAATAAAAATTAATTTTTCTTTACGTACCTCCTATACTTAGATCCTTTTCATCATAATACTCAATATTTTCCCGTCCACAATCTAGGGGATCAACAAGATATCTTCTAGTACTAAGTGCAGATCCTAGCACATTAAGAACGGTGTAATTGGAATCACTTCCAACTGGCGGTAGTTCCTTGTATCTAGTTAAAAAAACTGAGTTACCCCTGAACTTATTATTAAATGATCTATAAGGTGTATGCTGGTATGTGTGTGTGTGTCTGTGTATATATGTATTTTAGTTAATTGTACTGGTTGGTGTACTCCTTGTTACTAGATATCAATTAATTTTCGTTTTTATAGGTATAGGTAAAGTTATATGCAAATTTTAAAAGCAACGCAAAATTGAAAAAGTGCCTTACTTTTTGAATTTATTTATAACATTTATTTGTAAAACATATTTAAAATTAAAACGTTTGTCCGAATATTATGTCTCCTTGTAGAAAAAAAGAGCAAAAATACCGATTGTCCGTAAATGACTACGACAAATTCTAAGGTACTTATTATTCTACATAAAGAAACATAAAAAAAGTTTATATTGTTACAACCTTTGGGGTTATTTTCCTAACGGGGCGTCGGGGTGAATACTGAACACTTGCTAAAGAAACATGATGCTCATATGTATTTAATGTAATACGAGGATAATTCTTTACCAAGTAGCCTCGAGGAAACCCAGCATGTCTCGCTGGGGCGCCGTCGTATTTTATGGTACCTTGCAGCAGCCTGAGGGTCTTTACGTGAACCCGGCCTGAAGGGGCTTAGTTTATTGCGACCCGAAGGATCGGTGGATAGGTGAAGACCCTGGAGAGAGGCTTCGGGTCTATGTGACCCAAAAGCACTTCTGGGAGATCTAAGAAAGATCAGGAGAGGGGTATTGGGTCTATGTGACTTAAATATACTCCTGATCTTAGGAGATGTGATTAGTTAGAGAGTGAAGATCCCTGGTTTATCCAATCGCAGGGTATTTATACCGAGAAAGTGATGATGCTTGTTTAAATGATGTTAACCTTAGATGGGACAGTGGTCGAAGATCTCAACTCACAGTTATCGAGAAGTGTGAAAGTGGAATTATTTATGTTGTGGCATCATTTTGTTGAGGGTTATAAAATATAAAAAATATTTAGTTGTTAGAATACGGAATAAATTTGTTATTACAATTTCTATAAGTGTTGAAAACGATTTCTGTTCATCAATGCATCCTTGAACTCGTTTTTTCATAGATCTTCTTACTTCTCTAAAAATACCGGGTTTATTTCCTCACCTAACTTCACAGCTAGCAAACACCCATTTCTATAATTATTCCTATACGCTGCGAACTGGCACTTTGCATACTAAGAGTGTTAAGCTGTTAAGTAGCCCCATAAGAAACAATCTAATGGATCTAAATCTTGAGAATGAGGTGGTAAAATTACAGGACCCCCTTGTTCTATCTATTGCTCAGTGTGGGAATCAAGTTTTAATTTTAAGTTCCAACATTAAACGGTAAGGCGTTGTGTTCTCATTGGCTATTTCTTATTCTGCCAGGTTTTCTTTAGGATTAATTGTTATTGTTATGTCTTTGTCTACCGCGGTGAACCTAATTTTCTAGCGGCAAGATGTGTTTTTTGCTTAAATAACCGTAGCGACATGCCGCTGTTTTAGGATAATATGTGCAAATTTGATTGCTTGTCTGGGCGACAATAATATTTGTTCTGAAAACATTAAATGCATATTGTTTCTTTGTTTCTCTAACCGTTGGGGAATTGTGTTGCTAATGGAATATTTGAAAGCATTTATTTTATCTAGACAAAGAGTAGTATTGATCCTGAAAACATTGGTTGCATTTAATTACAATATTTTTATTGCATTTGAGCAATCGTTTCCCCAAAGCTCAGGATGATAAGCTTTGTTTAAACGTGCCCTCACATTATGACTGAGATGTGTTGGAGCCCCGTCTTGCATAAAGTACATAATATTAGTCCTTAAAGCATAAGGCACATCATTAGCAGGTCTTGTACAGTTGTGTGCATAAAAAAGTCGTACAAGGTTTGTATGGTGTAAACCTGCCTATGATGTTCTAGATTTCAATAAGAAGTAGTACACGTATGTTACATCCATTATATTAAAAAAAAATCTTGCTACATTTTGTCCTGAAGTATCGAAATAATTATTTATTATTAAAAAAATGAAATAAATATAATAACATAACATTATAACAATTAACTCAATAACAAAAATTGATCAAAGCTATATTAATATTTGGTCATAGCGCCATTATTTTCTATTATTTTGTTTAGTCTATTTGGTATCGAAGCATAAAGATTTCTTATCAGATTGATGTCATTGACTAGTTCGTCCCACGTTTCTTCTATGAAATTTATCAGCTCATCCCTTGTGTTTGGTCGTAAGTTAACTTTGTAGATTTTTTTAGTCATAAGACCCCAAACATGTTCCAAAATATTAATGTCGGGACTTTCGGCGGGCCACATTAGTCGCTCTATATTTTGCCGTTCAAACCATTCTGTTATGATTGCTGCATTGTGGACCGGGCAATTATCTTGTTGGTTAATAAAATTTTGATCGGGAAAATGTTCTGAAATACTAGGTAACATAATATTTTCCATAATGTTTCCATACGTAATAGCGTTAAATCTTTTATTGACAATCCAGCACACGCCCAATCCTCGAAAGCTTAACCGAGCCCAAACATTTACCGAAAATCTACCGGATTTTTCTGAATTATGAACAAATTCTTCATTAAATCTTTTTCCTGCAGGTCTGTACACTCTTATATTTCCTGTAAAGCATGACTGGAAAACTTTCTCATTGGTAAATACTACAATATTCCAGTTTTCGCGTAAAATGTTATTTAAAGCGAAAATAACTCTTGCCTGTTTATGTTCATGTCCCAGGATTACCTTTTTGCAGGCAGCATAGCTTTTTGGGTGCGATTTTTTAATTCTGCCACTTGCTGTCGATCTTGATTCAGGAAATGCTGTAAGTCGAATGGCATTCCGCGCTACTTCAAAGGGATTATCCTCCAAATACTGCAAAAGTGCATAATCTTGTTCTTGGGTACTTATTTTGGGTCCCCAGTTGGCTTTTTTCTATTCACGTTACCCTCGATCTCCCCTCTGTGCTTTATGTTTTGCACGGTCTTCTTATTCACATTTATAATATGGGCTATATTTCTTATGGGCATACCATCTTGTAAATAAACAATTATTTGAGCTCTTTTTAAATTATCTAGCTGAGGCATTGCACTATTTGCACTAGAAAAATGTTAAAAGCTCGTTTACTAAAAAAATTGTTTGAATTTTGACACTACTTGTCAAAGTCAATAAGAGGATCAATTAAGATTAACAAGCCTGACTTACAATAGCCTATACCTGCTGTACGAGTTTTTTATGCACACAACTGTACCACAGCTCGTAAAAAGTCTAAGAATGATTTAACGTTTAATCTGTTTGGTAAGATGCCGCCCAGATATTTATTTTTCTTGATGCTTTTATTCAATAACCGCATGCGGATTTTCGTCGGGTCATAATATGTGATGGGTTGTGGAAATTTATAATTTTGTCTAGTAAATTCGACCTCATTATGTACAAGGTACCAGTAAATTCGACTATCAATAGTTTTGCATCGCGACTTTAAAATTTCGACACTCAAAGAATATTATGACGCGACGTTAATACAAATCCTCTAATTATTGAAACTCATGCTCAATCTCCCCCAGGCTCCACCTACACATGTTCTAAGAATTGGCTACCTCCAGGAAGTATTGGCGGACCTATAATAATTCTTTTTTATATTACTTTATGTAAAGGATTATGCGTTAAAAATAGCCATTGCCGTATAATGTACCTAAAATATCTTATATGTTTATCTTACCCTGGACTTGGAAATGCCTAATTTTATAGGTTACAAAATTTACGAGAGTTATCATCTTGTAGAAAGTTGTTCAATGAAGTAAGGGCCTTAAGTAAATATTTAAATTGACCGAGCTACCATAAATAGTAAAACAAGGAGCATAACCTAGAATTCATTGAAAGTTTGGTGTAATTACGTTTCTCACCTTTTCGGTAGCTTTCCACGACGCAGGAACATAAAACCTGGTTCTCCCCCACTCTCCGACTGAAGTTCTTTTATTTCAATGGTGTCATCGGCTAAATAATATCTAAATTCAAGATAATGAAGATATCCGTATTCTGTCTTGATGTCATCCCAATACGCTTTAAAATGCAATACCTAAATATTTTAAAAATTTAATGTTTGGCATAATATGGTTATTTAATTACGTTTATCAGCTTAACGGGAAGATAGAGCGTAATGCACTGGTTACCTAAGGGTTAAACAAACAGAGAGGAGATGCTTGGTCGCATCTCAACATGCCAGTTTTTGAGGATGTGTTACAAAAAGTGTTGAATTCAAAAAATATGTCTTAAACTACTTTCATATAGACGCGAATTGCGAAACGCGAATAGCGGATTTGACTTCTCGCGGTACGCGCAAAGTTGCTATTTATGGATTGTAAAAATAAATATACTGGGTATTTCAGAAATACGGTACGTAACTTAAGGGGTGTAGCAGCTGCCTTAACTTTGATTATCTCCACTGTAAGCGTAGTTTAAACGTTAGTTAAGGAAAATAAATTATTAGAATCACTTAAAAAGTCTGTTAAAGGAAATAGGCTTCGGCTGGAAAAAAGATGAACTGAGGCGAGGGCTCATGAAACTTTCCCACGTAGCTTTCACACGACTGGTAATTTTGAAAGAATATATGAAAAATAAAGAAACGTCCTTGTACTAATTCGTTTTTTATTGATGAAACATGGATTATTTGGAATGGCATCATTGGTCGATCTTGGCAAGATGAAAATAAAGAAGTGTTAAATCTACTAAAGTTGATGTTAAAAGAGGTCATGCATTAAACAGATATATAAACTATGGGAAATTTTCCTAGGTGAAACATATTTTTCTAGGTATACCGGGTGTTGCATCGTCGAGCGGGACATAGGAAATCCCATGTAATTTTAAAAGGGGTCAATTATTGGCTTCCCTAATTATTTTAGAGAAAAATTCTATTTAGGTTTATTAAAGAGCACTAAAACCCACATTCAAAAGAATAACTTTAGATATTTTTGATGAGCCCGTTTACGGGTTATCGCCGATTTCTTTTCAACCATTTCTATTTTTTATGGCCCCGTATTTGCGGGCACCAGTCAAGGTAAAAGATGACTGTCAAATAAAGTTGTCATTTTGAAATGTGTGCTTTATTGTTATAAAAACTCGTACATCGAAAATATTAAAGGTGTTTTTATGAGTACAAATTAATCTGAATAAAACTAAAATAAAGTATCCAATTACAAGGTTAATTATGACATTTTACATGTTTCAATATTTTACTAATTAATAGGTAGGTACTATTAAATTGTTAGAACTTTAGGATTTAAGATGTTCAAATATTCCTCTAAAATGACAACTTTATTTGACAGTCATCTTTTACCTTGACTGGTGCCCGCAAATACGGGGCCATAAAAAGGAGAAATAGTTAAAAAGAAATCGGCGATAACCCGTAAACGGGCTCATCAAAAATATCTAAAGTTATTCTTTTGAATGTGGGTTTTAGTGCTCTTTAATAAACCTAAATAGAATTTTTCTCTAAAATAATTAGGGAAGCCAATAATTGACCCCATTTAAAATTACATGGGATTTCCTATGTCCCGCTCGACGATGCAACACCCGGTATAATACTTTATGCTGGTAGTGAACATGGTTTTGTTAAGGGCGCAAAGGCAATTTTTTCTTCTAAAACTAGGCTAAGTGACTGCAATGGAGAACTAAATCAGCAAAATTTTTTACAATGGTTTGAAAACCAATGATGTAACAAAGCCATCCGTGATTGTAATAGACAACCATACCATGTTGTTGACAAAAATACCTTACACATCATGGAACAAATAAGCTACAACTCAAGAATGGGAACTACTAATAATATTGAGTTTGATTATACAATGTTCAAAGCCGAACTTTCACAAATCGTTAATAGCTTTGTACAAGAGATTTTGTATGCCCTCATTTTTACATAATATTCTTAGGTAATAAACTGAAATTGTTTTTAGACGTAAGCCACCAAAAAAATATTTAGTTGATGATCTGGCTGAGCAATATGTATGTTTAATCCGATTAACCATATTTGGGGGATAACCAAATATTATTATAACAGACATATTGGTCGAGATGGCAGTCCAGAAACTGACTGTATGAATATGTGGAAAAAATCATTGCATTTTGCTACTTCTGATGTTTGAAAAGAATCGATTCCGCACACAGAAAGCGAGATTTTAAAATGGTATACGAGTATAGTAGATTATTAACGTAGCTGAGAATGTACGAAGACCTCGGGTTTCTAGGCCTCGTATTGAGAATATGAACTATTGAAGAGTTTCTGTAGGAATGCTAATTCAAGCGATTGACCAACGCCTGCAAAGAAAGACGTAGTACCAAATCCAAGGACATTTAGGTGTTTGCAACTTACGAATCAAAAAACATTAAATATAGCAAAATTGCAAAGTTAGGTTAGCTTTAAATAACATGGACATGACAATGAAATCTCATCCATCTGAACTTAGCAGTTTTATGGATTAACCCCATCCTATACAATTGTAACAAAAACCTACCTTAGATTAATTACTTTAGGTTTAACTTGAGGATAAATCTTCATATTAATTCTATAGTTAATTCTAACCTATACAATTGAGTCCAGCAGAATGTTCATAATTTGGGCATTAAGAAACCGAGTTCAGTTTTAAACGTATTTTTTTTACTAACACTATTTTGCCGGTCTGTATAATATTGTATGCAACCTTTTTGGTCAGAAACCGTCCTGAACGGGGGCCAAACTATGTTTTAAGATCATAAAATTATATTATTATCGGCTAAGGTTTACAAGTTATAGAGGTTAATTAGTTACGTGGGTAAAAAATGAACCATTTTATCTTCCATTCAATCCCAATTGTAAAGATTGGGATTAAGTAAAGAATCAGTATGAATACTTGCGCTTAAATTAAACCTAAAATGAATCTAAGGTAGGTTCTTGTTGCATTTGTATAGGATGGGATTAATCCATAAAACTGCTAACTTCAGAGGGATGAGAATATCAAAATTGCTTTCTGTTTTCACATTTCATTTGTCAGTCATGTCCATGTCATTTAAAAGTAACCTAATCTTGCAATTTTTATTTTATTCAATATTTTTTGATTCGTGAGTTGCAAAGACATTAATGTCTTTAATGACTTTGTACCACGTGTTTTTCTTTGCAGGCGCTGGCGAATTAGTCGAATTAGCATTAATGGAGAAGTTGTTGATATTCTAAGCCTTGCAATGGATTTTGGATTTATCCAATAGTCAATATTCTCAATATGAGATACGCAATTTTATAACAATTACGAGTTAACTCATACCCAATCCACGAGTTGAGGGTTAATCCTAGGGTTGGAGGTAACCTCTAATTATGCTATTTATTTTTACTACTAACTAGTGGAGTAACCACCACCTTTAAGTTAATCCCAACCTATAAAATTGGGCCTTAAACCAATTTAAATAATCCTTTAATTCACCTTTCTATCATTTTCTAGAAACTTTCCCAAACTATCCTTGTTTCTGTTGGGCTTTCTTGGCTGCAGTGCATCTTTATCATGAGATCGTATTTGCATATATGGATCTGCTGGAGCCACTATTGGGTCAGGCACAGGTATTCCACAACGGTTTAAAAAAGTTCGAGTGAACTTGTCACAATTGGTTATTTTAAAAACTCTACTATACAGTTCCACTTCTTTGCCAATATTAAAATCAATCATGTCGTAAAAATTCATATCCATTGGCACTGGCAAACGAATTCTTTGTCGTGATATTAGAGTACCTTAAATAAATCATTCAACAAGTTACTGAGACTCAAGAAAATTATACAAAATTCAATTCACTATATTTTTTTAAATTATTTTTAATTACGGAACCAAGCCCGATTCTTGGTAAACTTTATCGGTGTTGCTAGGGTGATAAATATATAAACTTAGTTTTTGGTTATTGCGCTAACAAAGGAAACTAAAAACTCGAAAGTTTCAATATTGACGGTTATACCGGAAATAGATGTCAATTTTAGTACATACACAAATACAACATGATTTTTTTGTTATACTTTTGGGTTCTCTGTTATATTCTTAGTAAATTTTAGACAACATATTGTTTCCTCAAGTCTAAGAGATTTTGAGATCTACACTTTTTGTAATTATTATTAAAATTAATTTAGTACAATAATACTACTTTTTCAAATGTGCTATAGAAACAAATATACAGACGTACTGTATACTACAGTAAAATCTCTCAATAGCGACCACCCTCGGGCAATCAAATGCTGGTCGGTTAACAGGGGCGGTCGATTAACAGAGACAAATTAAAACAACTGGTCTGCATTTTACAGTGTTTGTTTATTATTAAGTATCTAGATCTGTAAATAATTTTAAATATTTTTGTTTTAATTTAGCAGAACTAAAATTAAAATAAAAAATATGTATATACTGCACGTGAGTCCTAACGTATATATTATACAATGTACTGTATGTTTACATTGAAATTCTTATTCTTAAAAATAATCAGAAATTAATGATTGCTTAATATTTTTTATTTTATTTTTATAAAATTCATATTCACATTTTAATAGCAATTGAGAAATATTTGTAGATTTGTAAAAATTGTTAACATTATTAAAAAAGTTTTCTATGTCTCTCAAACTTACACAACTTAAGGTTCCTCTTACTCTGTCTCAGAGTTGGGAGTAGTTTCATCCGTTTCTTGGATCTCTTCAATACACTCGATGATAGTCAATTCTGTATTTTCTGTTGGCAAATCGTTATCAAGAGAGGCAAATTATTTCAAGTTCACAAATGTATCCTTAATGTTAGGAAACAGTAGTGCTAGCGGAATATTATCTTCTTCTTCGAAGTCGTCAATATTATCTGTATTACAAATAAATTAGGCTTTTATAAAGCATTTTTGTTATTGTCACTGGGGACAAATTGCGCCAGGCCACCGAAACCCATATCAAGGAGTTGGTTACGTAAATATTATTTTCGATTTCTCGAAGAGGACAACCACTGTCTATACATGTTAAAAGCCTCTTAATAAGGTTGCTTCTGTGAAGCATTTTAAAATTCTGGATAATGCCTTGGTTACATGAGGTACTATTGGGTGAAAGAAATATAAGTTTGACATTATCCAGTGTAATCTTGGGATGAGACATTGGATTATCCAGGAAGAATACCACTCTTCTATTCTGCTTCAGTAGAGGAAAACGGAGAGAGCGAGGCCAGGTGGTGCTGGTGGTGCAACTAACCCAGGTGGTGCAGGTGGTGCGTTTTACGATCTAACCCGGGTGGTTCGGTGGTGCGTTTTATGATCTAACCCGGGTGGTTCGGTGGTGCGTTTTATGACCTAACCCGGGTGGTTCGGTGGTGCTGTTTACAAAATAACCCGAAATTAAACCCGACTTTTTACGACCTAACCCGGATGCTTTCATGAGGCGGCTTCTTATCTAACCCTAATTTGAACCTGAATATTTATGAACTGACCCGAGATAAAACCCGACTTTTTACGACCTAACCCGGATGCTTTCGCGAGGCGGCTTCTCATCTAACCCTAACTTGAACCTGAATATTTATGAACTGACCCGAGATAAAACCCGACTTTTTATGATTTAACCTTAGTGAAACGCCGCTGCTAAAGCGGGATAATTAAATCCCAATTTTTATAAGCCATCCTTAAACCCAACTTTTTACGATCCGACCTGAGCCATCCTTAAACCAGACTTTTTATTATTTCCCCTTAGTTGAAACGCCGCTGCTAAAGCGGGATAATTAAATCCCAATTTTTATAAGCCATCCTTAAACCCAACTTTTTACGATCCGACCTGAGCCATCCTTAAACCAGACTTTTTATTATTTTCCCTTAGTTGAAACGCCGCTGGTGGGTAGTAAAGCGAAATAAATCCCTAATTTATATGGTCTAACAAGATAAGTATATAATAATCTTTGCATATAACCGTCTGAGGATACCCAAACTTCCCCTAACATATTTCTCCGCAACCGGGGAAAAAGAGGTAGAAAAAGTAAAATAACAACTCCAAGTGTCTTTGCGAACAATCGGCAATAAAATAGAGTATTTCAGTTTTTAATTTTTCGTAAATAAAAGCTGGTTAGATTAATAGTCTCTGTGAATATAATAACATAAACAAAGTGATATGCCGTAAATTTAGGAGTACAGTATAAATTATGCCTCTATTAAAATATACCGCAATAACTAACTACCAAAGGATTTTTGATATTTTGAATATATTTGATGCTCATAGCATTATCACATTTCCAAAGGCTCTAAATTTTAGAAAAATGTTCTAATAGAATATGTCTATCAATATAAAGTAAAGGTATTGTTAGGTTTTTTTAAAAAATACGACCTACAACAGTCTCTGCTACAGCATGGCTGACTCTGTAGAAACTTCTGTGAAACCATAATAATTATATCAATAATCGAGTTGTCGTTATGATAATATTTTCTTCCAATATCCGACTCCACTATCCATAAAAGTTATGTTAGGAAATTCATAATTGAGCGCATTGTAATTTTTTAAAAAGAAATTCACTTCACACACAAAGATGTAGCCATTCAATCCATGAAAATAATGCAAGTCAGTATGCGTATGTTATGGCTAACTGTTTAAATGTCTATTCCTTCCACGTTTATCGGAAGAAATACTTTTTTTTATACTAGTATTTTAGTTGAAAATAAGATCATAAATCATCTATACAAAACAAGCGTCCCTTATGGATTTGAACGAAAATCATAGATTCGACTATTTTCATGAAAAATAAATCTAAGTACGGAATAATGCAGGAAGATTATCTATTTTCTTGGTTTAGAAAGTGATGTAGTTAAGATTTATAACTTAGGAATAAATAAATTATTATTAATCTTTTCGACCTATTTCTCTTGCATATTTAATTTCTTTGATAGTAAGAACTAATCTTTTTATTTTACAAAGTAAAAAAAAAGCTAAAGATCGGCGTTGTCAGTCAGGTATAAGAACTGATTTAACACGATGGTTTTTGTACAAACGTTCACATACAATTGTATGCTTTTTAACCAATTGTGTCGGAAAAAATGACGATTTATAGATTAGATATTTAGACGAAGAGCTAACCTTCTCAATAAAGTATTGATTATTACCCTGCTAGCTAGACAACACTTTTTATGTTAGTCAAAAAAAAATTTTTTTTTCGGACGCTATTACAGATTTCATCGTTAACTAACAAACATTAAGACCAAAAAATTAGCGTGCAAGATGAAATGTATAGGTTCACTTCATTTCTACATTATTTTACAACTCTCAATCGCATTAAAAACAAGATCGAATAAAAAACAACTTATGACATATGGACGAAAAATGTTTTTCGGGCTATTTAGGTTAGCGACCGCATTACGTCTGAAATACTACATTTTTCGAGCTTATAACATAATTTACTATTTTAACGTTAAAATAGGGGAAATGACGTATCGAAATGGTTACTTTTTTTTTGTCGGTCACGAGATTATAGTTTCTTTTAAAATGAACTCTAATATTTACAACACAAATTATCCTTTAAGCCACATTAGTTTAAAACTTGTCTGTCGCTTTCCCTCTATTGTGAGTTTGATTAAAGTATAGCGTAGTATATATTTAGATGAATTTCGCAAATGTTGAATACTTTCAAAACTGAAAAAGCCGCCCTTTGCAATAAATATCTCCGTAGAGTTAGGTACCCTGCAGATTAAGGGTATTTCAGCGGATAATCATATACAAATTCAAAGATTTTGTCTATTTTAATGGATTAACAAACAATATCTATAGGATGACTTTACTGATAAAAAAAAAATAACAAAAATCTATAAAGTCTAGGCTCACATGAAATTCCATAAAGAGCAGCTGCATAGCCTTATCACATCAAACTATATTTTTATTTCGTTCTATTGTCAAAAGTCTGTGTTTAGGAGATTATCGTTCATTTTAAAATGAACTCTAATATGTACATCACCATAAACTACCTCTTAAGCCGTCGTAAAAATACACTTTTCGATTTACCTCTATATTGATTTTCTAATATTAAATATCTACAATAGTCGAAATTCGCTCGCTAATACCTATATATGCAAGGTTTCTTCAAAAAATGACAATTTTGTTGTTTAATGGCTTGAAAAAATGGAAAAAGGAGGTTTTTGCATCCATTTATTTCCAGATGAGTGTTAAAAATACTTATAAAACTCGGTATACCGAAGATCAAGCATTAATGAGAGGGTTGAGTCCTGTTTGCCAAATCCTGATTTATAATTTGACGTTGGCAACGGTACAATTTTTTAACATTTATCATAAGAGGCGTATATTTTTGGGGCTTAGATCTACCAGTTTATCCACGCCCCATTTATTGTTAGTGCTTTAGTAATTTTACTTTCCAATTATTTTTTACCAAAACGCGTAGTTGAAACAGTGTCTATATCAGACGATATAATAAATTTTAAGGATTAATTTGCTTACAAATACACTTCAATTTATTTAGGCTAAAGCAGCCAGACATATACTGGAACTACGAAAACCCTATTACAATTTGGTTGCCTAGAGAAAATTTTGTAAAAAACATAGCTTTCTACACAAATGCTTGCACATTATGTACCTATCATTTTAAGATACCTGGCGACATCAATGTAAGCATTGACATAATGACGCAAGATATAGGTAGGTACTAGAATATTCAAGATTTCTATTAACGATACACTTCAGCATACATGCGAGATGTCATTAATGTCTACGGAAGGCAACAGACATACCAGCTATTTTTACATGGGATTCCATAGACTTGAACGCTTCTTGTTTAGAAATATTTGATGTCATCTTGAGGAGTTCCGTATTGAAGCATCAAACCTACCTGCCAAATAATTGACGAAATATGGGATATCATAAAATATGTCCCCCATCGAACTAAATGATCCTATAAACCAGCTTCACAGACCGTAATTTGTGATGCTAACACGATTAATACGCAATAGAACAAGATTAAGAAACAAAATTTAAAGTAGCTCTTTATCACACGAAAATAATTAAATAATTTACGGTTACAGAACAATAATTATTTTAAAAAGCTGTATAACTAAATATATTATGTTATTAGGAATATTCTGTCTAAAGTAACAGCTGATCTTAGTCGAAAATGAGATCGTATTATTGATTGTTGAATTCGTTAGGTATGAAATAAAATTAGAGATTTCGTCTATTTTTTCACGATTAAAAAAGAATACCTCTATTTAGCTAAAAATGAAATGATTACAGTGGTAGATTAATTCACTTTACCAAGCATGTAAACTACTAATTTTGCAATAAATATCTTCTATATTTCTAGGTAGGTTTACTCGAAAATGTTGGGCTATTTTCATCAAAAATCCCGATACGAAATTGAAAAATTTGCCTATTTTTGTCGGTTTACAAAGTGATAGTGGAATATTGGTTTGATCAAAGAACAATAATTATTTTAAAAATGTTGTATAATTAACTAAATGTCGGTGTTATCAGGCAGGCAAGAAGTTATTTATCTGAATCTTATTTGTACCATTAGCGTTTATATACAAATGTTAGTGGTTTTCAAAAATTGATATCTCGGAAATTATTAGGTTTAGACTTATAATACGCTTATTAAAAAATAATGACTACTTTATGCAAAATTAAAAAATATTATAAGATGTAGGGTATCCCAGTAACTTAACCAAAGATTTTCGGTCTTCGTAAAGCTTTATACGTTTCTTCAGCGTACCAAACATTCACTTTTTTTAAATATTGACATCGGGTTAGGATTCTGAACATAGGATTAACATCACTCCAATAGTGAACATGTTGCGTTGTCACAGTTCCATTCGTCGAAAAGTAAACAAAACCGTTTGAGCTACGTGGGGAATAAATAAAGTTGGCTTGTTGAAAAATTTTAATATTTATTAAGGTAAAAGACTATAAATATATCGATACAACACTTTGGCATTTCTAATACTACAAACATGAATATCTAAAATGTGATATTTACAACTATCAACTCTCTCTCCCTTCTCTAATTTTGGTACACCAATGCTGTCTTCTAAGTTTATAATATATGGCGTCCTGCAGTTTAATTCCAAAAATGTTTTAACTAAAAATTCCTCTTTAACACGTCCTTTAACGTAAATAATGTCTGCGTCTATCAGATTGTTGGATATGATATTATGTAGTTCCTTGTAATCGGTATCACCATAATTATAAAGGATACCATGATGATTTCCAAATAGATATTTGACTTGTTTCTTGCAAGCCTTACTTAAGGTGTCGAATGGTTTAACTGGTTTAAAAAAGTAACTTTTCATACTATTCCCATCATAAATAGCCAATTCTTTCGCGTAAAATTCAGGTATGTTAAATCCTTGAATATCGACTACAACGAACTTCATTGTCTGAAGACTCAAATCAAACAAGTATATTTTCATATTTTTATCGCTCTTAAGTTCGATTTCAAAAGCACACCCCCACTTTTCGATAATTTCACAGTCTTAGCACATAGATCCTATATTTTTATTTACGATCAATTCATCTTTATTCGCCAATCGTCTCAAACTAGTCTGCTTTTGAAAGTAATATAGCCTTAGTATTCAGAAAATATTAATAATATCGGAGTCTAAAACATCCTTGACACTAAAAAATCATTGTGTTTCCTAACAAAACCCATCATCTTGTCTATTTAGCTTGCTTTCCTATTGTTTAGCAGGTTAAATAAAATTATTATTTTGCTCTTTTTGTCTGTACTGAATCGTTAGGGGAATACGTTTCTAGTTCTATAAGAGAGACAGTTAAAATTTATGTAAGCAATCAAAAATCCTACACTATGAGCTACTTAGTTAAAATTTCATATTTCCTTCCTGGATCAGGCAAAATTTGTGATGTGTCGGACAAAATTTATAAAAATACGAAAAAAATGCTGGATGCATTTTTAGCGTGACTTTCTATTTAATACCATCTTATTTCAAGCTATAATTCGGTTGTCAAAATGAGAATAAAATAATTTTCCCATGGTTTATGTCATCTTAAAAAAGTCAAAAGGTTATATTCTGTAGAGGGTCAGATACATTCAAATTTAAATATTTTCTCCAAGAAGAATTTTAAGATAGTATTATAGTAAATAAAAATTCTATACCTCCAATATTTCTTGGAAACATATCGTGTTCTAGCGACATAACCCAAAAGTACCTATATTCAGAAACGCATCGTACTTTTCTTGTCAATAATTGTCTCATTGTCCCATCCATTACATTATTATAATCTTAAAGCACCTGTTACCAGCATTATCTGTTTTATGGTTTTCATAAAACATAGCGATTACCGATGAAAATTAAACGAAAACTTAATAAATAACTTTTTTTTCAACTGAAATAGACTGATTTTCAATGGAAAAATGTTACTTATAACTAAAAATGAATATAAGACATATACGCAATGATATTTAGAATAAATCAATGTTTTCTAAAATTACTATGAAATATTCACAAAATCGTTTCGTTATAACCAAAGTAGCAAGGCTTGCAGATTTCGTATAGAGTTCAAACGCGATACTGAGATGATTTTTTTTTTTTTATATTTTTGTAGGATAATGCACCACTACGTTGTAAGTACTTGAGAGAGGACTTTCTTGAAAAATCCTCAAATTTCTCTGCAATTTTGTTCCTTCTAGAGTTAAATTCACACAGAAAACCCCGTATTCTTATCTTTCAGGTTGGTATATTAAAAAGGGCTTATTAGTATGGTTTAGAAAACAAGCAATATTAATTAACGGATGTTTTTTCGTCGTATGAAGAGTTGAAAAATTTTTTTTTTTTCCACTCCAATGGTTGCGATGCAGAGAGTCGGGTTTCATCATAATCTTTCAGGGTAGCTCAGGTTTGATTGCATGTAGAGAGTCGGGTTTCATCATAATCTTTCAGGGTAGCTCAGGTTTGATTACATGTACTAAGGTTAGTGCTCCTTGCAATCGGTTTCAGGTTTGACGCGCCCCCCTCAGGTTTGTTCAGGTTTCTCAAACGTTTGAGAAACCTGAACAAACCTGAGGGGGGCGCGTCAAACCTGAAACCGATTGCAAGGAGCACTAACCTTAGTACATGTAATCAAACCTGAGCTACCCTGAAAGATTATGATGAAACCCGACTCTCTACATGCAATCAAACCTGAGCTACCCTGAAAGATTATGATGAAACCCGACTCTCTGCATCGCAACCATTGGAGTGGAAAAAAAAAATTTTTCAACTCTTCATACGACGAAAAAACATCCGTTAATTAATATTGCTTGTTTTCTAAACCATACTAATAAGCCCTTTTTAATATACCAACCTGAAAGATAAGAATACGGGGTTTTCTGTGTGAATTTAACTCTAGAAGGAACAAAATTGCAGAGAAATTTGAGGATTTTTCAAGAAAGTCCTCTCTCAAGTACTTACAACGTAGTGGTGCATTATCCTACAAAAATATAAAAAAAAAAAGATCATCTCAGTATCGCGTTTGAACTCTATACGAAATCTGCAAGCCTTGCTACTTTGGTTATAACGAAACGATTTTGTGAATATTTCATAGTAATTTTAGAAAACATTGATTTATTCTAAATATCATTGCGTATATGTCTTATATTCATTTTTAGTTATAAGTAACATTTTTCCATTGAAAATCAGTCTATTTCAGTTGAAAAAAAAGTTATTTATTAAGTTTTCGTTTAATTTTCATCGGTAATCGCTATGTTTTATGAAAACCATAAAAACAGATAATGCTGGTAACAGGTGCTTTAAGATTATAATAATGTAATGGATGGGACAATGAGACAATTATTGACAAGAAAAGTACGATGCGTTTCTGAATATAGGTACTTTTGGGTTATGTCGCTAGAACACGATATGTTTCCAAGAAATATTGGAGGTATAGAATTTTTATTTACTATAATACTATCTTAAAATTCTTCTTGGAGAAAATATTTAAATTTGAATGTATCTGACCCTCTACAGAATATAACCTTTTGACTTTTTTAAGATGACATAAACCATGGGAAAATTATTTTATTCTCATTTTGACAACCGAATTATAGCTTGAAATAAGATGGTATTAAATAGAAAGTCACGCTAAAAATGCATCCAGCATTTTTTTCGTATTTTTATAAATTTTGTCCGACACATCACAAATTTTGCCTGATCCAGGAAGGAAATATGAAATTTTAACTAAGTAGCTCATAGTGTAGGATTTTTGATTGCCTACATAAATTTTAACTGTCTCTCTTATAGAACTAGAAACGTATTCCCCTAACGATTCAGTACAGACAAAAAGAGCAAAATAATAATTTTATTTAACCTGCTAAACAATAGGAAAGCAAGCTAAATAGACAAGATGATGGGTTTTGTTAGGAAACACAATGATTTTTTAGTGTCAAGGATGTTTTAGACTCCGATATTATTAATATTTTCTGAATACTAAGGCTATATTACTTTCAAAAGCAGACTAGTTTGAGACGATTGGCGAATAAAGATGAATTGATCGTAAATAAAAATATAGGATCTATGTGCTAAGACTGTGAAATTATCGAAAAGTGGGGGTGTGCTTTTGAAATCGAACTTAAGAGCGATAAAAATATGAAAATATACTTGTTTGATTTGAGTCTTCAGACAATGAAGTTCGTTGTAGTCGATATTCAAGGATTTAACATACCTGAATTTTACGCGAAAGAATTGGCTATTTATGATGGGAATAGTATGAAAAGTTACTTTTTTAAACCAGTTAAACCATTCGACACCTTAAGTAAGGCTTGCAAGAAACAAGTCAAATATCTATTTGGAAATCATCATGGTATCCTTTATAATTATGGTGATACCGATTACAAGGAACTACATAATATCATATCCAACAATCTGATAGACGCAGACATTATTTACGTTAAAGGACGTGTTAAAGAGGAATTTTTAGTTAAAACATTTTTGGAATTAAACTGCAGGACGCCATATATTATAAACTTAGAAGACAGCATTGGTGTACCAAAATTAGAGAAGGGAGAGAGAGTTGATAGTTGTAAATATCACATTTTAGATATTCATGTTTGTAGTATTAGAAATGCCAAAGTGTTGTATCGATATATTTATAGTCTTTTACCTTAATAAATATTAAAATTTTTCAACAAGCCAACTTTATTTATTCCCCACGTAGCTCAAACGGTTTTGTTTACTTTTCGACGAATGGAACTGTGACAACGCAACATGTTCACTATTGGAGTGATGTTAATCCTATGTTCAGAATCCTAACCCGATGTCAATATTTAAAAAAAGTGAATGTTTGGTACGCTGAAGAAACGTATAAAGCTTTACGAAGACCGAAAATCTTTGGTTAAGTTACTGGGATACCCTACATCTTATAATATTTTTTAATTTTGCATAAAGTAGTCATTATTTTTTAATAAGCGTATTATAAGTCTAAACCTAATAATTTCCGAGATATCAATTTTTGAAAACCACTAACATTTGTATATAAACGCTAATGGTACAAATAAGATTCAGATAAATAACTTCTTGCCTGCCTGATAACACCGACATTTAGTTAATTATACAACATTTTTAAAATAATTATTGTTCTTTGATCAAACCAATATTCCACTATCACTTTGTAAACCGACAAAAATAGGCAAATTTTTCAATTTCGTATCGGGATTTTTGATGAAAATAGCCCAACATTTTCGAGTAAACCTACCTAGAAATATAGAAGATATTTATTGCAAAATTAGTAGTTTACATGCTTGGTAAAGTGAATTAATCTACCACTGTAATCATTTCATTTTTAGCTAAATAGAGGTATTCTTTTTTAATCGTGAAAAAATAGACGAAATCTCTAATTTTATTTCATACCTAACGAATTCAACAATCAATAATACGATCTCATTTTCGACTAAGATCAGCTGTTACTTTAGACAGAATATTCCTAATAACATAATATATTTAGTTATACAGCTTTTTAAAATAATTATTGTTCTGTAACCGTAAATTATTTAATTATTTTCGTGTGATAAAGAGCTACTTTAAATTTTGTTTCTTAATCTTGTTCTATTGCGTATTAATCGTGTTAGCATCACAAATTACGGTCTGTGAAGCTGGTTTATAGGATCATTTAGTTCGATGGGGGACATATTTTATGATATCCCATATTTCGTCAATTATTTGGCAGGTAGGTTTGATGCTTCAATACGGAACTCCTCAAGATGACATCAAATATTTCTAAACAAGAAGCGTTCAAGTCTATGGAATCCCATGTAAAAATAGCTGGTATGTCTGTTGCCTTCCGTAGACATTAATGACATCTCGCATGTATGCTGAAGTGTATCGTTAATAGAAATCTTGAATATTCTAGTACCTACCTATATCTTGCGTCATTATGTCAATGCTTACATTGATGTCGCCAGGTATCTTAAAATGATAGGTACATAATGTGCAAGCATTTGTGTAGAAAGCTATGTTTTTTACAAAATTTTCTCTAGGCAACCAAATTGTAATAGGGTTTTCGTAGTTCCAGTATATGTCTGGCTGCTTTAGCCTAAATAAATTGAAGTGTATTTGTAAGCAAATTAATCCTTAAAATTTATTATATCGTCTGATATAGACACTGTTTCAACTACGCGTTTTGGTAAAAAATAATTGGAAAGTAAAATTACTAAAGCACTAACAATAAATGGGGCGTGGATAAACTGGTAGATCTAAGCCCCAAAAATATACGCCTCTTATGATAAATGTTAAAAAATTGTACCGTTGCCAACGTCAAATTATAAATCAGGATTTGGCAAACAGGACTCAACCCTCTCATTAATGCTTGATCTTCGGTATACCGAGTTTTATAAGTATTTTTAACACTCATCTGGAAATAAATGGATGCAAAAACCTCCTTTTTCCATTTTTTCAAGCCATTAAACAACAAAATTGTCATTTTTTGAAGAAACCTTGCATATATAGGTATTAGCGAGCGAATTTCGACTATTGTAGATATTTAATATTAGAAAATCAATATAGAGGTAAATCGAAAAGTGTATTTTTACGACGGCTTAAGAGGTAGTTTATGGTGATGTACATATTAGAGTTCATTTTAAAATGAACGATAATCTCCTAAACACAGACTTTTGACAATAGAACGAAATAAAAATATAGTTTGATGTGATAAGGCTATGCAGCTGCTCTTTATGGAATTTCATGTGAGCCTAGACTTTATAGATTTTTGTTATTTTTTTTTTATCAGTAAAGTCATCCTATAGATATTGTTTGTTAATCCATTAAAATAGACAAAATCTTTGAATTTGTATATGATTATCCGCTGAAATACCCTTAATCTGCAGGGTACCTAACTCTACGGAGATATTTATTGCAAAGGGCGGCTTTTTCAGTTTTGAAAGTATTCAACATTTGCGAAATTCATCTAAATATATACTACGCTATACTTTAATCAAACTCACAATAGAGGGAAAGCGACAGACGAGTTTTAAACTAATGTGGCTTAAAGGATAATTTGTGTTGTAAATATTAGAGTTCATTTTAAAAGAAACTATAATCTCGTGACCGACAAAAAAAAAGTAACCATTTCGATACGTCATTTCCCCTATTTTAACGTTAAAATAGTAAATTATGTTATAAGCTCGAAAAATGTAGTATTTCAGACGTAATGCGGTCGCTAACCTAAATAGCCCGAAAAACATTTTTCGTCCATATGTCATAAGTTGTTTTTTATTCGATCTTGTTTTTAATGCGATTGAGAGTTGTAAAATAATGTAGAAATGAAGTGAACCTATACATTTCATCTTGCACGCTAATTTTTTGGTCTTAATGTTTGTTAGTTAACGATGAAATCTGTAATAGCGTCCGAAAAAAAAATTTTTTTTTGACTAACATAAAAAGTGTTGTCTAGCTAGCAGGGCAATAATCAATACTTTATTGAGAAGGTTAGCTCTTCGTCTAAATATCTAATCTATAAATCGTCATTTTTTCCGACACAATTGGTTAAAAAGCATACAATTGTATGTGAACGTTTGTACAAAAACCATCGTGTTAAATCAGTTCTTATACCTGACTGACAACGCCGATCTTTAGCTTTTTTTTTACTTTGTAAAATAAAAAGATTAGTTCTTACTATCAAAGAAATTAAATATGCAAGAGAAATAGGTCGAAAAGATTAATAATAATTTATTTATTCCTAAGTTATAAATCTTAACTACATCACTTTCTAAACCAAGAAAATAGATAATCTTCCTGCATTATTCCGTACTTAGATTTATTTTTCATGAAAATAGTCGAATCTATGATTTTCGTTCAAATCCATAAGGGACGCTTGTTTTGTATAGATGATTTATGATCTTATTTTCAACTAAAATACTAGTATAAAAAAAAGTATTTCTTCCGATAAACGTGGAAGGAATAGACATTTAAACAGTTAGCCATAACATACGCATACTGACTTGCATTATTTTCATGGATTGAATGGCTACATCTTTGTGTGTGAAGTGAATTTCTTTTTAAAAAATTACAATGCGCTCAATTATGAATTTCCTAACATAACTTTTATGGATAGTGGAGTCGGATATTGGAAGAAAATATTATCATAACGACAACTCGATTATTGATATAATTATTATGGTTTCACAGAAGTTTCTACAGAGTCAGCCATGCTGTAGCAGAGACTGTTGTAGGTCGTATTTTTTAAAAAAACCTAACAATACCTTTACTTTATATTGATAGACATATTCTATTAGAACATTTTTCTAAAATTTAGAGCCTTTGGAAATGTGATAATGCTATGAGCATCAAATATATTCAAAATATCAAAAATCCTTTGGTAGTTAGTTATTGCGGTATATTTTAATAGAGGCATAATTTATACTGTACTCCTAAATTTACGGCATATCACTTTGTTTATGTTATTATATTCACAGAGACTATTAATCTAACCAGCTTTTATTTACGAAAAATTAAAAACTGAAATACTCTATTTTATTGCCGATTGTTCGCAAAGACACTTGGAGTTGTTATTTTACTTTTTCTACCTCTTTTTCCCCGGTTGCGGAGAAATATGTTAGGGGAAGTTTGGGTATCCTCAGACGGTTATATGCAAAGATTCAAGCTTCTAAAAAAGTACTAAGGCAAGTAATTATCAATTTGAATTTATGTATGTCGAAGGTAATGTGTTACTCATAAATATACATGATGAAAACATTTATTGTTCGATTGCATGTAATTTTTAAGAGTCTAGAAATAAGCAAATAATGTTCTTTAACGTTTCTTTATAAACATCTCGAGTTACCTGTCCTTCCCCTGCATCATAGAAGGGTATTTGCCGACAAAGTTTGACCATTTTTTATGGTTCGAGAGTTGGGTATTCTTCGCAGATGTAAACTGACGTCATTTGACTAGTCGAAACTTGTTAGATTTTGGAGCTGCTACGCATTATAATTTTAGTTTATATTCTTATTATGAGATTTTAAAATTATGTATGTGTTTGTTTAATTCATTGTAAAGGATTTGAAATTAGCTGGTCTCCAGAGTTATTCAAAATAGTTAAAGTAAATATCTAATTGATTTTTTTTTAGCGCTAATTGGGATTTTAATTAACTACCTCAGAGTCGGTATACACTATATTTTGCAGCGCAATTGCTTTCACACCCAGTAATGTATTATGATTTTTTTGGATGGTCGTTATATTGTGAGTTTCTTAAGTTAGCCAGATTAATAATAAATTAAAAAACCAACGTGATTTGCTTATTGTTGCCATTGAGAATTAGGGTTGTAAAATATTTAACAACCCTATATTTTTATGCTCGTGTTGAAAATAAGTTAAGATTGCTACTTTGATGCCTACGCCTAATATTCATAATTTTATTGGGGGTTCTACCTGATGTCAAATACAGCTTATGATACCTATCTAGTGGGTATTTTCAGTTTAAGGACCGAATAATATAGAGTTATTGTGCATACATCATCGCAAACAAAAGGTAGCTTTTTATATTATTTCGTATTTACAATCCATTTAACTACAATTTTACACTGTGAATTAATTTTTTTTACTTTTTTTCCTGAAATTGTAGCCTATTTACTTATATTATGATATTATCCGAAATTTTTATAAAAGCATTATGAGGGCTTTTACCTGATGGCGAACACAAGTTGTATAGTACCTATACCTGCTTGGTATTTTATACGTATTTAAGTTTTATTTACTTTTTATTACTCTGTTCTCATTACAAGATAGTCCTATAATTTATCCATTTCCAGTACAAAGAAATCTCTAGTTAATGGTTCTAGATGGTAATTATTTTATTGTATTTTATATAAGTGGTGCAAAAATTGGAATCAATTATTAGATATGCTACTGAATTTTAATGAGGGTCCTTCGGAATAATAAATAAAGGTTTATGTCCCTTTCTTTTTAAATCGAGTCGGCAGAGGGTTTGAGAGGGTTATTTAGGTATAAATAATTATTGCGGGGTGACAAATGTACCGCATTATTATACTTATCTTGTTAGACCATATAAATTAGGGATTTATTTCGCTTTACTACCCACCAGCGGCGTTTCAACTAAGGGAAAATAATAAAAAGTCTGGTTTAAGGATGGCTCAGGTCGGATCGTAAAAAGTTGGGTTTAAGGATGGCTTATAAAAATTGGGATTTAATTATCCCGCTTTA
The DNA here is from genome assembly GCA_963920685.1 of Polydrusus tereticollis. Classification (NCBI taxonomy): domain Eukaryota; kingdom Metazoa; phylum Arthropoda; class Insecta; order Coleoptera; family Curculionidae; genus Polydrusus; species Polydrusus tereticollis. The sequence continues at coordinate 49,634,477 of OY987327.1, read as the reverse complement.
GCAGCGGCGTTTCAACTAAGGGGAAATAATAAAAAGTCTGGTTTAAGGATGGCTCAGGTCGCATCGTAAAAAGTTGGGTTTAAGGATGGCTTATAAAAATTGGGATTTAATTATCCCGCTTTAGCAGCGGCGTTTCACTAAGGTTAAATCATAAAAAGTCGGGTTTTATCTCGGGTCAGATCGCATCGTAAAAAGTTGGGTTTAAGGATGGCTTATAAAAATTGGGATTTAATTATCCCGCTTTAGCAGCGGCGTTTCACTAAGGTTAAATCATAAAAAGTCGGGTTTAAGGATGGCTCAGGTCGGATCGTAAAAAGTTGGGTTTAAGGATGGCTTATAAAAATTGGGATTTAATTATCCCGCTTTAGCAGCGGCGTTTCACTAAGGTTAAATCATAAAAAGTCTGGTTTAAGGATGACTCAGGTCGCATCGTAAAAAGTTGGGTTTAAGGATGGCTTATAAAAATTGGGATTTAATTATCCCGCTTTAGCAGCGGCGTTTCACTAAGGTTAAATCATAAAAAGTCGGGTTTTATCTCGGGTCAGTTCATAAATATTAAGGTTCAAATTAGGGTTAGATAAGAAGCCGCCTCATGAAAGCATCCGGGTTAGGTCGTAAAAAGTCGGGTTTAATTTCGGGTTATTTTGTAAACAGCACCACCGAACCACCCGGGTTAGGTCATAAAACGTACCACCGAACCACCCGGGTTAGATCATAAAACGCACCACCGAACCACTTGGGTTAGTTGCACCACCAGCACCACCAGCACCACCTGGCCTCGTTCTGTCCGTTTCTCGCTACTTGCTTCTTCATGTTGGTATCAAATCTGTGAAGCCATGTTGTCATGATGTCTGCTATCATCCACGATTGTTTATTCGAGACCCATTGAAGAGGTAACTTATCGATATGTGCACCCTTAAAATATCGAAGATTTTTGCTTTTGCCTATAGTAAGTGGCTCTTTCTTCTCACCTTCGATATTTGCACAGAACAGAATTGTAAATCGTTCGTTTGCTCTTTTTTTTCTTGTTATCTCTTAATGTATATGTTTTTGTTGGCAATGCACGATAGTAGAGACCTCTCTCATCGGCATTAAATACATACATTGAGGCATACTCCTTTATAATGGTCAATAGTGTTTCTTTCCAAGCAGTTACATCATCGAAGGTAATATCGTGCCGACGATGGAATTTGTCTAACCATCCATTTTTGATGCGTTGAAGTTCCAAAATCTAAATCTAGTCCTAGACATTGAGCAGTTTCGAGGGCTTTTGCTTGAATTATGGGCCCAAATATTGGTAAGTGCTTGTTTTGCACCTTACAAAACCAGTCAAAATCTACTTGGTCCACAGTCAGTCCTTCGGTTTTGGGAAATTTTCTTTTTTGTTCACCGTTGCCACTTTCTTGAAACAAAATTTCTAACTTCTGCTTTATTTTGATGCAAAATAGTCACTTGGGTCTTATCCACTTTCAAAATTTTCCGCCAATTTCCAGGTACTTAAGCCAGTTTTTCTACTTTCCTCGATTATTTCAATTTTTTTGCTGAAGGAAAAACAGTTTCTTTTTCCCGCCATCTTCAAATATCAACGTTAGTCCCAAATTGAATGGATCCGCCTGCTATAAATTAATTAGTGTCTGTACCTATATTTCTTAAGAATTGTCGGGTCGGGTTTTACTGCTCCTAATGAAGAGTGTTTTTAGCATTAATGTTTACTAAAAATTCCGACGATGAGTGTTCGCGGTCGTTTAACTGTAGTGTCGGTAACGAGGAGTATAAAATTATTTGATTTTCATTTTTAAATATGGGGAATTCATAATAGGTCGTTTAACGCTGGTGGTCACTTTATCGAGGCGGTCGCAAACAGAGGTTTTAATTATTACTGATGTTCGTAAGACGCCAGGAGGAAAATTGTTATATATGCTTTGGTATATCTAACGCGAAATAACACCAATAATCGAATTCATAGATAAATGGCAGTTAGTTCAGTAGTAGTATAATATTTGTTTTAAATGATAAAAATATTAGTTTCTAAAAAACGATAAATAAAAGTAAACTTAAATTATTACATCTACAGTAATAAAATAAATAATACGTTTTATTTATTACTTGATTATTTTTTAATCTTTGATTATTTTTTAATCTTTGATTATTTTTTAATCTTTGATTAAATCCCAAATTGAAGTACCCATATAATTATGTTCATGTAGTTTTTATAGCACACTTGAAAAAAATATAATTTTTGGGTTCCATTTCGATGTTTAGGGGAACACCTTGATAACGGTATAGAGAGTGTATACTCATTTTAAAGAGAATTGCGCACAATTAACCTTGAATTGTGACTACATTTTATGCCAAGTTGGAGGATTTTTCGAGATTTGCTGATTATTTTGCTATACAACACCAAACAATGTAGATGTAGATGTAGATGCAGATCTCAAAGACTGGTAGACTTGAGCAAAAAATATATTTTCTAAAATTTACTTTAAACTTGAGCGCAAAATATGTTGCCTTTAATTTACTTAGAATTTATTGGGAAATCCAAAAATATGTTGAAAAATACCATGTTGTATTTAAGAAAACTAAAATTGACAGCTACTTCCGATATAACCAAAAGTGACAAAAACATGTCAATATTTTAGTTCAAGAGATCATTTCGACAAATCTAATTACTAGTTCTCCCAAAAGTTCCAATAGACGCTTGACGTGAATCACGCTGAGGTATGGGTAAAATATTATATCATCTCCAAAAACAAGTCTGGAAAGAGACGAGAAAACGCAATTTTTAAAGCTTTTTTACATTTATGTGGAGGGTTCTACAACTCAGCTCACTTGGTCTCTAAATTCCATACTGTTAGAGATATACTTCACAGGGACTTTGACATACCAACACTAACTCAATTTTATAACAAAATTATAACGGATTACTACAGACGGACGGACGTCGCTACAGATCCACTAATTCGACAAACTCATGTACAATCCCCGCCAGGCTCAACTTACAAGTTTCCGAAGAATTGGCTGCCCGAGCTATTGTAGACAGGCACTAATGCTGGTGGCCTCGACAAGCCCAGCTTTCCAGAATTACACGACACATAAGCAACTTAGGGCTCTGCCCAAACCAAATATTGATAAGAAGATTGGCCGACACAAGCATCAAAGAATAAAAGAAGTTAAAGGCACTGCCTGACTTAGAAGTCAAAGAAGATCCCAAACAGATTTTGACCTGCTACAGGGAAATGCCTATTATAGAGGAATACCTTTGGAAATTATTTTCAAACATATAGGATGTTTTACAACAGCGGGACAACGTGAACATACATTCTTTTAAATGAGACACCCTATATCTTATTTTGCATAAAGTTACAATAATTTTTTAAGTGCATTATAAAGCCTAAACGTAATAGTTTTCAAGATATCGACTTTTAAAAAATTACATTTTTGAACTTTGACAGCTGCTAGCTTTCTAGCGGTACGTCTTAGAGCAAATTGGCTTGCATTTTCCTATCTTATTTCATTATCTTCCAAAACTGTCAACTTTCGGTTAAACCGAATGAAACATAGTATTTTTGGCTTAAGGAAAGGATCTACAAAAATTGATGCTCTAATGCAAAAGAGCCTTAAATGAGGATACATACAGAAATAACACATAAGAGTATGCGAACAAAGGTAAGGCTATCAGGAATACCGTTAACAATAGATAAGGTTAAAAAAAAACATATACACTATCGGACAAAAGTAGAGCAACACTTTCGAAAAATGAAAGAAATCTTAATTTTATAATATTAAATGTATGATATCGTATTTAAATACATCGCGTGTTAAATATCGAAGTAGGCTGCTGTTATCGGCGGCAACAGCTTTCTCCAACAATCAGAACAAATGAACTGATATTGGCGTAAACTTTCAAATACAGTATTGTAATACGTCAAAAGTAAAGCAAGATTTTAATATTTTCCTAGAAAAGAAAGGACAGTTCAAAGAAGGTTGGTGGACGTAAAGTTATTTAGTAGACGCCCGGCTAAAAGCCCGTTATTTCGGCAAGGAATAGAGTGGCTAGGCTTGAATTTGCACGTCGACATTTAAATTCGACAGTAGACCAGTGGAAAAAGTTTTATTGAGCGATAAAACGCGTTATAAAATTTTCAATTCTGATGGAATGAAGCGTGTAAAAGGGCCAATCAACACAAGGTTTAATCCCAAATACGTTACACCCACAGTTAAACATGGCAAAGGCGGTATTTTTCTATGGGGTTGTTTCTCATGGAATGGGGTAGGTCCTTTAAACTTCATTAATGACAACTAATAACATAATACTTCTTAGCTATTGTAATTATTAAATGTGTTTAATGTTTTTTTTATCGTAATATGTAAAATAAAATACTGTTGACACAATTTGTTGCTTTACTTTTGTCGCACTTCATTTCGTCGATTTTTATAATTATAAATATTTCTCTACCTTCATTTTGTTTAAAGTGTACCAAAATATTGTGAAATATTACTATTATTGAATATTTCATTAAAATTAGCTGGGGATCTCAATCATATAATTAATTTTTTAAATTCAAAGAAATAAAAGCACTTTGTTGCTATACTTTTGACCAATAGTGTATATCGTTCAAAAATTCTAATTTTTTTGAAGGGCATTAATGGGTATAGAATTTGTCGAAATTTCATTATTCTTACATTTAATAATCAGAAGTGAACCGATGTGAAGACTTTAAATGCGCATTGTATTAACAAAATAATGTTTACCTTGAGATACTCCACTATTTTCTACTTTAGGCTCAGATACTTGAATAGTACCATCTTCAAGAAAATAGAAAATCTTTACATTGCGGACTTGAAATGGGGAGCCATGGACTTCTTGTAACGTTTCTTTAAAAAAAGCTTCAAAACATAGAATCTAAAAGAGGCCCTCGGTTAGAAAAGAACAGCGACTTTGGCTTTTGTTCTGAAAATATCATTTTATACACAATCTATAGATCTCATAAGTTTAATATATTATGACGCTAAGGCCAAAGGCGGCGCCAAGGATAGGTAGGGGAAGGCTGCTGCCCTCCACATCCTAGAAATTCAAAAAATATGAAAAATAGACAGATATTAGAGATACATTGATTCCTATTATACTCCAAGTCCAAAATATCCGTCAGTAGTTCATCACTAGCATATAGAGAGCTCCTGGCTGTGCGACTGCAGGAGAATTAATTCCAGTGGTGTGAGCATTTAGAAAAATATTAAATGCTTAAATTTCGTCGGAACGTCATATAATTCAGTAAAAACTAAATTTATTTCATTATCCCTTAAATCTTAATCCTATAAGACGACGACTTTTTTACTAGGATTTTAGTACTTGCGAAAATTTATCCGTAAATGCCTGCCCTGAACTTTTAATATTTAGATCTAGCTATACCTTCTCAACTGTATGCCCTTCATTGGGCCATGCTTTGTCGGTGTAATACAATTTTTTCCCTTTTTCCCGAAACTACCGTATTTATTTCAAATACTTTCGCCGCCATACAATAATTTAATTTCTTTCAATAATTAATAGGCTGTTTCGATTTCGTTTAATCTACCTAGAATTCATTTATTTGGTTTGAAAACTCTTAAAAATATTTTAGGAAAATATGTGTCCTTATTTTCAGCCATCATTTTATTAATTATGGATACTTAGTTCCTTTAGGAAAAAATATCCACTGATTTTGTAGCGAGTGGCGAATTTTGTGGCATCATCCAGGATTATTTTTTCCGTCCTCATGTCTGGGCTCCTCGACTACTTTCTTTTTTGTTATTTTTTTGATTAAGGCCTTTCAAAACCTTGAACACATTGCATGAGGAAAGTTTCGTTTTTTTTTTGTAGACAGATAAGTAATTGAATGCTCGTTAATATCCACATAATTTACTCAATTAAAGTCAGTTAACAACTATTATATACATTAAAGTTACGATACCCAGTATCCACGGGTTCGGCTCTGCCAAAATATATACATATTTGCTTTACACAAAACCTTAATAGGCGTACCAACGCCAAAGTGGTGTCCTCGACGTGAACTTTTTTGTGTAAGTGAGTGTACTTCTTGTAGCAGTGTTGTGTATGTACTGGGGCATTTTTTTAAGTGTCTCGCCCGTTTGACGATTTTCCTGCTGACTATAATAAAAAAAAAAACTAGGTATTTCCCAATTATTTTCGACAACGAAGCCAAATTCAATGTCAAAAAATTAATAGGATAACAAGTTTGACAGATAGGACACCATTTTGATTTTTTTTTAAATGGCAACCATCATAAATAACCACATGAGTAAATTGTATTTGGCGATCAGATTTCAAAAACATATAGTTGTTTATATTTATTTTCATCCGTTTCGGAAATACGGGCGTGCCTATTTTGCCTTCATCGATTTTGTCTTTTAAGTGTCTCACCCCTTTAATAAATAGACCTTTTAAGCTGAAAACCCCAATTTTTTTCACAGTAGCATAATTTCCCGAGACGAGACTATCTACGCTGTAATCAAACCCGACAGATAAAAAGTGACAAATACGACGCCATTTTGATTTTTTTAAAATGACAACCGTCATAAATAACCAGACGGGTGAATTGCATTTCGCGATCAGATTTCAGAAACCTATAGTTGCATTTATCTATTTGTAAGAAATGCTCACAGCCACCTTTAAAAAAATGGAACAAATATTGCTACATCTTCCAAATAACTAAGTTTCAGAAAAACGCCGGAACAATATAATTTATTTATTTTTTTCCGTTAACATTACTTTTTGGTTTCAAAGGTCTTTATGGAAAACATGAAAAAAAGATTAATGTAAATGCAGACAATCTATGAGCACAATTTGAATCCATCTAGAAATATACAGGTTGTTAACAAAAAAAGGATCCATGATAAAGGGAATGAGAAATTTAATAATAGGATCGCAAAATGCAATAATTCACTATTGTGGATATTTATGAGGCTTGTCATTTAAGAAAATTCAATATGGCATCGTATCTGTCACTTCTTGACATCTGTCGGATTTGAATATAGCGTAAATAGCTTTTATTTGTTTGTATTATGTTACGCTAAAAGGTCTATTTATTAAAGGGGTGAGACACTTAAAAGACAAAATCGAAGAAGGCAAAATAGGCACCCCCGTATTTCCGAAACGGCTGAATATAAATATCAACAACTATATGTTTTTGAAATCGGATCACCAAAAGCAATTCACTTGTGTTGTTATTTATGAGGGTTGCCATTTAAAAATATTCAAAATGGCGTCGTATCTGTCACTTTTTGACATCTGTCGGATTTGAATATAGCGTAAATAACTTGGTCATGGGAAATTATGTTTCTGTGAAAAAAATTGGGGTTTTCAGCTTAAAAGGTCTATTTATTAAAGGGGTGAGACACTTAACAAAATCGATAAAGGCAAATTTGGAACCCCTGCATTTCCGTAACGGCTGAAAATAAATATTAGCAACTATGAGTTTCCGAAATCGGCTCGACAAGTGCAATTCACTCGTGTGGTTATTTATGAGCGTTGCCATTTAAAAAAAATCAAAATGGCGTCGTATCTGTCAAACTTGTGAACCTATATATTTTTTGACATTAAATTTGGCTTCGTTGCGGAAAGTCATTGAGAAATATCTTATTTCTTTTTTAGTATTAATAGTCAGCATGAAAATCGTTAATCGGGTGAGACACTTAAAAAAAGTCCCTGTACATAAGCATAGCGAATAACGTCGCCCTTACTGACGCGCAAACCACCGACCGTACTACCGTGTGGGTCGCGACCCCGCTCGCGGATTTCAACCCGTCTGATCCCGAGATTTGGTTCACTATGCTAGAGTTGTAGTTATAAGGCCCCAGCAATAGCATACTCAGCAGCATCGTATTATGCTCCAGCTCCAGCATATCCTGCCCCAGCATCAGCATATCCTGCTCCGTTACCTGGGTATTCTACTTCAGCACCGGCTTATTATGCTTCAACACTGTGAATAAAATTTAATAACTGCCTATATATTTACGCAAAACAGTTTCTATGTAAACGACCCATATACTACGAAAACTGAAAATCTAACCATAAATTAATAATGAAAACACAAATTAATCAAGCAGTGCGAAAACCCTGCCGGCACGCTGATTTTCAAATCTTTCGAGTTGTGAATTCGGTTTCTCTGTGTTGCCACATTTATTCTCTCCACTATCAGAATCCCAGTATCGGAATCGCCTTACTATTTTAAATACATTTAGCTAATTGCGACCTCTATAACAACGTCGCCTCTTAATTTCGCTGTAATTGTAGCGGCAAAAATTATTTTAAGCATAAAAAACATTTACTTGTACAATATTTTTGTTCTGTCGCGTCCTAGATTTCGTGATCGGTATTAAATGAGTCCCTGACAGAATTTGTGGAATTTGAGTATAAGGTGAGAAATCAATGAAGAATGAAATGAAAACGTATCGTTTAAAAACGGCGTTAAAAACATACTATTACACTGTTAATGGACTTGGCAACACTGTTGCTTATCTGGGCTGACTGACTGAGGAAAGCAGAGCCCTGCAATTTGCGCCTCCCAACAATTTATTCCGCCGCTAACAACAAATTTTGCACAAACCCTGATAAGACTATGTTTTAATTAATTTTCTTTGAATGTTTTAAATTTTTTTATGAATTTTTCTTGAATAAAAATTTTAATCATTGTGTTTATTTGTCCCTACAATTCGTATTTCCCCCATCCGCTCTCTCATCTTGCCCACCTCTGGTCCATTGGCTGGCGACGCCCATGGCTAAGGCTGTTATACAATATCGGTGCAATAAAGGGTGAGTCCGAAGGAGAGCCATTTCTTGTAACAGGATATAAATCTCACCAATATTGAGAAAATTTTGTTTCTATAAAACGAAGTTACACGGATTGAAATAATTAACGACATATGTAGCATAGAGCAACCTCACGTGCCGATCAAACACATCACCTAGCCCAATCCAACAAGAATAAAGATGACAACGATATATCGATATTTTTGAAATAGCGATATATTACTTACAATGTATCGATATATTACCACCGATATATCGAAAAAAATATACATATATTTCTTTCAATATTACTATCACTACTCCTTTGTATTCGTTGCACAATACCAACAAACAAAATAATAGAGCATTCCATTGGTAAAAGAAGTGCGACACGAGTGCAAAATTTGTAAACCACTGAGAAACCGGTGCAACATTTCTCATTATCTCATCAGTTAACCGAAAACTAGATGAATGCGTCTAAAAATACAAGGTTTTGAAAAATATCTGTCTATATTGTATATGTTAAATATTATTTTGACCAGTAGTACTGATACTGATGAGGAGTATTATCCTTAGGTAATTGGAAAAATGAACTGAAGGTCAAATCTGTAAACCATGGGTAGTGAACTCGTGCAATATCTTTTATGCACTGAGTGGCATACCAGTGCCGCACCTTTTTTACTAGTGGAATTCGCTATAAATACAACTCCAAACCCAAATTAAACTTAAAATGATAAGCTGAGATCGGCAATCCTTGTCTATTTATCTAAAGAGATATAGATTATCAGCTGATTACAGGGTTTAACGGAGACTGAGCACTCACGATTCCCACGTTATATTATTTCTTGGCGTTTTCCATTCGTCTAATTAGTTCGCATTGAATGTATAAAAATGTATTTCCATCCTTTTCAATTATACAATGTGTACATAAAGTAAGGACCAAATTCATTATTTAATAATCTAAAAACATTTCGTAAAAATCCTCGGACACGTATATAATAATTTTTAATTGCGCATATTTTGACTTATAAATTTATTATACAGGGTAACTCATGAAGTACCTATATATGACATTATCTACGATTTTTTTAAATAGAAACCCCTATATTTTAGTTCAGATCTGTAATCTCCAAGACAGCTGATTTCAAAAGCATAACACACTTAGGGCCTAAAATTGATAGTCTCGTCGCTACAGGGTAAAAAAATTATTTTTTAAAAGTATTTTTAATTTAAAAAGATAAAAAAATAAAATAAACTATTTAATTAAGTGTTGAAATTGTCCTCTTTCTTGTGCTTGGCAGTACCCCAAGCGATCAATAAACTCTTGTTGGACTTTTATTTTGGTTTCTTCCGAAATATTCCTGCATTCTGTTGTTATTCGATTTTTTAAATCGTCAATATTGGCTGGTCTTATTTTATAAACAACATTTTTCAGGTGACCCCACAAGAAGAAGTGCAGTGGTGTAAGGTCTGGAGACCCTGCATTCTGTTGTTATTCGATTTTTTTAAATCGTCAATCTTGGCAGGTCCTATTTTATAAACAACATTTTTTAGGTGACCCCACAAGAAGAAGTGCAGTGGTGTAAGGTCTGGAGACCTAGGCGGCCATTCAATAGGCCCACGTCTTTCAATCCACCTGTTCGGAAAAACTTGATTGACATAATGGCGCCCTACTGCTGCATAATGTGGAGGTGCGCCGTCTTGTTGGTACCACAAATTTCCATCTAGAATTTCGGATATAAAGTAACTAGCGTAGGGATAAGAAAGTCTTAAAGAAACTGAAGGTAATTTAGCCCGTATACATTGTTGTCAAAAAAATATAGCCCAATAATTTTGTTGTTCACTATACCCGCCAAAACATTAATTTTTTGAGGATATTGAGTATGATGCTCACGCATCCACCTGGGATTTTCTTGTGCCCAAAATCTACAGTTTTGCCGGTTTACTTCACCATTTAATTTAAAAGTAGATTCATCCGAAAATAGGACATTTTCAACAAACAAAGGATCTGCGTTACATCTTTCAATTAATATTTGACAAAACTTCATCCTACGATCTGGATCATTTTCATTCAACTCATAAACCAGTCGGATTTTAAACGAATGCCATTTTTCTACCGTTAATATGTTATGAACGGTCATAGCAGCCGCCTCATGACCTATGCCAATCCGGCGGACGCCGTATGGGGATCTTTTTCTATAGCTAATAAAATATTTAATTTTTTATCATCCGGAATAGCTGGACGGCCTTTTCTGGAAAGATCTTCCACAGAACCCGTTTCTCGAAATTTTGTTTCAAGTTTACTTACAGTCTAGTGATTCGTCCTTCTGGGTACTTAGCGTTAGACAAAATGCAAACTTCTTGTTGGGTACGAATCCTATCACCATATCCAATCATCATAAGAATTTCTATTCTTTGTGTGGGAGATAAACGCATAGTAACTAAATATTAAAATTAATTTTATTACTTCTACTAAACTTACTAAAAAAATTCAATATAATGATTGCATGTCATTATCTAAATACCATTGTTACATAACAGCAAATAAGCCTACTTAAAAAAAAAACATAACAGCAAATATGCCTACTTTTAAAAAAAATGTATCTTAAATAAAATTATTTTACTACCCTGTAGCTACGAAACCATTAATTTTAGGCCCCAAGTGTGTTATGTTTTTGAAATCAGCTGTTCTTGAGAATTACAGATCTGAACTAAAATATAGGAGTTTCCATTTAAAAAAATCGTCGATAATGTCATATCTACTACATGAGTTACCCTGTATAACAAATTTAAAAGTCAAAATATGCGCAATTAAAAATTATTATATACGCGTCCGAGAATTTTTACGAAAAGTTTTTAGATTATTAAATAATTAATTTGTTCGTTACTGATGTGCACACTGTATAAAATGAAACAGGATGGAAATATATAAATTAGCTCAGAATCTAGTTACCTATCGTGAATTTGTAGCTTTTTTTAAAGAGAACATCGATATAACTAATATATCGATATATTTTATTGAATATATCGAATATATTGATATATCGTTTTGATATATCATTTGATTTGCTATATCGATAGTTTTATGACTTTCCTATCGCGTTTTTTCGGTTTATGAAACACGGCTTCCACGAGAGCATCTATCTGATTATTGTTTTTGTGTTATAGTCTATTTTAGAAAGGTGTAGAGTAATTAAACCTCATTAGGTATGCAAAGGGACTACAGAGAGACCCAACGAATATTTAAGCCACTTTCATAATTTGGCATTGATTTCATTGCAAAATCTTTCTTTTCATCAAGTGCAGGTAGTACCACCCGGGTTTGGGTCAATTTATAGGTTTTGCCTATTATTATCCATTCACAAACACTGAAAATGGCGTGACAAATGCGTGCCGGTAGGATATTCTTAAAAAGGAAAGAATTTTATTTTAACAGTATAAAAATTAGGCGTTATGTACGTAGTATTAGCTACACTCATTTTTTTATTAAACATTTTAAAAAAAATACATTATACAGAAATTGAATTAGACTCGTAAAAATTATAATAAATTAAATTATACTCGTAAAAAGGAAATAATTTGATTTTAACAGAATAAAATTTAGGCATTATGTACAGGGTCTTCCAACGAGGACTGAACAGGGGCTCATTTTTGAGCTTCCTTGTATTTAAAGAAAAATCCAAAATAGCCAATCGATGTACTTTTTCCTGCAGAAAAAAAAATGAAATCAAAAATTTATTTGAACCAGAAACAAAAGAGTTAAGTTATGGATAAGGTGTTTTTTAAATGGAACATAGCTTTTTTTATACGATTTTTGGAACTAGTGATTTTTTTTTTTGTCCGTTCTGATTAAAATATTTAATATTGTGACAGCTATTTTTATTAAATTTTAATGTTTTATCCAGTATAATTTAACTTTAACTTGTTTGAAACGTACACTAGGTAATAAAGGTATAATCACCTTTGAATCCTTCAAAGTCAAAAAATTTGACAAATTTACTATAATATTGCCGAAATGAAATATTCATTAGATGAGAGATTGCAGATTGTTATCTTGTTCTACAAATGCCAAGAAAATGCAAGAGAAGCAAGGAGAAGATTTATTGCAAATTTTCACAGAAATATATCCGTCAATACTATTCTAAGGATAAAGAACCTATTTGAGGAAAATAAAACATTACATGACAGAAAAAGAAATCCAGAAAGGAATAGAAATCGAGACCGTGCCATTGTGAATTATTTTCGACTGAATCCAACCAAATCAATTTCGGACGCAGTTCGGGACGTTCAATACGGCGGCGGTGTAAGACGCAGAAGAGTTACCCAAGGAACTGTTCACAGGACTTTAAGAAATCATAAGTTTAAGTCTTATCATATCCTTCCACTTCAACATCTAACACCGGCACAAAAAGAACTTCGCTTCCAATTTGTTTCCCAAATTGTGATTCGGAAAGAAAACGAAGACCCTAATTTATTCAGAAATATCTTATGGACTGACGAAGCCACATTCACAACATCGGGGGTTTTCAATAGACATAATAATCATCACTGGGCCGTTGGAAATCCAAGAAAATTTCAGACAATTAAATTTCAAGGAAGGACTTCAATCCATGTTTGGTGTGGCATAAAAAATAATAGAATTTTGGGACCAATATTTTTTAACGGGACTTTAAATGGACAGAGATACTACGAGTTCTTAGAAAACGAAATTGAGAACTTTTTGGAAGATTTACCATTGGAAGAATATCAAAATTTAATTTGGCAACATGATGGGGCCCCTCCGCATGCCGTGCGTGAGGTTACTCAATATTTAAACGGACGCCATAAAGAATGGATTGGTAGAAATGGAACCTATGCTTGGCCACCCAATAGTCCCGATTTGTCAATATTAGACACATTTCTTTGGGGCCATTTAAAGAACGTGGTATACAAGCAGCGAAACCACGATATTGAAGAGATCATGCAGAAAATTGTGAATGAAATAAATCGCCTTAACCAGGAAAATCACCGTATAACAGCAAGTTTGGAAAGGCTACAAAGAGGTTATCGCACATGTTTCGAGAACAACGGAGGTCACATTGAACAACTAAATTATTAATGTTTTTTTTTTTAATTAGTATAGAGTTGGATTTCTTTTTCTGTCATGTAATGTTTTATTTTCCTCAAATAGGTTCTTTATCCTTAGAATAGTATTGACGGATATATTTCTGTGAAAATTTGCAATAAATCTTCTCCTTGCTTCTCTTGCATTTTCTTGGCATTTGTAGAACAAGATAACAATCTGCAATCTCTCATCTAATGAATATTTCATTTCGGCAATATTATAGTAAATTTGTCAAATTTTTTGACTTTGAAGGATTCAAAGGTGATTATACCTTTATTACCTAGTGTATGTTTCAAACAGGTTAAAGTTAAATTATACTGGATTAAACATTAAAATTTAATAAAAATAGCTGTCACAATATTAAATATTTTAATCAGAACGGACAAAAAAAAATCACTGGTTCCAAAAATCGTATAAAAAAAGCTATGTTCCATTTAAAAAACACCTTATCCATAGCGTAACTCTTTTGTTTCTGGTTCAAATAAATTTTTGGTTTCATTTTTGAATTCTGCAGGAAAAAGTACATCGATTGGCTATTTTGGATTTTTCTTTAAATACAAGGAAGCTCAAAAATGAGCCCCTGTTCAGTCCTCGTTGGAAGACCCTGAACCTACATAGATTAGGTACACTTATTTCTTATTAAGCATTATAAAAAAATATAAAATACAAAAAATACATTATACAGAAATTAAATTATAAAAAATCATAATATTCTTCCTTATCTGAGGAACTGTCATCTCCTCTTGACGTTATAATTAACGGGTCGACGGTCTGATCGATCAGGTTGTCAGGATCCCATATTTTCTCCTCTTCTTTAATGACATGATGGACTGCTTTTCGCCAGTTCTCTGGAGTCACTTCTTTAATGGCTTGATCAAACAGTAGCTTAACGTCTTTCATTTTGAATGTCGTGTTGTGTCTTGCTACAAATCCTTTCACTTGCGCCCATATAAGTTCTATAGGATTTAGTTCGCAATGATATGGCGGTGTGCGCAGCACAGTTACACTAAGTTTTTCTCCTATATCTTCCACGGCATATTTCGTAAAACGATGTTTGTGTAAATTTGCTATAGCTAATAGTTCCTTCTTTATCAAATTATCTTTAATTCAATACTAAGTACCGGTACTTTTGACACTGATTAACTCATTTGACGGACGATTAAAATAATCAGGGTTTTGAATGTGTCAATGTCAATATAAATATGTTGGTTTTGGCACATTGGAAACCATGATTATTTTAATCGTCTATCAAATGAGTTAATCAGTATCAAAAGTACCGGCACTTGGTGGTTAACCAGTCGATAATTTCTTGTTTTCTCCAAGATGAAGTTGGAGTCTTCTCTGTGCGTCGTAAATTATAGCTTGCGTTATCCATAACTACTACTGAATCAGTTGGAAGATATTTAATTATTTACCAAAATAGTCCTCAAAAACATTGGAATTCATGTCCTCGTGGTAATCTCCCGTGATGAACTACTGAAAGGTTAGCAAACCTTCTTTTAAAAATCCCTCTTCGCTTCCAATATGGACGATTATTAGTCTCTTCCCTTTACCTGAAGGCACCTTAATACCTATTGACAAGCCTTCCATGAAAACTTGGCGGGCACTGGTTATATTTTTGTCTTGCCATAATTTTGGTACTATATAACCTTCATTAATCCACGTCTCATCAAGATAAAAGATTTTTTTCTGCTCTTTTCTGTACTGCTGTATACTTCTCAAGTATTTTCGTCGCCAGCAGACAATTTCATCGCTTTCCAGTAAAAATGATTTATGGTTATGCTTTTCCCAGACAAAATCCATATTTTTTAAAGTGGTCCATAAAAGTTTTCTAGTTATAAATGGAATATTGTCATCCTGGCCAAGCTCTATAAGAATCTTATCTAGGGTGGATATTTCTTTTTTAAAATAAAAAGAGTGAACTTTTCTTCGAACTACACTCTTGGTGTCTTCATCAAGGACTTTTACTGGTCTCCCTGAACTTTTTTTGGAAGGTTCCACTTGACCTGCTGTTTTTCTCTCCCGCAATAATTTAAAAACGGTGGACTTTCCAACTCCAGTCATTCGGGAACATCGGTTGACAGTTTCTTGTACAGTAAAATTCGGATAATCGTATTTTATGCAATCATGTACATTTAAAATAATAACTTTTAACATACTGATAGGGGAGAATTATTGGAACATCTTTTTGTTGGTGTGAATGTCGCCATTTTATTACTAATCTTATATATATATAATCTTAACAGCAAATACTGATGCGTTAAAAAGGCCAGAGCCAAACTCGGTGCCTGTTAAATGGTACCTGTTAAACGCAAAACGTAAATTTATAATCTACTACCTAACTAATCCCTACACAATATTTCGATTTTGACACTTCAGGCTAGAAAACATACCTTTCCTAATCCTCTTACGCAATTACTTCAAATTTTAATATTACAAACAATACTATTTTATCAATACCCGTTAACCTAATTCTCTAAAATTTTTGGTTAGTTATTATCATAAATAATTTAATGCACAAAGTTTACCTGCGCTTATGGCCGACACCGAAATTGAGCCGAACTGGACGGAATTCCCCATTTTATTACTCTACACCTTTGTGAAATAGACTATAGTGAATTTTGTGACGGTTTGTTTAATAATAATCTTTATTCAAAACAACACAAGTTACAATTTACACAATATGATTGAAATTAACTGTCACTTATAGTTAGGTACTGTATTAAATAGGCGAAGTTCATCCCTTACCGCTACTCACTTAAATGCTCAATATAAGAAAAAATATAAGAAAAAAAAAACAAAAAAAAACAATAAATAAAGACTAACAAAATAATAATATACAATCGGTACACCTGAAAAAGCATTAATCACGGGAATAAATGTAGTAAGTATTTATATGACATAATAAAGAAAAACAGCAAAAAGTATATAATAATAATATATACCAGAACTAAAAGAGAAAGAAAAGTTTATTAACTATTTTATAAGTATCTAATACACTTTTAAGCTTCCTCTTAAATATAAATGGGGACAAGCTTTTCATACTATTCGGGATTTCATTATACATTGCCGGAACGTTATAATATGTGAATGATCTTTCAAAAAATGTTGTTCTATGAAGAGGAGGTGTCAGGAGACCTCGGAATCTCAAATTCAAAGTGTGTACGTTAGATCTAAACATTAACTTTCTGTAAAGATATGATGGTGTTTTTGAAGGAATAACTTTATGATAGAAAGTTGCATAATGGATACGTCTTGTTTTTTTCATTGAGAGACATCCCGAATCTTTTAATTTATGGGAAATGTTTTGATATTTCCGAATGCCATATATAAATCTTAAGGAGTAGTTTTGAATTTTTTGTATTCTTGGTGAGTTTAGGGCCGTCAGACATGGACCATAAACTGTGCTACAATAGTTGAAGTTATAGATAAAACAAGGGATTCACATAATTTTTTTTTTAAGTTTCATATTTACTTAATCTGGATCATGTTCGTTCTTTAAATCAGTCGGGGACTATTCATTTCCATTTGTATACAGGTAAGCTTCTCAGCGGGACTGAATCTTTAAATTCGTAGCTCGTTGAGGTAGGAGGGGTGGTAGACAGCAACAGAGAACTGTGTTTTTTTAATTATTTGGTAATCGTTCTCGGTCAGTTTATTGTGGTGGAGGGGGAAGGGGAGGCTGGGCAGGACTGAGCCTACTGAGCCAGTCTCTTGGTAGTCTGTATGATTTGAGTGGGTTTGAGTGAATGTGTGATTGTATGATCAGCGGATTTAGGGAAACGTCTGTCCATTTGTAGTAGTTGATAATAAGTTTGTCAATATATTCAGCAATTGTCGGCATTTGTAGGTCATTATGTAGCGTATGTATCATCGCGAAGCGTGGAGCGTTAGTCATAATTCTGAATACTTTTAGTATATTTACTATTTTTCTGGAACTATATAAAAATTTGAGTTTACAAGTAGAACTCCCAAATTCCTAGCTACAGTCAAAAAGGGCACAGGTACGTTATTTATATAAATCCCAACCCGGTTACCGTTTGTTTATTTTTGTACTTTGGTTTTGAGTTTTTTCAGTGGCGGCTTTCCAGACAGTATAATATTATTATATATATATCTACATTATTATGAATTTTAAACGACTCGCAAACTGCCAGCGAATAACCATATTACTTTTTAAATAGTCCTTGTAAGCCCAGACATCATAGTCCCATACTACGCTGAGCCGCCTTAAGCTTTTTTGCGAGTGTAGCCTCCCTCTTGCTTCTTTGAATAAGCACGTAGCTTCAAAAACTTGCTTATGTCTATCCCTTGCCTGATATTTAGCATTGATCTTATCACAGAATAATGTGACCACATTGTTGAACTTTTTATTTTTTGTTTGTTAGCCAGTTCAGAGAAATACGCTAAGAGTACATTTTCAGAATTATTATTTTTGATGTCTTTCTCATTACACCATCTCTGGAATCTTTTGAACGCAACTTCATAGATACTACTGGATTTGGTTGGCAACAAATTGTCCACGACATCTGCTGCAATTTTGGCAACCTCCGGGGCCGTACAGGAAAATTCTGATTCTGACATTTTTATTTAAAGTAAAGCTGGATTTATAAACTCGAAAAGTTGGTGAGGTTGAGGTTCAGTTGGTGTTGGAAATAGGAGTTCAATTTAAGTATTTACCAGGGAACAATTTGAAAATTTTCTATCTGAAGCTCCTTATCAGAAGTATTTGGGAATTAAGGTAAATTTAGATATTACGTTAAAGAATACAAGTTTCTTTATTAAATATATTATGGTATTTGTAGATTTTACTTGTTATTGGTATTTCTAGTGCATGCCGATATGAAGAAATTGTAAAAATGACCGTTAATGACATATAAGACTTAGGATCTGCCATTCACATCAGAATTCTTGATAGTAAAACTAGGAAACCCGATCGTTTACTATTGTTGGAGAACAGTATTTAAGCATATATAAAAAATATGCATCATTACGCCCAGAAGGCATGAATGAAAAAGTATTCTCTTTAAAATTTGTAAATGGTCGCTGTTGTCGCATGATAATGGGAATTCATAAGATAAGTACTGTTCCTAAGGAAGCTGCAGTCTTCGTAAAATTACCTGATGCCACAGAATATATCGGTCACTGTTTAAGGAGAACTTCAGCTACGCTGCTTGTAGATGCAGGTGCAGACATTAAGTGTTTAAAGCGCCATGTGGGATGGAAATCCAGTAGTGTAGCTGAAAGGTACATTGAGGAATCGATGACCAACAAGAAAGAGATTCCGAAAAAAAATTTACAACCTCATTTTACTGAACCAATCCCTATTAACATTGACATAAATTCAACAGCAAGTGGTTCCACGGAGGGTTTAACGCTAGAAAATACAAAAACAAATCAGGATCGCAACATCGCAACACCTTGTGTTAGTTTTTCTGGGGCCACAATAAATAACTGTACTTCTAATCTTATGTTTAATAAATAGTTCATTGTTGTATTTTTTAAAAATACACTACTTGTATTTTTCAGCGCTATTTATTTATGACACACACACTTTTTCTTTCGCTCTCAGCGGAAGAAAAAATACTTTTACTTCAGCTGCCTATAGCAACCGACTACTGTAAAAAAGCAAAACTTTAACGTCAAAAAATTAGTAGAAAAATATCAAGTTTATTGACGTTTGAAGAAAATAGTATATTGTTTTATTAGGAGCAAAAGCGATACTTTTTATGACGAGTCTGAAAGTTTGCCGGACGAACAAAGTGAGTCCGGCAATTACAGACGAGTCACAACAAGTTGCTTTTACTACGAATAAAACATACTATTTTTTCTTCGAACCTCGCGTCGTTAAAATATAGAAAGATAAAAATACAAATTTAAAATTTTTTTCATTTAAAAATGTGTTCGAGTGTCGAGTGAGTTTCGAATTTTACCTGCTAGCGTTGTTATGGATTTATTTTATTATTGTATTGTTTGATACCAACGCATAATTTGTTATAAATTAAATAGCTGTACTTTTAATCTGATTTTTAATAAATAGTTCATTGTTGCATTTTCTAAAAATAAATAAAGTATACAAATATCCAATATTTCTTGTATTTTTCAACATTATTTAATTATGACACACACACTTTTTCTTTCGCTCTCAGCGGAAGAAAAAATACTTTTACTTCTGCTGCCTATAGCAACCGTCTACTATAAAAAAAAGCAAAATTTTAACGTTAAAGAATTAGTAGAAAGTTTTCAAGTTTATTGACGTTTGAAGAAAAACAATATTATTATGTTTTCTATTTTTTTGCTGAGATTTATACAATGTTAAGAAAAATTGCTTACCTCGGAATTCCACCTGTATATTACACCGTTAAGGAGCGAATACTATTAGTTACTTTTAAGAATGTCATAACTAGAAATTAGCATTTTTCGAAGAAGCAAACACCGGGTTTTGATTGAGTTTTATGTCAGGATATTCCTTTGACATCTGTTCTTTCTTTTATCGAAGACTTTTTGGGTCTTATCGCTTAGTTTCGAATTTTGATTTTTTGTTGTTGACAAAATAGCTGCTGTTTGTTTACTACGAGTTTACGTACCTATTATGTGAATTTAAAGAAAAACTCTGTTTTGCTTGAGCGATTTAAATTAAAAAGCTCCATGGGTATTTCTGTTACTTACCTGTTTATCAAACAAGATCCAGCCCGGTAGCTCAACTGATTGTCCCCTTGGATAAGCAGATGGAAACTTATCTGATAACGGTCCAAACATATTTGGTTTTACTTTTTCGATTAGAGCTCTATTGCCTTTTCCGATAAATGACATAGTCGGATTTCGACGGAAGTTTGTTTTTCCGATCTAAAAGAATCATTATTTAAGTTTTTATATAAAAATATCAATTTATTCAATTTAGTAAGTTAACAAAAATAATAATATTTAATACTATAAACCGTATTAAATAATAATAATATTAATAAATATCTTCACTTCAAATTATGAATTATACAATTCTTGTGCAGCACTCCGCAGCAGCGCCCAGAAATATACACACACAAAATGAAACGGCGTCAAGGAAAGAGAACCAGCTACTATCTCACTCTATATCCTAATTGTTGGTACAATAATCATGAACCCTTTTATCGTCGTTTTAAACAATCTTAGATTTGTTATGCATTTTAAATGAGTTATTACAAAATTTCAGGCAGGCATAACTTGGACGTTTCTTCGGTCAGTGTTAATATGTGTATTGGGTAATTCACATTCATGGTTCTTGTATAATATTTACGACACGTTTGAGGTTCAAACATCTCTCTATGTTTCAAAAAAAATTTATAGAGATTAATATATATCTACCGGTAATAACATGCTAATTGAATCAATGGATTTTTCTTTTCTGTTTAATAACATGCAAATATTTGAGGAGGTCCCTGGGTCTATTTTGAGAAAAAAACTTCATATAAACATATTATATCTTAAAAGTCTTAACTGTTGAGTTACAGGGTGCTAAAGTTTTAAGAAGAAAATCTTTTTTTATGATAACTTTGGTATGACCCTATATTATTATATTTTTGTGAAACGTGGTACGCACCTTCTATGCATCAAGAGGCATTTTCTGCTGTACAACATGATTTTTTATCAAAAAACGTGTCCGTATTTTTTCTCTAAGAGACCTGAATATAATATTCAACCAAAAGAACCAACACAAAGTCCCGGTCTCAAATAATTTAATATTTAAAAAATTAGGTTACATGTTTCGCCTTTAAGGCATCATCAGACCTAAAAAGATGTCAATCAGCACGCATATAAGTGAGCGAATCTCAATATTAAACCTACCTGATACACCAAAAAACAATTTCAGAAGAATAAAAATGTCAAAATATAAAAAATGATAAACGTTACAATCACATCATTAAAAACAGTTAGAAATTAAACTAAAAATTTTATATAAACAAAAGGGTACAACAACAAACTAAAAGTGTAAGGTTCGTTAAATAAGTACTAGGCATAGTAAGCGGAGGAGATGCAGTCACCCAGAGAACAAACTCAGCCCAAAATATAACAGCCATTAACACAAAGTACGAGCGTACCAGCATCAAGGACGTCAATGTTGTCAGTCGATAAAATTGGCGGAAAAACTTTATAAGGTTAAATGTTGGTTACTAGCAGTCCGCTGTTAGTAATTTAAGTTGTTAAAAATAAAATAAGGCTCAAAATTAAAGACCTCATTAACGCAGGTAAGGACGGGGCTCTTTTTAGCTTTCGTTATTTCTAGTTTTTATAATAGATTTAGTTTATGACTCTTCTGACATTCATGCAAAACATTAACATTTTCAGATGGCGAGACCTGGTGTTTTGATTCAAGTAGATGGTTCGCAAAAGCAGATTTAGTGTTGGTTATATCAGTATTCTGGTATTTATTAAATAAGCTAAGATGTTCATGAACTCTACTGGCGATTCTCCTGCCCGATTGGCCGACATACACCGCCGGACAATCACCGCAATGTAGCGAATAAACTCCTGATTTTGAAAGGGGGTCTACTTTATCTTTAGTGTTGATTAAATGCCGCTTAAGAGTGTCACAGGTCCTGAAAGCTACTGCGATGTTGTGAGGTTTAAAAAATTTTGCTAGTTGTGAGGAAATGTTGCCGAAATAGGTTAAAGCTCTAAAATTTTTGTGATCCTGGGTATTAGCACGTATGATATTATAGGTTAGTTTATATTTGTTTACAAATTTATAATAAAGTTTATTGATTGATGTCAAAGGATATCCATTATTTCTGGCCATGAGTTTTATTATATTGAATTCTTTAGTGAAAGCATTTCTAGACAAAGGTAACTTGAACAGTCTTGGATATAGTAGGGATATAATAAAAAGTTATTGAGAATTTTCCGAACAAGAATATGTGAGATATTCAAATTGTTTCCAATTTTTCGTGTACTTAATTCGGGATCTTCCTCGACTGAATTCAGAACCGGTTCCTCAATTTCTGGTGTTCTTACAGTACGTTGTACTCCTTTTAGATGATTGTCTGGTTCAAAACTTCCCTTTTCACACAACCTTCTATGAATGGTTGAAAATGTTCGTGCATCCGGAATATTGCTATATGGAAAGTTTTCGTGCAACCGCTTAGCTTTCAGTACGTTACCATCAGCAAGCCCATAAATGTAATGCATATCTGCAAATTCAGAATACGTGAAGATGGGGCAACTTCTAACACATGTTGGTATGAACTTTTTCTCTTAGAATATCATAAGAAATCATCCCCTTAAGTTACGTAACGTACTTCTGAAACACCCTGTATAAACCCACGGTTTTATAAGATACTCTTCATAATAAAAAACATTTTTTCCATAGCAGCCGCTTTTTTTAATGCGCTATTGTCTTAAATCTTTTTAGACATTAATTAAATTAATACCTATGCAATGTTATGATCGGTGGCAAATAAAGTTTTGAGCTCATAACTCAAAGGTTATAACTCACACTATGACTAATGAATAGCATAGCTTGTTAAAATTAAATATTATGTTGCCTGTATTATTAATTAATAGCTGAAGAATTTCTTTTATTGCAAGACAAGAAACGTTAAAATTGGAGACAGCCTTATGCAAGAGGAAGTTAGTCTAAAGTAGGATGAATAAAATGAGTAGGTATACGCAAATGACCATTTAATTCACTTTGCCCATACTGATTTACTTAGCCCAGTGGCGTAACTAGAATTTTTTGGCCCCAACGCAAAATATATAAGAAGGCCCCCCTTTCGGTCACAAATCACAAATACTAAATAAAAATAAAACAACGAGCTTTTTTCTTATTTACTTTACATATAACTTAGGAAGATATTTCTTTTCATCAAAGAAAATCAAAACTTTAATATAAATTTAAATTTAAACGACGTCCAATAATTAGTTATTACGAAGTTGCAAGTTGTAATAAAATCTCCAGAGTATAAAACAAAACTCAACCTAAATTTCTTAAACCACAATATGATTTTTTTCTCGCTCTATATATTGCAAATTCATTAATTAAACCTTTAAGGTCCAATTTGTTCGCACCTTCACTTTCGACGGAAATTAGACAAGAACTATAGTGGGCCCCCCAAGTTTGGGGGCCCCAACGCATTGCGCTCACTTGTCTTGAGCAAAAATGGGTATTGTGCAGCATAGAAGGTAGCTCAATTTTAACAATTTTTTAATCGAGAGCTTAGAGTGTATAAAATAAATTAAAAGAAAGGAATCGTTGGACGGAGCACCTTTTTCGGCAAAAATTAAAAGACAGATTTCGGAAATACCAGTAGTTTTGAAATATGTCAACGCGAATATTCTCCTTTAACGTATAATATAGAAGGAACTATAACTTACAGTGTTGCCAAACGTGACTGGTTTTCTTGATGTTTATATTATGCGAATCCACAATTTGCGCATATTCGCGAAAGAAATAATTGCAATGCTACTTCATTTTTACACTAGACTTAAGAGGGTTAAAAGAGCGCTAACCGGTTTTTAACTTGTGTTCTTGTTTCAAATTTGCGATGTAAAAAATGTTGTTGTCCAGCCAGGCCCGTATCCAGAAATTCGTTTCGGGGGGGGGGGGGGGGCTCAAGGACGAAAGTCATTCAAAAATGTGGACTTATTTTAATTAATTCAGAGCAAAGCGAATCACACATTAAAACTTAAATCGTTATGTGACGTTTAATCCATTATTATTTATAGTGCAATAAAAAGATGCAGTAGGTACAAGGTGTACAATAAACAAAAAAATTTCAAATTTTGGGATTTCGGATACGTCCAGCAGAGACCACGTGAGGGTGGGACATTCTCTGCTAGGATGGCAAATGGAAAAGGTTTTAAAAATTAATCAAGGGAGCGGTATGGGTTATAATTTTATATTCATCGTTTGGAAAAGAAAAAATGCAGTCATAGCGCTACATGTATTCATGGCCACAGCACAAGAATCAGCCACGAATGGTCGTCTCTTTGGCCGTCAGCTGTTACCGTCCGATAAATTTTTCTGTTTTCTCTCGAGTTTACGTTTTTCGTCAATTTTTTCGTTAATTTTTCTGATCGTTTCATTTGTTTTAACAGTTTCTCTTGCATTTTCTTGGCATTTGTAGAACAAGATAACAATCTGCAATCTCTCATCTAATGAATATTTCATTTCGGCAATATTATAGTAAATTTGTCAAATTTTTTGACTTTGAAGGATTCAAAGGTGATTATACCTTTATTACCTAGTGTATGTTTCAAACAGGTTAAAGTTAAATTATACTGGATAAAACATTAAAATTTAATAAAAATAACTGTCACAATATTAAATATTTTAATCAGAACGGACAAAAAAAAATCACTCGTTCCAAAAATCGTATAAAAAAAGCTATGTTCCATTTAAAAAACACCTTATCCATAGCGTAACTCTTTTGTTTCTGGTTCAAATAAATTTTTGGTTTCATTTTTGAATTCTGCAGGAAAAAGTACATCGATTGGCTATTTTGGATTTTTCTTTAAATACAAGGAAGCTAAAAAATGAGCCCCTGTTCAGTTCTCGTTGGAAGACCCTGTACAGGGCGGCAAAAAAACATAGAAACACAGAATTACGTTAAGAGGGAAGTACCCTCAATTTTTATTTTAGAGCAAATTGTTATAAGAAAACCGAGAAGAAAACTTTACTACAAAACCTGGTGAGATACAATTTTTCGTTGAAATATTTTATTTACGAAATTCTAGCTGACCTATAAAATGCACAAGAACCAGTATAAATATAATATAAACAATACTATTTAATAATTTTAAATTGAATTAATACTCAACCCAATAAATCAACGCATTGTTTAAGTTTAGGAATAAAATTGGAAAGAAGGTTTACCTGTGAAATGCTTGCGAATATAACAGATTTTATGTGCATCATAGGTATCCTACATTTCTCTTTAATGGCAAAAATAATACTCTATAAATTATACTTACGTTAGGATTGAATGAAAATCCAGGCAAAAATGGCAAGTCAGGACAGCGGGCCGCCATGTTTAATGTTTTTCTAGTAGCTCGAAAATTCAAGCAGTCTTATAAAAAGTTAATATTCTATGACAAATCTGTCAAAAGTTTTATCAATTTCAAGCGGTCGCCTGAGGAACGTAGAACAGAACAGGGGTTTGTTTTATTGTGGTTGTTTGTGACTGCAGGCCTATTCTCAAAGGAAATGTTTTTTTATTCAACATTACATCCATCTATGCCCCAGGTTTACAAGAGAAAAAATTAATGAACTAAATATATTAGTTATTTACAAGTCATTCATCATTCTTCTGTTTCGTCTAATTCCCTATATTGGACAGGGTGGTCAAAAATTAGGTAAACGTAAAATTAAATAAACTTAAAACAATAATAAAAAATATCAAAACAGAAATTCCTCAACCCTAACTACGAATTTTCTTATGTACGAGAGTTTAAAGATGTATCATCTTTTGCCATCTGTTGTGAAGGAGAGAGCTACTTTAGCGCTCTTGAAGAGTATGTTTAGAAATAATTTACTACGAAAAGCATACTATAGTTATACTGGTTACTGGTTGTAATATTGTCTTGAGTGCAATTTTATAATAATTTAATGCCAGTAACCGGCCATATTATTTTTGTACCTAAAAATAAAAATGAATATATTTGGGACTTGTTACTAGTTATTTAAACATATATTCATCCAAAAAATCTTACTCCGGTAAACATATCTCGTATCTTGTATAGAATTAAGTTAACTTACCTTTAAGGTGCGCGCCCACTTGGGCGAAGCGTCGCGTCGCGAAGAGAAGGGTCGCTTGGGTTATTGTCCGCTCACCTAGGCGACGGGAAGCGTAGCGAAGAGTCGCATTGCACCCCAATAGTAAACAAACACACCGTATAGTTCGGTTACGATCGACAACGACGGGCAACGAATAACAAATATATCGGATCTTCTCTTCTCTTCGCAACATCGCAGTTCGCACCACTCGCTAGCGCGGCGAGAAGCGTCGCGTCGTCCAAGTGAGCGGGCACGTTTAAAGTTGCCCTTTTTTATTTTTACTGGTTTTTTAAACTGTTTTTGGAGACACAATGACTAACACCACCTAATTTTGCGCGCCAATTTACGAAAGTAAGGTTTCAGCTATAACAAAAACATATTGAGATTGTTGGAGCTCCCAGGGTAGTGGAGAGGGCCAAAATAAATAATAATATTATCAGCTTTCAACTCTTTAAATCAACACAAAACTCTTAAAGTATAAACTACATCCTTTCTCGCACGACGCCATTAACTAACTTAAAATGACAGTTCTCCCCCTAAAAGTCACTAGATCTCGCGCGAAAATTCAAATGGCTTGTAATAGGTGAAGTTAACAGTCCGGCCAGTCCTGACAATGATCGGCCTCGATCTCGATAAATAGCCTAAACGATTTAACTTTACCTAATCCTTAAATTATTGTAACAACATGATCTAAAATCTAATCCTTTCATAACATAATTAACAAACATAAATTTGTATTATAAGCATAAACGACATGGATGTCTCATAACCATAAACGATATAAGTCTTTAATCATTAATTCTTTTTCATAAACATAAGTTTCATAATCATAAATTCTTTTTCATAAACATAAGTTTCATAGTCATAAATATCGTAAACATAAGCGACATAAAAGTCTCATAAGCATAAGCGACATAAGTCTCATAAACACAAACGACATAAAAGTCTCATAAACATAAGCGACATAAGTCTCATAAACATAATAAGGAGATACATAAATACTAACTTAACTAATATCTTAATAAGGTAATCACCTATCAACCAGTAGTTTTACACGCATAAAATCTTACAAATTTTGTAAATCCGTCAATTACTTCGAAAATAAATTTATCTCTATATTTTGTTTTATCCAGTGGGCCATAATGATCAATATGATTTGTTTCGAAAGGTATATATTTCCTTTAGGAATAGGATTCAAAACCCCTCCTTTTTCCCTCCCTTTGGATTAAATTGGATACACTGTAGACAGTTTAAAATGTGTTTCTTAACTTTGTCTTTAAGATTAGGTATGAAAAGGTTCTCATAATTAGTTCACAGCATTTATCAACTACCAAATGTCCCATTTCGTTATGATATTGATTTAAAATATTATACTCCATATATATATCAGGCTTATTGCGTGCGACACGACCTGCGAGGCGGTTCTGCAGAGTAGCACGTGGTTTACCACAATTTCGGCAAGTTTCTCGAATATTAGCTCCATTTCTCATAGAATATTAAGCTTTTTCTAAGGACTTTTGAGAATATCTATGGAAATTTCTTTTTGACCTGCATGGCCTGGCGTGGCATCGTCTATAATGTAAAGAAAACATTTTTTCGTTAGATTAAAGTGCTTTTATAGCCAAAAAAATCTTCTGGCCGAGTACTAGCACAATCATCAATTTATGACTTTGCCAGTAGTCGGCCACTAAGTTTAATATCTCCTAGGGACTTTATCATTCATTTTAGACCCGGCCGATTACTGATAAGTACGTTTTTGATACATCATAGTAGATGATGGCAAAGGAAGAATCTGTTTATATGTATTTGTAAGCCTGATATAGACAAAACACTTTTTTTAAAATTTTGCCAGTAGTCGGCCACGGTGGCCGACCACTAGCAATTTTATAATAATTTAATGCCAGTAACCGGCCATATTATTTTTGTAGGTACCTAAAAATGAATATATTTGAGACTAGTTACCTACTAGTTGTTTAAACATATATTCATCCAAAAAATCTTACTCCGATAAACATATCTAGTATAGAATTAGGTTAACTTACCTTTCAAATTGCCCTAATTGATCTTCACTTGCTCTTGTAAACTGTTTTTGGAGGCACAAGGACTGACACCTAATTTTTCGCGCCAATTTACGGAAGTAAGGTTCGACTTATTATAAAGAAATAAGTACTTATATATATGTGTTCTTGGAACGTAAAAGAAGATAGTAAATGTAAGAAATAGAGCTATGCCCTTGCGAAATTCAAATTATAAGTGATTAAAGTCATTTTTGACCGACTACTAGAGGTACTAGTAGGTACGTCCTCCCTCCCAGATGGCGCAAACATATTGCATGAATATTCCGTTGGCATATTGGAATATCCCATAATGTTCCATATCTGCCAGGGCATATGACTGGCATATTGTATGCATATTCCAGGTCACCATGAAATATATGACTGCTATATCTTTTAATCTGCCAAAATATATTTATGGCATATGCTAAGAATACTATTTTTTTTCTATTTCATATAAATATATTTAATTTAGGTCAGGTCAGTTAGTTTAGTAGGTACAGTTACGAATTTGGTTAAATAAAACATCACTAAAATTAATATTTTTTTATTTTTATAAATAAAAAAAATTAAAACCTAAATACTAGATACTCTTTAAAGAATCAAGGAAAAAAAAATTAACTAAAGCAGGTTCTGTCTGTTCTGTGACGTACAGGCAGCTTTTCCGAGTTACGCAACAGAAATTAGTTAAACTTGTGTTAAAAAAATTGTTATTAAAAAGTAACGATTGCTAATTTTTTTCTAGAAGGGCAGTCCTCAATTAAGCACATACATATATATAAAATATAAACTTTCAGTATAAATTTATTTGCAATCAAAATATGTGTTAGTTTAGAATTTAATTTAGGGTTAAAACGCGGAATCTAGCAACACCGTATAAAACGCCAAATTTGTTTATCACCGCTCAAATGCTCAAATCCAAAAATTGACTAAATAATATAATAAAAAAAAATCAAGTTTCATTTTTAACAAAATACCTACTAATAAAATGCAGAAAATGCCTACCCAAAAACTTTATGAAGTTTAAACCATTTTCATTTTTAAATTTGTTTTTTAATTAGGTGCATACATATATGCACCTTCCTCTATATTATCTATAAATAAATAGTTCCTATACCTATATCATATCAAGTTATGTTAAAATAGAATTTAAGACCTCAATCACTCTATATAGATATTTATATATTATATATATTATTATCAATAAGTATTAAAAAAAAATAATAGAATATATTCCACAATGCATATCCTAAAAATATACCCGCGGCATTAATCCAGGCATATTCCAGGCATATCTACAATGGCATAGATATGGAATATTCTTATGAGATTTACATTTACATTTGAGATATTCAGTGCATATTCCAGGAATATTGCAAGATATTATGGCCTATTAGCAGATAGGAAAATATTCCAGGAATATAGGGTGCCGTCTGGGCTAGTACGTATGTTACATCAAATTAAGTAAATAAATAAATTAAAAACCAAAAAACATATGGAGTGTCTTGTTTAAAAAATCCTAGGTTTGATCTGTATTTCTCTTTTTGGCCACCGTGTAATAATGAAATATATTTTTAAAATATACAGCTCCAGTGTTCCCAAAACTCTTGTGTATCTTTTTCCTATTGTTTGAAATGTATGAGATACTTCTTTTAAAAGTCTATAATACTGATATATAGTAAAAACTTATAATTTCCGACGCTAGTCACTACCTATTCATAATGGTAACAATACTTTTATCAAGGAAAACATGCAGACGCTTCTGATCGCGTCCTACTTTTAGACAACCTTTACAACACAATTTATTTCCTGCAAAAGTGCGTCTCTGCAGCGCATGCGAGTTCCTGCTACGATCGAAGGCGTAAAGCGTGCCAGCTAGCCGGCTATATGATTCAGCATCAGATCTGCAGACCGGTCTAGGTTAGCAACGAATATAGCCGTGACATCATAATATTGTTGTTATTATTGCTAGTATCATGTTGTTAATAGGAAAACTATTTTTGTTTAAATGATAATCACTTGATCATAAACTCGAAATTAATGAGCTTGTATTTATAACTTATTGTTTAAGGTGTTTAGGTGCGTGAATCTAAAGATATCTCGACTATTTATTTTTATACAGTTGAGAGTGTAACATTATTTTTACTTGTTTTTAGATAAAAGTGAAATCAATATGAGTGCCAGCAAGGAATCCCCCATTGTGGAAACAAGAACTTCAAGTGATTTTAGTATTGTTAGCATTATCACAAGTACTTTAAAAAAGGTTTGTATTTACTTTTAATCATCTAATATTAGCACCAGGGCCGCATTTAGAATTCAGAGGCCCTGGGCCAAAATTAGGTGGAGGCCCCTAAAATTTTTTCGTATATATTTTACACACAATATGAGAGGGATTATGTGATATTTTAGCGAAAATGACGAATTGAAAAAAAAATCGAAATTTTCTTTTGTGCGACAAAAACAACGAATACGTAATCAGCGACCTCAAATTAGCCTATAAAAAAAATAGCGAAAAATTCGCCGTGTGCTTTAACCCGAGTAATTACCAGAATGTATGTATTTGATGTAAACTGAACATCAACATTCACAATTTGCAAGCTTAAGCGCACGACCTCACAGACACTGCAATGTTTAAGCGGCTATCAACAAATTTTACAGTATGTAGTGTATTGTTAGGGTTCTTTAACAGACACACTTGACTTAAGTTTTTTAACTCTTTATTAGAATCAAAACATGACAACCCAGGTATCCTTAAAGTCTAGGTAACCGGGCATTTCCTGGGTTACCAAATGTAGGTAAACTTAGGTAGATATATGTTTGAAATATGCTAACAGAACATGTAGGACAAACTTTGCATAAAAGCGCAAACGTCTTTATTATTTACTTGCACCAAACAGATAGAAATGTCGGAATCATAATAATATGGTCCCCAAGAAGAAAGAAAAACGTAAGTTTCCTGCACTAGATCTTTGTAAACCACATAATAAATACAGCTTGTTAATAGTAACAGTAATAAGCCTATAAACGGCTTTTTAAGAACTAACCTAACTCAATTATTGCGGCTGGATTTCTTTTTTCTATATAGCACCTAAATTGGTTTAATAATAAATTTTTAAAGTCGCCCTTATTTTTCCTTATTGGCCGCTGACGTCACTAGTGTCACACACGTGTTCGAACAGCAATCAAAGGTTAGTTCAGAACATCTTTGTTGCAGAAAAACATACGTGCCCAACTAGTAGGATATGTTAGCCAACGATCTACATTTCTTAAGTTCTACATAGATTACATATGAAAATGGCACTATAGTCTTTCTCAAAGTCAGTATAATCCTCGTGAGACCACTGCTTACACTCGCCACATTGTAGGTATCCATTCTACTTGGGTCAATCCATATTTCTCTCCACAATATGAACAGTAGATAGATATTCTCTTCTTCGTTCTCAGTTTTTTCTTAGATCGGCGCTCACGAATCTTTCCTTTCTTTTCTTGCACTTTGATCCCGCTATAATTTTAATTACATTTGGTTCTTTTGTGTGTCACTCATTTTTATTTCTAAGTCTAATTTGTACGGAGAAGCAATGATTTCTTCATATTGCTCCTGTTTTCTTGCTTTTTCATTTGAGTCAAAAGTTCATGGCGTGGAAATTGGTGATATATCTGTAATATTAATTTTCTTTTCAGGTGTTCTCGAGAGGTTTATGTTTTTTTGTCTGGTTGTTGAATTTGACTCAAGGTTCCTGGATGAGGTCTAAGACATCGTTTGTCAGATATTTCTTGTGTAGGAACTACAGATACAACAATTATTACTTTCCAATTTTTAGAGTGGACAGAATCAGCTGCATCAGTTCATGATCTTCAAAAATTGGAAATTCGCTGCAACTTCAAAATATGTGCTCTCAGCTTTGTTCTTTGTTAAACACAGGTTGAAATCTTCCTTTCTTATGTTCCTCTGTCAATTCTCTGTTTACCCAATATCGAAGAGTGCTTCTATAGGGATATTATACTTGTTCGAAGCTAAGAAGAACTTACATCCTTTACATCGGCGATTGCGTTCCGTAAGGTTTTCTTATTGTAGGCATTCACTCGCTTGCGTTTGTAGTTTCTTATTACAAAGCTGAAACAAATACGGCTGGCTTGTGTTTTTTTTTTCACACAAATATACAGGGTGTCTCTAAAAGGTCTGTACAAAATCTGAGCACATATACCTGAGGCCAAAATAAGGCGATTTAAAGTAACTTACCTTACCCGAAATGGCTCGGTTTCCGAGACAGGGTGGTAAAGTTAAAAAATAAAAATCGAATTTTTTAAAATTAATGAACATTTTTTAACGAATTACTTTAAAACTTGGTACCCGAGGGTTTTTTGGGATGCGAAACCCGAATACGGACACCTTTTCACTGTGGCCATTAGAGGGCGCTTTACAATGCACTTTTTATGGTTTAGAATGGCCATAACTTTTTTATACTTTTATTATTATTAATAATACTTTTTAATACTTTTATTAATAATAATAATATTTATAATTTACAATTGCATATAATATAACATACCAAACTAGTTATAAGTAAATAGCTTTCCTATTTAGCACCTAGCTGATTTAACAGCTGTATGTGCCCATAAAGTAACAAAAACAAAAATAACAATTTACAGTAAAGTACGATCAAAGCAAACAAATGATAAATTAAAGATTAAAAAAGAAAAAAACAAAGAAGAGATATAGCTCTCCAACAATCCCAGAAAAATAGGTCATGTTATTTCTAAAAAATGTCCATAAAGTCTCTATATCTTTCAAAAATAAAAGCTCTACATTTTTTGTTAAATGTCTTATGATTTTCTGTTTTCCTAATATTGATCGGCAATAAATTATACAACTTAGGACCGAGATAATTTAAAAATCTCTGATTTACACCCCTATAACTCACTGGAACTTGAAGATTTTTATTAAGTTTGATTCTAGTATCATGGTTGTGATTAATATAGACCTTCAATTTATTTTCCCTATGTACATACGAACATGCCGTGAGAACATACAAAGACCTTACATTAAATATTTCCATATTGTACAATAAATGTGTAGGATAACGCTTTTTCTTTTTATTAATAACTTTCAAAATAAAATTTTGTATGACATTTAACTGTTTTAATGCATTATTGTACAGACCACCCCACACTACAATACCATCATTATCAGTGTAGTTTCTGTCCCTTTTTTGTTAAGCAACTAATTTTTTGAACATATTGAAACAAAAAAGGTACTCTTGTGAAAATCCGCTAAAGTAAGCCGTTTTTGAGATATTTCGGTTTTAAGTGTTCGATTCTGCACCAGAATATTTAAATTATTCTGAATAAAAAATGTTTGCTGGTATCTTTGAGGATGAAATGTGGTCAGTGAATTAGCAGTGGAAAATGTATTTTTGTTAGATACATTTTTGGAATGTCACATCCAAAAATCCTCGGATTTTTTGCCTGTTTGATGAACACCTTTAAATTTTTTTTTGCAACAGACTATTTAAATTCAAAGAATTCGTCCATGATTCTCAAAGAGACCTGGTTTTAGTTATATGGGTACAAACAAAAATCTAAGTCACGGTCTCAATTTCACGTAGGTATATTTACATTTGGTGACGCGTTTCACCCTAGACGGGCATCATCAGACCTACAATATAAATTAACCTAGTGCATAAAAGAATCAATCAAAGGACTACAAAACATGGTCTTTACCTTATTAACATAGTGAATATAGTCTAATTAAAGCTAAAATAAAAACAATAAACATAGACACGACGTCTTTACAAATTAAAAACTCAACACAACACTAAAAGTTAGGTTAAGAGAGAGCACCAAATTAAACAAAAATAAAAATAAAAAATAAAAACAATTTCCACATCCTGGGTGTGAACTCAGGCCTTCCAGGGTGTCTGACGGATGCTTTGCCATCGCGCCACGTGGAGAGGAATCAAAACTTATGAGTCTGGTTTCAAGTTGTTGAAAATTAGGCCAGGTTCAAAATTGAAGACATCGTTCATACAGTTCAAAACGGGGCTTTTTTTGGCTTTCGTGATCTCCAGCTTTTCCAACAAATCTAGTTTTTTACTCCTCGGGCACTCGTGAAGGACATCAACGCTAACCCGGGAGAAAGAGTGTTTAGAATTCAAAATATGGTTAGCGAAGGCCGAGTTGGTTTCCGTAATATCGGTATTTTCAAACTTTTTGACAAGATTAATGTGCTGCTTTACCCGTGTGGATATCTTCCTTCCCTTTTGGTTGAACCAGGTTTTGAGGGAAGTTACGGGTTTCAACAACGTGTATGCTACCAGTAACTCTATTGACTTTGCAGATTACCTAAAACAAATCAGAATCCCATCCAATGCTAAGTTGATTTCTCTAGATGTCAAAAACCTTTTTCCCAGTGTTCCACCTACTGAGTGCATAGACCTGTTGAGACGTCTGTTAATTAAAAGTCCTCTTCCATCCATTTTCATAGAGAACCTTCTATCCCTTTTGACCTTGGTGCTAGACCAAAACTTTTTTAAGTTCAATGAAACTTTCTTCAGACAGAATGATGGTTTAGCCATGGGATCTTGCTTGTCACCTTTCCTGAGCGAGGTATTCATGCATCATTTGGAAGTGAAATTGATGGAGAGCAGATTCGCAAAGTTAGCGAAGGAGAACTGTCAGAGTTTTTGGACTTTATAAACACCCTACATGGCAAAATATCCTTTACCATGGAAAAGGAAGTTTATGGTGAATTGGCTTTTTTAGACCTATTGCTAATTAGAAAACAAAATAAGATCGACTTTAAAATTTACAGGAAGCCCTCCTCGACCGATAATATAATACAATTCTCATCGAACTCACCCCTACACATAAATTTGCAGCATTCAACTCCCTTTTGTACAGATTGTTTAGACTACCACTTTCAAGAGACGCATTCTTGACAGAACTGGGAACAATTAGGCAGTTGGCGATGAACAATGGCTTTCCTATGTCTTCTATAAATAAAATATACTACAAATTTGTTAACAAATACAAATTATCTTACCATATTAAACTCCCTGTAGATAAACTTCAACGAAATAATTTTAAATGTCTCACTTTTTTTGGAGAAATTTCGGTTCAACTGGGAAAGTTTTTTAAAAAACATGGTTTATCCATTGCTTGTAAAACAGCAAACACCCTGAGCAAACATATAATCAACGTCAAAGAGAGAATGAACGAGTTGTCGAAATCGGGGGTGTATTCTTTAAAATGTGACGACTGCGATGCTGTATATGTAGGACAATCGGGAAGGAAGATATCCACACGGGTAAAGGAGCACATTAATCTTGTCAAAAAGTTTGAAAATACCGATATTACGGAAACCAACTCGGCCTTCGCTAACCATATTTTGAGTTCTAAACACTGTTTCTCCCGGGTTAGCGTTGACGTCCTTCACGAGTGCCCGAAGAGTAAAAAACTAGATTTGTTGGAAAAGCTGGAGATCACGAAAGCCAAAAAAAGCCCCGTTTTGAACTGTATCAACGATGTCTTCAATTTTGAACCTGGCCTAATTTTCAACAACTTGTAACCAGACTCATAAGTTTTGATTCCTCTCCAAGTGGCGCGATGGCAAAGCATCCGTCAGACACCCTTGATGGCCTGAGTTCAAACCCAGGATGTGGAAATTGTTTTTATTTTTTATTTTAATTTTTGTTTAATTTGGTGCTCTTTCTTAACCTAACTTTTAGTGTTGTTGTTTTTAATTTGTAAAGACGTCGTGTCTATGTTTATTGTTTTTATTTTAGCTTTAATTAGACTATATTCACTATGTTAATAAGGTAAAGACCATGTTTTGTAGTTCTTTGATTGATTCTTTTATGCACCAGGTTAATTTATATTGTAGGTCTGATGATGCCCCTCTAGGGTGAAACGCGTCACCAAATGTAAATATACCTACGTGAAATTGAGACCGTGACTTAGATTTTTGTTTGTACCCACATAAGACTATTTAACTGTAAACATTTTTCGTATTTTAAGAATTTTCGCTATAAGTCTATGTTGTTTACAGTAAGTGTTTCAGTAAGAATTTGCTTATGCAAGAATAAATAAGGTGTTTGAAACGTGTTAGTTAAATTTTAAATCGACTGTAAAGATGGCTGAAGGATACAGTTCTGCAGAAATGACGGATATGCTATTGGTTTTTTGGTATTGTGAAGGAAATGGCCGTGAAAGTGTTAGGGTATACAGGAAAAGATATCCAAATTGGCGCATACCAAACCATCAAACATTTCCTGCTATTGAGAGACGCCTTCGGTAGCTTCACTCCTTTAACTGCCAATTATGGACGACAACGTGCAATAAGGACTCCTGAGGAACAAGTTTTGGAAAGAATTGCTGAAGATCCAAAATTAAGCACCAGACGCTTAGGTTTAGAGGTAGGAGTACCTATCCAAGGATGTAGTTCATAGAACATTAAAAGAACAGCAGCTTCATCCATACCATATCCAAAAGGTACAAGACCTTTTGGCTCCGTATCTCGATCAACGATTGGACTTCTGTCGATTCATTACCGAACAAAGACAACAGGATTTGAATTTTGCTAAGCACATTTTATTTACTGACGAAGCATGTTTTACAACAAGTGGTGTAACCAACTAACATAACGAACATGTTTATGCTGCTGAAAACCCGCATGCCACGAAAGTAACTCATTATCAACATGAGTTTAGAATTAATGTGTGGGCAGGAATCATTGGCAATTTCATTATTGGTCCTGTCATTTTACCGCCACGACTAAATGGTGTGGATTATTAAGATTATTTACCTCATCCATTATAAAAGCGGGTTGATTTTCACCTGATTATTCAGCGATAATCTCCCGCTCTCCGGTGAAAATCACCCTTGTCAAAAGTGAAAATCTCACCCGTCAGAAATCCAGCGATAATCTCCCGCTCTCCTGTGAAAATCACCCTTGTCAAAAGTGAAAATCTCACCCGTCAGAAATCGTTAGTTTTTTATTTGGTAAATAATCTTCAAAATACATTTCGGGATTGGGAAATAATCAGAAAATCATTCTCAGATTTTTTGCCATTAGGAAATCGCTCTCGGGCAAGCCCTCGAGCGATTTCCACGGCAAAAAATCTTCGGAATGATTTTCGATAATTTCCCTATCCCTTAATATATTACTACAGATAATTTACAAAATACGGTGCCACATTTATTAGAAGATTTGCCATTACAACTTCGACGAGATATGTGGTTTATGCATGACGGTGCTCCACCACATTTTAGTTTAAATGTCCGCAATTATTTGCATCTGAATCCATGTCTCCAATTTTATTCATTTTTGCTGAGAATATTAGGCTTATAGAGAATAAGAAATTAGCAAATTTTAAAATTTTTTGAATGGTTCGTTTTGAAGTCATAGGCATTCAGAAATTTAAAAAAACCTAAAATTTGTAAAAGCATTGACTTTTTGAATGCAAATATTTTGAAGACCGTTGCAAATAGAATTGTCATTTTCAAATGTTTTGTAGTAAAAATGTTTAAGTTTTTTCTGGTATATCCAAAATTGAAGGACTTTAAATTGCAAAGTGGCAGGGTCAAGGTCATAAAATTTTTAGTTGCTTAGGTATCTCAAAAAGTATATTTTTAAAAATTTTGAAAAAAACACATGATATTCTGTAGATCCATCTCTACAAATGCCCAATATAACAAAATTGGCAGGCTATGGGTTCATGGTAAAAAAAATATGTCTAGCTTACATATAGGGGAATTGGGCCCAAAATGACATACTCGGCTAAAATGACATAGATCGGTTATTTACGTTATATATTCGCGTTAGGTCGCTGTACATAGAATCATCTACTACTCGGCTCGCGTCAGTCGTCCTCTGTTATTAAGAGTTGCCGGGCGCAAACATTTTCGTGATTACGTCGAGAAACGTTTACGTCGGTTTGAAAAGTTTTTAAGGCACACTTTTAAGAAAAAGCAAAATAAATATTTTGCATTAGTTTTTGCAAACTGTAGTGGCAGATGATAAAAGGTAAGGTTGTTTCCTATTAATTAACATGTTTATTTCTAAAAAAACAACTTAATAGATTCATAAAATTTGTCATATTAAAAAAAAACTATTTTCGGGTAAAACGACATACCTTCGGTCGGGGCAAAATGACATAGTATGTCATTTTACCCTGATGTGTATGTCATTCAGCACCGATTTGTATTTTCCCTAACTTATCTCGAGTCAAATTATTTAACAAATTGTTAAATGCAAGTTAATTTATTTACAGATGGTCGGAAAATATAAAAGGAAGACCAATAGACAAAGTTGGAGTCAAGAATCGATGAACCAGGCTATTCGGGTAGTAGAGAATAATGAAATGGGTTGGTTAAAAGCAGCGAATCAATTCGGCGTACCACAAGCTACCTTACGAAGGCGTTGCAGAAATGGCAAGAATAAGATCGTTCGAGGTTCAACTAAAGGTCTAGGCAGATACCATACAACATTTAATGTTGATGTTGAAAATGAACTTATTGCACATATCAAACTATTAGAATCTCGTTTTTTGGGTTGACTGCTACAGATATCAGAAGACTAGCCTTTCAAATTGCAGAAAGTCATGATTTGGATCACCGATTTAACAAAGAAACCCATATGGCAGGCTGGGATTGGTTAGCGGGTTTTAGAAAGCGACATCCAGATATAAGTTTGCGAAAGCTGAAGCAACTAGTGCTGCGCGTGCTATGGGCTTTAACAAGCCACGAGTGCAGTCCTTCTTTGAAATATACAACAAAACCATTTCTGATAAAAACATTAATTTTACCAGGATATATAACGCTGATGAGAGCCCTTTCAACAGTTCAAAAACCCCCTAAAGTATTTGCTTCCACAGGTAAAAAGCAGGTCGGTGCGATAACCAGTGCAGAAAGGGGGCAACATGTAACAGTGGTATGTTGTATGGGAACAACTGGCCATTTTGTGCCACCAGCTCTAATATATCCCCGAAAAAATTTTAAAAATGAACTATTAGATGGTGCTTCTCTCGGGACCATTGGACTTGTGCAAGACAAGGGCTGGATGACCGGACCAGTGTTTCTAAAATGGTTAAAGCATTTTTTCCAATATGTTAAGCCTAGTCCAGACGATAAAGTTCTCCTTCTTGTAGATGGCCATGCCAGTCATAAGCACTTGGAAGTTCTTGAATTCGCCAAAGCTAATGGTATAATTCTTGTTTGTTTACCTCCCCACTGCACCCATAGGCTACAGCCACTTGATGTTTCAAAACATTCTACGATCAAGGGATTTCCAAGTGGCTAAAAGAACATCCCGGAAGAGTTGTAACGCAGTACCAAATCAGCTCATTGTTTGCAGTGGCCTATGGGAAAGCAGCCACCGTAAAAACGGCGACTAGTGGATTTCAAAAATGTGGGCTTTTCCCTGTGAATCCTGACATTTTTGAGGAACATGAATTTGCTCCAAGTGAAACAACGAATCGTCCCATTAACAATGTTGCTCAAACAGAAGATGTCCCTCCACAAATTCAAAGAATGACTGGAAACCCTGTGACTCCGTAAAAACAAATTTCCACTATTCATAGCACCACCACTCATAGTCCTAAAGCTGGTCCCTTAAATTACTTTACTCCTAAACCTATTCAGTCCCCGTCTTGTAGCTCAGAAACTTCCGACAGATCACAATCCGTTCCTCATAAAAAGAAAATTTCGACTTCACGACCAAACAGGCCTTCTACAAAATTAGGTTTATCAGAAATATCTCCAATTCCTGAACTATCCTCCGAACAGAGAACCAAAAGAAAAAATACCCAGGGAGCCGCTGATATGACGAGCACTCCGTTTATTAAAGAAGCTCGAAGAAAGGTTGAAGAAAAGTTAGAAAAGGAAAGGCGCAAATCGGCAAGAACTGTTAAAAAGCGAGTTAAACTAAATAATGACGATGCATATGAAGAAACGGATCCATTCCATAAGGACTACTGCTTAGAGCTGTATTCAATGTCAAAAAGTAAGGAAGCATGGATAAGATGCTCAACTTGCAAGTTATGGGCGCATTGTGAATGTGCGGGCGTCAGCATAAAAACAAAACAATTTATTTGCGAAATATGCCATTCATATTAATAAAATAAATAATATGTAGTTTTTTTATACGCTGTGTAGTTTTTTTTAAACACTCAATTTAAAAAAAAAACACTCAGTTAAAGTGTTCAACTTTGTGGTATGTCATTTTACCCGTATGTCTGCCTAAAATGACATAGGATCCCATTTTTTTTTCAAAAATTATAAAACATAATTAGGTGTTAAATTCGCGTATTCGTGTTATAAATAATTAAACTAGATTGTCTAAACTACCTATTTTACAACTTTGAAACTAATATCAATCTTTAGTTTCTCTCAGAGGGGCAAAAATGAAAACGGTATGTCATTTTAGGCCCACCTCCCCTACGTTTAATCCACCATGCATCTAGTTCTTAAAGGTTGCTGCACACTTGTTTTTCAAAAAATTAAAATCTGGTATTATTTAAAGCATGATTTAATACTTAATCTTTCTACATGCTCAATTCTTTTTCACTTCCGGTTTAACCCGAAATAAAACTTTCAAATTTTAAATAGGACACCCTATATTTGCTTGCGTATTTTAAGAAAAAATTTAATTTTAGATGACACCCAAGTAATTTTTAAAATATTTTTTTCATAGTCAATCAGTCCCAAAAGAACATTTTTAGGGGTGAGGGGGAGGGAGGGTATGCCTTTATAAATTTATTGCTAATAAAAGAATGATAGATAATAAGATAAAAATATTTTTAATGCAAAATTTAAGAGAAAACAATCGTATTAGATAGACTATGAGAAGAATGCAACATTTAATTTTCATTTATTTTGTACAGACAGCCAGTTTCTGTTACGGGATTAACTCTCAATAATATGGATTTTATATCCACTGGAAATATGTCAGGTGTGTTCGGATAATGAAATGATACCGATGGTCCTTTTGGATGAAGAAGATTTATTGAAATATCTTGTGTTTCTTTATTTTTGTCAGTGGCACAGCCTAGTCACCGAAGTCCATTATACTCCACTGTTACATAACCCCAAGTTTTCTTGTATGACATATTTTTTGGAATTTTGTTTCTTAAAGGAAGCTTAATTTCTTTACAGCTATTTGAGTATATTTTGGCAATTAATACATTATCTTCTTTGGGAATAAAACAATGGTACTGTTGAATTCCATGAATTAGTTTTGCCTCATCAAATATTTTTCTTAAATCTTTAGCATTTTGTTCCTGTTCCTTCTTAGTACAATAAAAAAATGAAATCTTTTTGACGTTTTTTCTTAAAAATTCGTAGAGATATTAATTAGTTAGTATCTGATCAGAGTAGGGGCGCTGCAGACTTGCTTTAGCAACTGTTCGTTTTACTGTTTCGCCTAGTCCATCACTTTTACCATGAGTTGTAGCGAAGAAATGTCATTCAGCATTTAAATTATAATCAGACTAATGTAAATTTAAATTTAAAACATTCTTACGACTCTTATATTGTGCGGTGCTTCCATCGAAGAATCAGGGAAATACCATTTTCCATATCGCGGCCGCGCATATGCCAGCGCTAATACACAATGTTGCAAACGTGACGCGCTGCAAGAAGGCGCCTTTTTTCATTTTCCAAGCTTATTTTTTGTCTGCCTATTTTAAAATTTTAGAAGTGCACTTAAGAAATGGTAGTAGATATAATATAATTTTTTGAAAATCTTAAAAAATATGTCTTCAGAGATATTGAGTTTTAACTGTTTGTGACCTTAGCGTTTACCTTGAAAATCAAGGGCATTGCTAATCATGGCAATAGAAAAAAAAAGGAATCTAAGTGCTGCAGTATGGCGCTCGAATGACATTCCTATCTGCAGGGGTTGTCAAAATATTCGCATTTAAAAAATGTATGTTTTTGCAAGTTGCGTGTTTTTTTTTTAATTTTTAAACTACTATAACTCAAAAACGGAGTATTAAAAAGAAAAAAAATTGGGAATTTCTTATTGCCTATAAGCCTAACAAATTGGCAAGTTAAAAAAAAAATCGGAGATTTCGATTTTTAAAATTGCCTTTTTCTGGTTGATTTGACATGGAATTACCCAAATCGAATTTTTGTTCAGTTAAGCATATGGTAATAGATATGGATATATGCAACGGTTCAAAATGCAAGCAATGGCTATGAAAACACGGGTCTCTGGCCAGTAAATCCTGATATTGTTCCAGACTACATATTTGAACCTTCAGAGACCACAAATATTCCGTTTAATCAGGAGAATGTTGCAGATAATGGAGCTGAACCTACCAACGGACATTTGCTACCAGCTGAATGTGTCGATAGTTCTACGATCCAAGAACATCCGAACGACAATGTGGCATCTATTTTAGATCCATCTCCAACAAATGATGATGAAATTGACAGCATCACAAATTTAATGGAATGTTCTTCACAAAATACAACAAGAGCAACCACCAATACTGATGTGGGAGTTGGTGTTTCTGAAGATCTAGATTTAGGAACAAATGTAGAGGAGTCTCTTGTAGTTGAAGTTGCTGCAGCAACTTATGTTCACAACGTGAAATCTGGCACATCAAAGCAATAACTAACATTTCCAGTTACAACTATTTCACCAGCACCACAAGGACAGTTCATTCGAGGCCAAGGAAAAAGGAAACTGAAACCTGTCAAAGGAGATTAGCTTTTAACTTCCACTCTAAACATGGAAGAAGCCATCGCAAGAAATAGGCCAAAGGAATCACCGGAAAAAAGAAAAGGCAGGTAAAAAACACTTTTTGTTAAAGGCAAGTCCAATGACAAAAGTCTTCCAGATTTCAAAAATACTCTGGAAAAACCACAAGAAAAGAGACAGAGAGCACAGAGGCAGCGTAAAACTGCTTATGTCGATGATAGCTCGGGTACTGAAGATTTCATCGCCGAGACAGAGGATGACGATAATAACTGCCCCTGCATTTATTGCAATGACATTTTTTCACGTTCTAAGCCCGGTAAAAGCTGGATACGGTGTATAAATTATTGTTCTCTTTA
The DNA here is from genome assembly GCA_963920685.1 of Polydrusus tereticollis. Lineage (NCBI taxonomy): Eukaryota > Metazoa > Arthropoda > Insecta > Coleoptera > Curculionidae > Polydrusus > Polydrusus tereticollis. The sequence goes on along the minus strand of OY987327.1, from coordinate 49,590,726 downwards.
GGCTCATGCTTCATGTGCCGATGTCCCAAGGAAGACCAAACGATTTATTTGTGAACTGTGTTAAAATTTTAGTATGTCATTATGTACCCTTACCCTATGTAATTTTGTCCATACAAAATGGTTTTTGTGATTTGTTACAATTTTTTTTAATATATATTTTATTATATGTTCAACTCAATTAAAAAAGTGTGTTACTGATAGTCAATGAACCTAAGATGATTATAAATAAATGGGACTGATTATAGTTACGTTAAATAAAGAAATATGATTTAAAATCAAAACACCCTGTCATTTTGTCCGTACTTCCCCTATGCAATTTAATTTTTTAACTTAAAAATCACAATAGAGTCAGTTGGCAAAATTAGAGCATGTTCCAATTTCTTGACAATAAATTGTAACAAATTTGGCGACATTTCAGGTGTTTTATACACGGGTAGATATATTAAAGGTGAACCTAAATTACTTTATTTAAATTAAGATACCTCCGAAAGAAAAGCTTGAGACTTATGATCCACGAATGTAGGCTGCATATAAAAAATTATCGAAAAAGTCGATGTTTCCGCTATCCCAATAATTACTCTTCCAATTAATAGATTAATATGGTAGTATTTTTTAAAAGTGATACTCTGATAATATTGTTATCTTGGAAGAAGCAGAACTGACTGAAAACTTTGCCCAAATATACACTAAATTATACTATTAACAGGTTGAATCATTGTTTCTTAAATGAATAATTTATAGAGAATTTATTACGGTCTTGATCGTGACATCAATTAAATAAGTTAAATGCCAACCCATACATATTGTATATTTAACTCGTATAAATAGGTCACAAATAACAACTAGGGCGCTGAATTCTAATTTTTATGTTTACATGTTCCAAAATAACATGTTAAAAACTTTTTTTTATTAAACCTTAATTATCTGTAGATAGGTGTAATATCTATCTCAAAAACAGTTATTGATGTATTAGGGTGTTTATTTAATTTAAAAATACCTAGGATTCTATTTCGAGAGATGTTAATTACCCGAGGTTATTAATGCCTAATAATTCCCGTGGTAAAATAAGCGCCACAAATATAACATTATTGTTTACATTTCTGTCTTCTATAAAAACTCCATCTAGCATCTACCTCTTTTTAACGCAGTATAGATAAGAACAGAGCGATCAAAAATACTGGCAATAGGTCAAGTTTTACATGGTAATAGCAATTTCTAACTTATTCAACCAATGAGAAGTGGAAGATGGGGTTTGAAGGCCAATAGAATATTCATAAAGAGGAAATTAGATAGAAATTCCTTAGCGTCCACCATTGACTCTTAAAGTTTTACCGGGGGTATTGTCGCTTTCTTTGATACATTTTTTGCTGGAGTTTTTATACATACCTATATTTAAATGTAAACTATAATATGTTATATTTGTGGCGTTTACTTTACATATTTCCTACCGAATTTAGTATATTTTGACCATTTTCTAAACTTTTTGCCTTCTTGGTTTTCTGGTGTTTGTATTTTTATTATCGTTGCTGGTATAGTTGTTCTAAACTTAATTTGATGACATAAAAAAGCGTTAAACTCCGGACCATAGGCGTCGCTTCTACCAAATAATTAAAAAGCGGATTGCTGTAAATTTTTAATATAATTAAATAGTATAATATATTATAGCTTGTTTATTATAGTTTATATCGATAAAAGGTTTGTACCCGTGACTTTGCTTGCAGAGAATATCCTTAAAATGGCCTTTCTGTAATGAAAAATGCTAATTTTGCCAAAAACAATTCAAAAAAATTGTCTTTGTCCAGCCAGGACCGCGAAGAGGTACTATCAGTTTTCCTTGCCAAGAAAGGGGCAGGTACTATGTTAGTTGGAATATACAGTTAGTAGTTAGAATTCACTATACAGTGTGTTTTAATAAACACTCCCTGGCCAATTATTTCGAAAACTATAAGTGACATGTAAATTCTGTAAACGCCAGTTTTTAGCCCCTATGATTGGCTTCACAACTGTGTAAAAAATGTGTTTAAATAATACAAGATGTAGGTGGCGCCATGGTGCAAAGAATGTTTTCGATGACACGAAGTTTTAAATGTTATGGTTCTTAAGGATAATTAATTTTTGATCAAATTATGTTTCAAAAAATGTTTGATAAATCTAACATAAACGGAGATATTTGGGGTTAAGTTTTTTATTAAAATAATTTTAACGAGTATTTTAATTATAAATATTTTTAATATCCTTTAGCAATTTTAATTTATTTTTGGTAATGATAATTTTAGTGATAAAACGCTCGTGTAGCGGCTAAGTTATTACGTCCAGTGACGTCTCAGGGGACGCCTTAACAAATAATATTGGCAAAATATAAGACGCCACTGAGTTTTTGGTATTTTTATATTTTTTTCGGATTAAGCAACTAAAAATATACTTTTATTGTCTGCTAAATTGTTTTCATATCATGCTTCGTTTTCGAGAAATAAAAATTAAAACAATTTTATTGCATATGCATTAAGAAACAAAACCATAAATTATCAATTCGTTGTATTTTTTGTTGTTTAAAAGCAAAGTTAAAACATTAAAGCATAATAAAATAAAATTAAAAGATGTTTTAAATTTTATGAAAGAACTGATGAGAAATTATGCAAAATTATTAATGAAAATTAGAACAATACCAAAAACTAACTAATGGGGTCGAATGAGGTGTTTAAAATTATTGCCGTTACATAGCAAATCGATATAATAATTCGGTTCTGCAAACTCTCAATAGTGCATTTCGATTAATAGCGGCTATAGTAGCATAAATTTTGTTGTACAGGTCAGCCATGTCTTCTATTGGTTCCTTGTAGATTTCATTTTGCAAGTAGCCCCATAAATAAAACTCCATTGGGGTGAGATCAGGGGACCTTGCTGGCCATCTAAGATCCCCATTTGTGCTGATCCCTGGAAACGTCACATTTAGATGATTCATAACGATATTGCTAATGTGTGCTGGGCACCGTCTTGATGAAACCACATAGTATTTACGTCAATTCCTACATTTTGTAACAGCAAAGGGAGATCGTGTTGCAGAAATTGTAAATAACGAACTGAAGTTAAATGTTCATGATACAAATAGGGCCCGATTATGTAACCATTTACAATACCATACCAAACATTTACCCCAAATCGTGTTTGTGAAACCGGGATTCGTCACTCCACATAATTTGGTTTAATAAATTTGGATTTTCTTCAAAAAGAATATGAAAATATGCCAAAAAGTTTAATCTGCGCTGGTAGTCTTCTGGTTGTAGATGATGCACTAAATGAATCTTGTATGGAAAAAAACCATTTCCTTTTAGGATTCTGCGACACGAACGTACTGTAATATTAGTTTCATCTTTTAATTTTTGTAATGACGTTTGTGGGCTATTCTCTACTGTTTGTAGGGCTATAGCTACATTTTCGTCATTCGTAACCCTCTTCTTTCTTGGAACCTTTCCCTTTTTAAAGCTACCATATGTAGCTAAGTTGGTACACAAAGCTACAAAAGATTTGCGATCGGGCGTTGGTCTATCTGAAAAACGAGCTCGATAGCATCGCACAGATTCTGAAGCAGTTTGATGGCATTCTCCATAAACTAAAACCATGTTCAATTTGTCTTGATTTGTATGGTGAACCATTTTTATTTTAGAAATGTAGAAATTGCAAATTCTGACACTGACACTGAGTGTTAATAATGTTAATTGTTTAATGATTTTTGTTTTTCAGAGATATGCTTTTTTATTTCTCGAAAACGAAGCAAGATATGAAAACAATTTAACAGACAATAAAAATATATTTTTAGTTGCTTAATCCGAAAAAAATATAAAAATACCAAAAACTCAGTGGCGTCTTATATTTTGCCAATATTATTTGTTAAGGCGTCCCCTGAGACGTCACTGGACGTAATAATTTAGCCGCTACATGAGCGTTTTATCACTAAAATTATCATTACCAAAAATAAATTAAAATTGCTAAAGGATATTAAAAATATTTATAATTAAAATACTCGTTAAAATTATTTTAATAAAAAACTTAACCCCAAATATCTCCGTTTATGTTAGATTTATCAAACATTTTTATGAAACATAATTTGATCAAAAATTAATTATCTTTAAGAGCCACAACATTTTAAAGTTCCTGTCATCGAAAAAATTCTTTGCACCATGGCGCCACCTACATCTTGTATTATTTAAACACATTTTTTTCACAGTTTTGAAGCCAATCATAGGGGCTAAAAACTGCCGTTTACAGAATTTACATGTCACTTATAGTTTTCGAAATAATTGGCCTGGTAGTTTTTATTGAAACACCCTGTATATATTTTAACAGCAAATTGATCGCATTAGCAGAATTACAGTAAACGCTCTGTAATATAACAAGTTCTTAAGATACGTGTTAAACGAGCATAATTAATTTAAAATTCATAAACAATTTAATGACATGAATCGTCAGAACTTTTAGAAGTAGAAGCATTTCCATGTTAGATTACTACTGGCACTATAGGTGGTAAAACAATATCAATTTTTTGTTTTTATAACATGAGCTACGCAATTTTTTCATACATCGCTATTCATTTCGTTATTACCTGCCGAATATTATCAAGGACAACTGCGCTTAAAGTTGGAGATTGATTATTGAGTGATATATTTTGCTGACAAGAGCAACCCATTAGGTACAAAGCCATCTTTACTTCTGGCAAGATAACGCGTTTTCCTCTCGAACATGGTCTACCAAAAGTACAATTTGTACTGTCTACCCAACCATACTGAACAACATCATAAGTATCAAACCAAGTACCGTTTAAATAAATTATACTTTTATCGAATTCATAGTACTCCTTTATTTTGCGCAAATAGTCCTCTCGTAGTTCAATGATACGTGGAGATTCCATTATAACCAATAGATTATCTATTTTTTTATGTTTAAAGCCACATTTTAACAAAACATCACGCAATGTTGTTGTAACCTCGCAAACCTCGCAATTTATCACGAACCAGTTCTAAAGTTGGCACTATATTATCCTCGTAAAAGTTGTAAATAGTTCGCAAAATAATATCCCTTGTAGTATGGTCAGCGTTTTGAATTTTTGATTTATTGGTGTGCGCTTTATGGAATGGCCGGTTACAGTCCCCAAATTAATAACGTTATAAACTCTTATAAAACCAAAGTTGTGTTAATTCATTACAAGTACATTCTTGTACAAAGCGTATTTTCAGTAATTCCGGACTTATTTCGCTTTCGATGGCCGACTCTAGCGCCGACTCTTTGTATTCCTGCGATAATTCACCTTGACCTTCTGTTTCAAATTGTCGCCAAAAAGCCATACTAATATAATAAAATATAGGTAACAAGTAAAAACTTACTTGTCTTAAACCGCACAGTTATAGCAGAAAATGAAATATGTAAATTACAGTAAATCGTTTCAACCAGCCACGCCGCTGTCCGATTTCCAATATCGCATACCTGAAGCATCAAACGATTTTGAAGCTGATAAGGGATCACCCAATTGGCGAACCTTTAACTATTGGCTGTTCTTGTCTACAGCACATAAATTTGTATTTATATGCTGCTCTATTAATTTTCTGACTCGGAGTCTCATTTCGCACTTTAAATTGTTGGTGAGCCTCGACGGTCTATCGCTAGGGTGTTGCCAGTTCTACAAAGTTTTCGTAAGTGTAGGAGGAACATAAGGGTTTGTTAATTGTTTATTTTTTTTTTGTTTAACAACAGTGAAGTTCCTTTTAGTTTAATTTAAATTATTTTTGTATAAATACTATTTCTGAAGTACTAAAAAAATTATTATAATATTCATGAATGGCTTGTTCTTTCTTTCGTTGACATTGGAAATTTCTTGGTTCAAAGTAGATTTGCAAACTAGCTTATTACAAGAAAGTTTGTTTTGTTTAGTTTTGTTTTTAATTATTTATTTGCCAAGGTTTACAAAAAAAATGGAATAGAAATAAAGAAAATAACATAACATTCTATACAAATAAATATTAATCAAGGCTTCTTCGTTTTCGTTCTTTACAATACTACAAAAAAAATAGCTTATATCTAGTGTTTACTAAGATAAAACTTGACAGCAAACAGCTAGACATGTTATAATATACGTGTCTCTAAGTTCAAATTGCACCCCTCAAGTAAGATAAAAGTCCAATAAAAGATCAAACAAAAAATAAAAAAAAAAAAAAAAAAAAAAATTCATTCAGCTCTCTGTGGTTCCCAGAATAAACCATGATTACTATTTCTTAATAGTTTCCCTCCCATATTACACTATTTACAAAGTAAGAGAAAAAAATATGTTTCAATATATTAATTGGAGTTTGAATAATCCAATTATTTAAGATTATCTTAACTTTTCTTTAAAAATCTGTTTTTTTGTTTCATGTGGCAACACGTTGTGCACCCTATATCCAACACTGAGGAATGAACGACCACCTATTGTTTTTTGTGTTCTAGGCATTTCTAAGTTGTCACCAATTTTATATCTGGTTTCATGTTGATGCGTAAGTCCTGATGTTGAAGTTATTGTTTTTGTTTTTTAACCAGAAACAAAATACTGGTTTTATAAAATAACTGCCTAATGCTCAAAAGTCGTGTATCTCGATACAACCTGTCTGTACTGTATAAAATCGTGAGTCTATGCATAATTTTAAGTATTCGTTTATGAACTGTTTCTAGTGGTCGCAATGTGTTGTTATATAATCCGCCCCATCCAATTATACCATATGAAAGAAGCGATTAAACAAGTCCAAAATATACAATTTTTATATTTTCAATATTTGTTATTCTTGTTATCTGCTTAAAAAGATACATTAAGGATCTCCAGTGGCGTATTTAGGATTGTGACACGGGGGGGGGGTTCACTTATCTTCCTTAAAAAAATGCGCCGCAGGCAAAATTTTTTTAGGTGCCACGCCCTTTTTTGGACTGTCTAAACTTACAAATTTTACGTTTTGATAGCCCGGCTCAAAAAAAACGTAGAAATAAAGCAATTTTTAAATATAAACGCCAATATTTGCATTTGAAATATTAGTTTTTTGAAGGTATGTATAACGGTATACTATTTTACTCACCTGAATTAGAAAACACGGAACAAAAAATAAAATTCAACAATTATTAAACTAAAAGACTGTGGAAATCCCCAAACATCTGGAAAATTTGAAATAATGTTTCATGTTATTTATTGCAAATAAATTAATGTGAATTTCAGTTTTCTTTACTACTGAGTCCACGGGGGGGGGCAGACCCCCCCGGACCCCCCCCCCCCCCTAAATACGCCACTGAGGATCTCAGTTTTTTAGTCAATTTTGTAACATGTTGATTCCATTTTAAACTTGAGTCTATACAAATTCCTAAATAGTCTATATTTTGTTTACTTTTTATTATCCAATTTTGATAATTTCGAAAGGGCATGTTTATATGTATATGTAATTATCAATAGGCAAATTTGCTTTATTGACTATCAATTAAATACTGATATAAAAGAACACTTTTAATAATAAAGGCTTAAAGAATTTTTAAAAAAGGATCTGACAACCCCGATTATGATGCCGGTCCCTTAGAAGCCCGGTCGAAGCTTTGTTATTCATCAAACTGACTTTGGAAAAAATATAGCTGTGCTTATATTAGCTGCGTTCGGCAAATACATCTGCGATTGATTGATTTTTTGTCACGTGACCACAGATCAGTCGGAGAAATTTGTAATAAAAGAACGGTACCAAACAACTGATCTCTGACAAAGTCAAAAATATAAACTGCTTTGTTTTGATTTAAGAAATATAACCTATTTTCCCCCTTTTCTACTAAAAATGAGTATTCCTACTGTTGTATTGGCCCTAATTGAAGGAGGCTATTAACTGTCCTATCCTCTTTGCTATCAACTTATGTTTGAAGACGATGATGAGGAGGACGTAAAGATTTTGGTAAATTTTCGTCTGTCACCAATATGGTAAACCGTTTTTGTTCTTCCGCATCATAAAGTTCTATTTCCTTCGTTTTTTAAAGTTAACTTTCTTACAAGGTCCTCGCCAAAGAAAGCAAATTTCAAATCAAAACTAAGAACAAACTTCAAATCAAACTTAACCTCACTAACTCAGCTGGCTGAGATTTGAGATTAATCGCTTTCATCCGATCAAAAACTCCGAGCAAAAAGATCATCGTCAGAGCGCTCAGATTTTAATTGCCGAACGGTTGACATTTACTTCATTACTTCCCCTATACATCCAGATGTCATAAACGAACGATTCAGATCAAATCTAAGCGGTCTGATGTATTTGCCGAACGCGGCTAATGCCAAGATACTATGTTGGGTTCTTATTTCTTCATACTAATATCCCAAGTGAGTTATGACTTTGTTTCTGGTACGCGTCGTAACCAGTGGCGTAGCGACAAATTGTGGACCCCTCATGAAAATTTATTTAACCCTCTCGTATATTACACAATTTTTGCATATTTTTACTGTTTTATAAAAAAATAAAGCATAAGATATATTAAACCTAAAAGAAAAAAAGTAGGCACTATAGTTATTGCACCTATAACACATCAAGTCGCAGCAAAAAGTAGTCATACATACATCAAATATGTATGTATACAGGGTTTTCATTTCAAAAGTAGCCACCCCGGTTTTAGATAGAAATAACTACTTTGATGCGAAATGTCAAAACATGTCAACTTTTGTTTTAAGGGGGTAAATTTTTCATCTTATTTTTATTTATACAGGGTGCGTCAAAAAAGCTGGACGTATGTCATTTTTGTATTTTTTCATCGGAAACCCATACTTTTTTTCGTATTTCTGGATTCCCCTACAAATAATAAACACTTTTTGTATTACACATCCTATAGCCAAATCTAACAGTTTTTAAAATATCGAAACATTTTAAATACGACTTTATGTTCAGAATTCGCTTTGTTACATTTTCAAACTTTAAATACATCACGGTCGTAGGCGGCTTATACCTCATAGAAACGAAGCAGTCACAAGTTAATTTATAAAAGTGAATTTTCGCCTACTACTGCACTCGCCTACATGGTTTAACAAAAAATTGGTTTAGTATTCACTTTAAAATGTTGTATACTCTCCAAGAAAGGACAGAAATAATTTTCATGTATGGCGCTGAAAACCGTTGTGCTCGCAGAACAACTCGAAGATTTACCGACATACACCCTGACAAACATGTAGGTCACAGGTGTCTGATAGAGCTGGTAAGGAAGATTGAAGAAACCGCAAGCAAGGGTTCTAGATAAAGGTACGCAAATTGAAATATTAGGTCATTTCGCTATAAATCCATCTACGTCAATTCCAAAAGTATCACAATTGACACACGTTTCAGTAGGTTCTATTCACAAAGTTTGAAACTAAATAAGTTTTCCCTTATAAAATACAAATCCTTCAACAACTCAACGAAGACGATTATGACAGAAGAATTGAATTTTGCGAAACAATGACTCAGGTGATTTAAGCCGACCGGAATTTTGTTAAAAATGTATGTTTCAGTGATTAGTCAACTTTCTTCTTGAATGGATTCGTGAATAAACATAATTGCAGATATTGGGATAATGAAAATCCACATTTATTTAGGGAAGATCATACCTAATATCCTTAAAAGATAAATGTGTTGGCAAGCATTCTGGGAAATGAGATCATTGGGCCAATTTTTATGGAAGAAGAAGAAAACTTGACAGGTGAACTATACGTAAATCTGTCGGAAAATGTCGTAGATCCTCTTATTACCCAATCTTTGGAAAATCAAGTTGATCAAGACGGCGATATGGAACTTGATGAACAAAATTTGTATTTCCAGTACGATGGAGCCCCGCCGCATTATGTGCTACCTGTTAGGACATGGTTGAATGAACGATTTCCCGGAAAATGGATAGGTAGGAAAGGTCCTGTGGAATGGCCGGCGAGGTCCCCAGACCTCACACTTCTGGATTTTTTTCCGTGGGGATATTTAAAGTCCCTAGTTTACAAAACTGCGCCCGAGAGTATTCCCGAATTGAAAAACAGAATTACTGAAGGATGTAGGCAAATTAACCGACAAACATTAAAATGTTTCGATTTTTTAAAAACTGTTAGATTTGGCTATAGGATGTGTGATACAAAAAGTGTTTATTATTTGTAGGGAAATCCAGACATACGAAAAAGATTATGGGTTTCCCTTGATAAAATACAAAATGACACACGTCCAGCTCTTTTGACGCACCCTGTATAAAAAAAAATATGATGAAAAATTTACCCCCTTAAAACAAAAGTTGACTTGTTTTGACATTTCGTATCAAAATAGTTATTTCTACCTAAAACCGGGATGGCTGCTTTTGAAATGAAAATCCTGTATGTATCTTGAACGTTATACAGGGTATTACTTAATGATAGGCCGTAATTCCAGAGGCGCAATCCTGAACCAAATTTAAGTAGAAAAGTTCATATAAACATGGGAAATTTGGCAGTGTAGTTCGTTGTGATAAGACGCTTAGTTTAGTTACCACTAACTTGATGGTAATTATAAGTTCCAGTGGCGTCTCAGGGGGCAGTTTCACGAATAATATTGACGACAAAAATGTACGCCACTGACTTATAAATAAATATTTAAAAAAAAATTTCCACTACTAACCTATAACATCGCCATTATTGACCGATTATTAACGTTAGAAATCGTTTTTCTCTGCCTTATAAGTTATTATTGACCATGGTCAATAATAAGGCATTGAAATCCATTATTGACCGATATTCAAGAATCTATTTGAACGCAGGTAACTTGATTTTTTGATTCTACAACATGAATTCATACTTATGAAGGTGATTTCTTGTGGTTAGGCAACCAGATAATTATCAATACATATTAGATTATTGGAGATGCTCGATATTGTAAAATATCGATACAATCAATAACAAATATTAATATTAATATTTAAGGTGTACACATAATAATATCACTAACATTTTCTTCGCTCGTTTTTTAAAAAAACGGAAAACTCGTAAAATCTGATGACATAAATGAACAAAAATTGACATTAACAAAGCCACCTGACAAAACAACAAAATATTTTGCCAATTCAAAAGCGCAGGTAACTTGATTAAAAAATATACTTATACCTACCTATAATTTTTTATAATTATTGATACTATAAAAATAAATGTCTTATAAAAGTTTGTAGTAGTGGAAAAAATATTATATTAACCACGGTTTAGACAGCTTATAGCCCTGGCGTCTTAAATCCCGCGTCGCTCCGCTCCTCGTGATTTAAACTTGCCGCTCGGGCAATAATGATGGCTGTCTAAACCTTGGTTAATAATATACAATTATATTGTCATCGGGTTAGCAGCTAATAATACAACTTTTTTGTCTCTTGATACTTTTTCGTATTAACGATCAAAGTTAACTTGATTTTATTTTATCAATTTTTCGGCATGCAATGAAGTGGCTTTTATTTTCTTTCTCGAAAACGAAGTTAGTTACGAAAAAATATGAAAAGAGAAAAAAGCTGTACTTTTAGCTGCTTAACCCGAAAACAATATTAAATTTTTAAACGAGTCAGTGGCGTACAATTTTTTTGTCAATGTTATTCGTGAGACTGCCTCCTGAGACGCCACTGGAACCAATAATTATTATTTAGTTAAAGCCAAGTTAGCGTCTTATCGCAGCGAACAACACTGCCAAATTTCACCAAAATCGGCAAAGGATCTTTGAGATATTAAATAAAAAAACGATATTTTTTTAAACCTTACTATTTGAACTTGGTTCAGGAATGCGCCCTTGGAATTACGAACTTTCATTAAGTTACACCCTGTAGGTATACAGGGTCGCTGGTATATATGAAAACGGTAAAAATATTGAAGACAAGAATTTTTGGGTTTTTTAAAGCCTATTGGAACAAAAGAAAAATAAGTATACAGGATAAGTCAGAAAGTCGTAGAGACACAAAGTAACTTTTTTTTTTAATAGAACACCCTATATCAGCGGTTCTCAAACTTTTTTGGTGACGGAACCCTTTTGGGAAGCAAAATACTTGATGGAACCCTACAATAAAACAATAGTTTTTAAAAGTGTATTCTTTATTAATAAGCATAATAAAAGTACAATGTAACAGTTACTAATTATTACTTACTTTACCACATGGCAAGTACAATAATAGAAGATATTAAAAAAGAAAAAATCTAACTAATGGGAGGTATGAAACTGTTTTTTATTTTTCATCAATTGGTTGATATCAGGTTTGATAGAAGACAGTTGAAGTCTCATATCAGGTTCGGCGTCCAGTCTCTTGCGATATTTTGTTTTCGTGGCTGCATAGGTTGAGAATCCTGTTTCGCACAAATATGTTGTTGGGAACGGGAGAAGAATATTCAGAGCCATTTTGCCAAGCATTGGATATTCATCACGGATTCTGCACCAAAAATCGTTGAGAGGCGTCGTTTTGAACAGTGACTCCATACTTGTGTCTGATGGCATTTCTAAAAGAGATTCATATATCTCGTTTGACATACTTTCGGGCTTTTCCTAGTTGGGTAAAAAAGGATTATGAATCCATGAATTCAGTTTCATTTTTGTATTCTGTTCTTCGGGAAAATACTTTTCAAAAGATGCGCGCATCGAACTGAGATATTGGACCAATTCTTCAAACACATCATCTTGAAACATTTCTGAGTCGTTATCGCTAACAAACTCACTGAGTGACGTAAAGCTTTCTATTTCTTTCTTACCAACGCAAATAATCCAAAAATCTAATTTTCTTTTGAAGGCAGTTATTTTATTATTGGCCTGAAACACTGTTGTCTGTTTACCTTGCAATGATAAATTCAATTCGTTCAGTTTTTGAAAGATATCCGCCATAAAAGACAATCGGAACAACCAAGTTTTATCATACAAACGGTCCTTAAAATTAAAAGAAGTATCTGCTGAAAGAAACATTTGTAACTCGGCTCTAAGTTCAAATAGCATTGTTAAAGTTTTACCCCGAGACAGCCATCGCACTTCTGTATGGAGCAGCAGTGTTTTATGTTTGCTGCCATAATCTTCACACAATAATGAGAACAATCGGGATTGTAGTGGTCGTGATTTGATAAAATTAATTATTTTTACCGCTTCATCCATAACTAATTTTAGATTTGACGGCATTTGCTTCATCGCAAGTGCTTGTCTATGCAGAATACAATGGCTGGAACTACAATTAGGCGCTTTATTTTTTATTCGTGACACTGCTCCTGCTGTTTTACCTGTCATCGCCTTGGCCCCATCTGTACAAATGTCAATGCAATTGTTCCAACTGAGATTATTTTCTTCAAAAAATATATTTATTTTATTAAAAATTTCTTCCCCGGTAGTGTTTGTGAGCAGCGGTGAACACATAAGCATGTCTTCTTCAAAAGAACTTTCATATGGATATCTCACGATAACCAGCAAGATAGCCAAACCAGCGACATCAGTTGACTCGTCCATTTGCAAGGCGAATCGTGTTTTTTGTAACTAGTTCTTGTTTGACGTAGCTTGCCAGATCATGGATTCGCCGTGAAACAGTATCGTTTGATAGCGGCACAGTAGAAAGATGCTTTGCAGATTTTTCATCGAGCATACATTTTGTTATGTCTAATACACATGGCTTTATTAAATTCTCAGCGATAGTGTGGGCTTCACCTGCTTGTGCAATGCGATAGCTAACTAAATATGATGCCTCCGTGGCCTTTTCGTTGATAGTTTTTGTTACATGCATCATATTTTTTTGACTTTCCAATAACTGATCTTTTTTACGAACAAAAAATTCTTTATTCTTGTCTTTAGACTCGGGGTGTACAGTTTGTAAATGTCGGCGCAATTTGGCAGGTGCCATGGAACTATTAGGAAGCAGTTTACTACATAGCATGCAGAGAGGTGAGCCGTTGGAATCAACAAATCCGAAACTGATATATGATTCATCATACTTCCTTTTTTTCGTCTTTGAAACCGTCGAGCTTGACGTCGTGGCATCATCGTCTGGATCGGTGATTGCTATATTCTCCGCGCGTACTGCTTTTGAACATTCAGCGTCATTAGAAGATGTTGTTGCAACACGTTTAACACCTTTAAGCCAACGTTCCATTCTTCTTTATTTATAATGTTACACGTCAGGATGGTGGGGTCTAAATAATGCACAATCGTTACTGCGTATAAGAGACTAAGTTTAGTACAATGAAGAAATGTATAAAACTGAGACAACAGAATACAGCAGGCAGTAGAACAATGAACACTAGTTTCTCGCTAGCGAGCTTGTAAGTAGGTAGGTAGGAACTTATCGCTCCGAACGCTAATCGTCAACTGACTGACGAGGCGCGACGCGCGATCGCCGCTTTTATACTTAGTCCTAGACTCGATCTCGAATATTCTCGAAAATACTCGAGTCGGCGCCTTTGATAAACAAAAAGCAAAAATAAAAAGAGAAATATAAAAATTGTGTTGTAAACAATTCAGAGGCGGCTTTTATCAAAGGGACTGCGCGCTCACAAGTATACAAGTATACATGTTGATACCAAACTTATGAGATATTGTACCAGCTATTGTAACACATGTTTATGCAAATACAAATAAATAAATAAATATACCTACGCGCGGCCGCGGAGTCAAAACGTTCGACCAGAGAGAGGTGCTTTGATTTTTTTTCTAAATTCTTGAGGAACCCCTACAGAGGTATCGCGGAACCCTAGGGTTCCGCGGAACACACTTAGAGTATAGCTGCCCTATATCTTAGAATATGTTTCAATTCTACATCACATTATAATTATTTTCTAATGAATGCATTATAAGATAAGTATAAACTTAATAGATTCCGAGACATCGACATTTAAAAAATGACATTTTTGAACTTTGACAGCTTCTAGCTTTCTAACGGTACGTCTTAGAGCAAAACGGCTTTTATGTCCCTATCTTACTTTTTTTATTATCTTCCCAGAAATATCAACTTCCGCTTGAACCGGATATAACTCGAAAGCCAAAAATATAGAAACGAACCGCTCTTACTTGATTTTGAGAGAAATAGGATATGACATTTAATAAGGTGCTGTTTGTCCATAATAAGAGCTTCTTTTGCCTCTATGAAAAGTAGATAAACAGGACTTAATCCTTGGTGAGAGAAGCTATTTCCTCAATAATTTTTAACTTTTTTCAACTTTGAAAAAGAACTCTCTGCAGATACCGCGCTAACTGGTAGTGTTAAAAATAACAACAAAGATGTGCTTACTTCTACAAAGTTTGAGGCAAAAGTAAAGTGATGTTAGATGGTTGTTAGAATGTCTTCTGTAGGGTTTCTGCTGATCTACATAAACATTGAGGGAATAAAATTTTAATTTATCAATTTGATTGATAACAATATCAAAACTTTGTAATATACGTAGTTCTCTTGACTCGAAAAATGATATAGTTTTTGTTTGTACTGGACTCATCAAAGATTTTCTTTTATCTTTAAATTACAAATTTGTATTCTATGATTTTGCATTGACAATCACTTCCCTTTTTACGTTAAGATAGCTATTTCTAAATTGGTTGAGATTGCTTGCAGTCGACTTTAATTCATATGCTTTTGCTAAATCCAAATCTCGCTCTTGCAGAATTTGGTATGCTACACTGATTTCTTGCAAAATTTTAGTACGTATTGCCAAAATCATTATAAATTCGAAATTTTCAATTGAATTTAACAATCTGCCTTTTTCTTATCATTTTTAGTTGTTGTTAAGTACATTTTTGTAAGTGCATTGACAATATCTTTATATCCGCATTTTACAGCTAGTAGTGAGTGTACCTTTCCGGCTCATCGAGTGGGATTTATTTAATCTTTTTAATGTTGTTTGAAGATTTTCCAGTAATAGAAATACTTACAGGTTAAACACTAAAACATGACGAAAAGTGCATACAAAATAATGTAAATTATAAAATTATCAGGAACAGTTACAAACAAGGACCGACTCAACGGCACCACTCCTGAACTGAGAAATAAGTATAGCGTCAGCGTCTAGTATCTTAACAAAAAGGGAGAGGGGGCTGGGCCCGCATGATACCCCCTCCCGTGGTGGCATACGTTTGCAGTATTAGCGCTACGCCACTCAGCGTAACCAAGACGATGTAAGCTTACAGGGCTTTAATTTCAAGACGAACCACCAGTAACTGATTTTGAGAGAAATTGGGTATGACAAAAAACACGTTAATTTTAATATCAAGAGGAAAGAATTACACATTTGATAGAATTTGACTATTGACCTCCACACCTATTATAGCCAACCTCACTTTGAAATGCCATATGGCACTGCCAATCGAGTAATACATCGTTGCAAAGGGCATTTAATTGCCAATCTAATCGTGCATCATCATCATCATCATCATCGTCATCAAACAGCCGTTCGCGTCCACTGCTGGACATAGGCCTCCCTTAGTGTATGCCACCGCTCTCTGTCTTGTGCGCTCTGCATCCAGTCTCCCCGGACTTTCTTAATGTCGTCCGTCCATCTTGTTGGTGGTCTACCTCTGTTCCTGTAGGCTTCGTGCCTTGGCCTCCACTCCAGAATACGCTTTGACCATCTTCCATCCATTGTTCGTGCCAAATGGCCTGCCCAGTTCCACTTCAAGGTTGCTACTCTCTCCACGACATCAATTATACCCGTCCTCTGTCGTATAGTCGTATTGGGTATTCTGTCTCTCAGTGACAGTCCAAGCATTGACCGCTCCATAGATCTCTGGGCTACTCGCAGCTTGTGCGCCGTTTTTCTGGTAAGAGTTAGCGTTTCTGCCCCATAGGTTAATACTGGCAGTATACATTGGTTGTATGTTTTCCGTTTGAGACATATAGGAATGTTTGATTTGAAAACATCCCTAAGCTTTCCAAATGCCGCCCATGCCAAGCCTATTCTCCTGTTCAGCTCGCTGGTTTGATTGTCTCGGCCTAACCTAATCTCGTGTCCCAAATATCTATAGGTGGCAACCTGCTCAATATTCCGACCGTCAACTGAGATATTCTCGCTCATGAAAAGGTTGGTCATACATTGCGTCTTCTTAAAATTTATTTTCAAACCGACTTCTTTGCACGCTTCATGAAGGCTCTTTAGCATAGTCTGTGCCTGGTCAATACTGTCGGCAGTTATGACAATGTCATCAGCGAATCTCATGTGGCTCAGCCGCTCTCCGTCGATGTTTATGCCCATCTCTTCTCAGTTTACTCTTTTGAAGGCATATTCCAATACGGTGGTGAACAGTTTCGGAGATATTGTGTCGCCCTGGCGAACTCCTCTTTCGATTTGGAATTTATTTGTGTCTGCATGTAATCTTACGCATGCCGTTGCCCGCTTGTATACGTTTTTCAATAGGGAAGTGTATCGGTGGTCAATACGACAGTCCGCCAGCGCTAGCAGCATTTTGTGTTGGTTTACGAGGTCGAAAGCTTTTTCAAAATCTATGAATACCAGGACGAGTGGTTTGTTATATTCGATGCTTTTTTCTATTAAGGTCTTAATAGTTTGGAGGTGGTCGTTTGTTCCATACCCTGCTCTGAATCCCGCCTGTTCGCGTGGCTGGTATAAATCTAACTTAGATATCAGACGCTTAGTTATGATCTTCATAAAGAGCTTGAAGGCATGTGACAATAAGCTTATCGGTCTATAGTTTTCTAGTTTTGCGATGTCTCCCTTTTTGTGCATTATTATTATTATTGCATTGTCCCACTGGGAAGGTGTTGTTCCCTTCAGGAGACATGCATTGAAAAGCTTGCATATATTCTTAAGCAGTGTGTTTCCTCCTGCTTTAATAGATTCAATAAAAATTTCATCTTCGCCCGGAGCTTTATTGTCCTTCATTTCTTTCAGCGATGCTCTTATCTCATCCAGGGTAATGTCGGGGATATCTTCTGAACCTTGGTTCTGTACATGGGGCAAGTTCTCTGGTGGATTTTGTTCCTTTTCTTTATATAGCTCTGTATAAAAGTCCTCAACCAACTTTAAGATTTCTTCCTTATTTGAGGTAGTACGGCCTGCCCCATTTTCCAGCTTACAAATGTTTTTGGTACCAGAGGAGAAGTTCCTTCGGAGGACCTTCAAACTTTTGTTGTTTTCAATAACCCTTTCTATTTCCTCGGATTTAAACTTCCTTATGTCTCTCCGGACGCCCTTTGAGATGTCTCTATTTAGGTTTCGCAGTTGGTCTGCATTCGTGGTGTGCTTGAGATTTAGTTCCCTTCTCTGCTTCATAAGACTCTTTGTGTTTTCACTAAGCTTATCTTTTGGCTTCTTATTTTTTGAGCTCCACCGTTTTTGTGCGTTTTTTAAAATTTTGTTAATTTCGCTGTTCGCCGCCTCTATATTTACTTCCTCGTTCTTCGCAATCTTAGAGTTCTCCAGTTCATAGTTTATCTCCTTTTGATATTCACCCAGGTCCTCAACATCAGACCACTTTTGAAGCGTTCGTTTCATAATCATATTTGTCCTCTCTCTTTCTACATTGATAGTCACCCTTGCTCTTACCATTCTATGGTCAGTATTGAATGAAAAATGGTTTAGTACGTTGACATCTTGCACAATATTTTTCCTGTCGGTGATCACATAATCGATCTCATTTTTGGTAATTCCGTCTGGGCTTGCCCACGTCCAGCGCCTTTGTTTACTCTTCTTAAAAAATGAGTTCATTGCATACAGTCCATGGTGTGCCAGGAAGTCAAGGAGTGTGTTTCCTCTTTCGTTCCTCTGGCCATATCCGTGTTCACCCATGGCTGACTCAGCATCATCCTCTTTATATCCAAGTTTTGCATTCAGATCTCCTATAATCAGGTTGTAGTGGGTTGGTGTCTTAGCCATCGCTGTCGCAATGTCCTCATAGACGCCTTCTATTTCTTCGTCCGGATGTGTAGTTGTTGGGGCATAAACCTGAATAACTTTTAGTCTATATTTTGAGCTCAGTCTTAACACAAGAAATGCCACTCTGGAGCCTATACTTTCTATCTGGACAACTTTTTCTGCGTGTTTCTTGTTTATTATGAAACCTACTCCTCCTTCTGTCGAGTCGTTGTCTCCCTTGTGGTAGAACAGGTGTCCTGACTTCAAACTTATCTGTTGTTCTCCCTTCCTTCTGACTTCGCTCAACCCCACAACATCCCAGTTTATGTGCCTGAGCTCCTCCTCCAGCTCCAGCAATCTTTCGTCTGTTGACAGAGTCCTTGTATTCAGTGTAGCAACCTGCAGTCGTCTTTTTTGATAGCCTGGTCGTACCCGGTGATTCTTCGTGCACAGAAAAGTAAAATCAGGTGATTGGTTTACGAGTTAGGTGGGAAACGTATTAGTAATGTAACTAATTTATTTAGTTTGAACAAACAATTTCATTAAATGTTTAAAATTTGCGCCGTTATTGGCAAGACAATAATAAAGTCTACTGTGAAATTCCTCCTGGACATTTAGGAAAGTTTGCCTGGTAATGCGCGAGTTCTGAAGTGGCCCCAAAGGAAAAAATCGAGAGAAGTCAAGTCGGGAGATCCTGCTGGCCACTCTATTGCACCTCGTCAGCCAAGTCATTTGTCAGGGTACTGTTGGTTAAGGTACTCTCTAACTGGTAATGCTTAGTGGGGGAGCTTTATATTGCTAAAAATGCAAATTTTATTCATTGAGTTTCAGGGTGCTATTTTCTTTCTATTGATTTTCCAAATATTGTCCAATGAGACGATCTATGACATTTTTCAAATGATTCAAATGCAATTGGTAGGTTACATTTTCTTCTAAAAATATCGTCTCCAAGGCGGTGATTTTCTGAGGAAACTGAGTGTGGCATGGATTTGTCCAGAAATTTTAACAAACCCATTCAAAAAGAAAGTTGACTCGTCGCTAGAGCAAATATTTTCTATTAAGGTCCGGTCTACTTGTCTTGTTTAGTAAATGTCTTCGTCAAAGTCGCGTAAAATTTTAATTTTATTAGGGAAGAAATTATATTCTTTTTAAAATTTTGTACAAGGCACCAGTAGAATAGACGTCAGCTTAGCGACTTTCGGAATAGAAGCAGAAGTTGAGTCTAGAGCGAATTGCCAAGACTACAACCTAGCAACCTTCATCCAAAGTGAAACATCAGTCAAATATTGACAATCGTGTAAACCCCCATCAAATAAAAAGTTCGTAAACAAACCTTTAATACATATAATCTTTTTGTGGTTTGTTTACTTTTATACTAGATATTTGTCTTATTCCAATAGCTTATAAAGACAGTTTCTCCCAATTATTTTTCTAATTTTCCTAACAATTAGGAGATATTTAGGGTGGTTTGTTTTGAAATGAAATATAATAATATACATATAATGATTCAGTATGAAAAACCAAAGCGTATTTGCTTTGTCATGCATTTTTTCCAAAATCTACATAAAGGGGAGATTGACCACCACCACAAAAATGTTCACCAGGGAGTAAAAAATTGCTTAGGTAGATGCGCGGGTAGTATAACAATCTTAACGCGTCTTTGATACGATGCGACAGTTTGGACTATCAACGTGCTTTAAACTTTTTGATTTTTTTTTTCAATTTATTCTTCTGCGCTATGAAATAAATATCGATGTAAGTAATATTTTTTGTCCACATTGACTCCAAAACAAATGATTCTTATTATATGTATTGCTAATCAATAATATAACCTGATCAACTAACTAGGCCGCAATTTCCTTTTTGTTTTGACGAATTCAAAAGTATTTTGTTCCTGAAACTGAAACTGACGTAGCACTGCTAAAAATGATAATAAAAAAGTTAATTTGATTTATTGTCCATATTACCTTAATAGACAACCTTTATAAACTTGGATAGACACAATACGCAATCCATTTTAAAATGTATGTTTAGATAATTAACATTATTTTATAACCCATTTTAAATCATATTGCATATTCAACAAAATATGTGATTCTAATATGTAAATAAAGTATTATTTTTAAAACATTTAGATGCCATTGTCGCGTTGTAATATTTTTAATTCACAGGATATCATTTAATTAACATAGTCATCGCCAATTAATTCTTTTATTTAGACTAAACACACAGTTGTTGTTGAGGTAGATACATAATATAATGAACAAAGATAATATTTTCACCAATTTTGCACTTTATTTATTTTTAATTACGGGTAAACAGAAAAACAGGAGTTTTACTGGTAAATTTCCAGTGTATTGCATCAAATAACTTGACGTGTTTCGCTACATAGTAGCTTTTTCAGAATTCGATCAAGATATTTACTTTTTACAAGAAATTAACTCCTGATATGAAACACAGGTAGCTAATTAATATACAACAAATATGTTACTTTATAACTGGAGGATTTTTCATTGCTTACGACTTTGGTTCTACATTTTTGGTCCAATGTGGTATGCAATGGAGGACGGGAAATACCTTTCTTTTTACTTCTGAAAACTCGTAAACATTTTTTTAGGGATTCGTTCACCACTGACAAATGAACACTAGATAAATTGCAAAAACCAATTTGATTGATTTTGTCGTATCTGTGATATTAGGAAATCTAATCAATTTTTTTTTTAATAGGGCAATTGTTTTTAATTTTACCCTGTATTATCTTGACAATAAACTGTATAAAAGTTTTTATGGTAAAATTCAGATCAGATCCCTTTTTAACATTTGAGATACCTACCTGCAATGCGGATGCAATACACAGAATTTGCAGACATATGCCGAGAATTGATTAACATCGCGGCTAGATCACTTTATTTATATAGTGTCTCAGAGACGCTGCTATATAATAGTTATTTGTGTAACTAGTGTATATTTGCATGATGCATGAAGTTTGCAGCTCGAGACGAAGACTTCATCTCGAGCCGCAATAATGCCACAAATATGCTTTTTGCACATGTTTTACAATACAAGACATATTACTAGTTCTTAGAATAGTTTTAACAATAACATGAAAAGTTGAAGCTAACGTTATTTTTATAAAATTGGTTATTTCCTATTTTTTGAGTTAATTTCAGTTTTAATATTGCTGTTAGAGCAATTTACGATGGTAACTGATGGACAAACTTTATTTTTAGTTATTTTTTGAATTTTGTTTGGGTTCTGGCTTGTGGGCTTGCGGAGGTCTCAGGTTCTTCACTTAAACCTCTTTTTCGGATTGTTATGAAGCTTCCGGTACTGGTACTTGGTTTACCTTCCAGGATTTGAGTCGCTATTTTAGTTTTTTTCGAAATTAATCTCTCAATGTAGCCCTCAGCTACAGTAGATGATTTCCATCCTCCATGGAGTTTTAATGTTAGCATGTCTGCCCCCGATTGTACAAGCAATGTTGCAGAGGATCTGCGAAAACAGCGTCCTATTTATTGCATTGGGTTTTCAATATTTAAGTCGTTTGCAATAGCACTTGGAGTTTTACTAAAAGTATTTACACCAACAGGTTGAACTGAACATTTTTCGCTATATTATCTGATAAAAAATCTGACCTGTGATTGGTAGACTGGGGACGAAGAAATGAGTTTTAGCGATACACTTCAACATTTCAACCTGCTGTTCAGTATGCATTGGTGTGCTGTAAACTAATGTTTATGATGACCCTACAGGAAGTAATCTAAACTATTGAGGTCCGGGGACCTAGGTGGCCATGCCTGTGGTCCTCCGCGACCTATCCAGCGATTATTGTAATTTTGGTTTAAATGTTAGCGCGCCACAGTGCTGAAGTGCGCTGGAGCCCTGTCGTGCATAAATCACAGTCGATTTCTTACTAAAATGGATGTTCATCTTTCATTAAAGCTGACAATTCTTCTTCGAGAAGCTGCTGGTAGGTATGCCCATTCAACCTCTTATGAAGAAAATAGGGTCAAATTAAATAAGCACCGCATATTCTAGCCCACACGGAAACTGCTCCTGGTGACGGGATTCCAAGATTACATGTGGGTTTTCTTGAACCCAAAAATGATTATTGTGAAAGTTTTGGATTGCGTTTCTAGAAAAATTGGCTTCATCGATGAATTAAATTTCAGTAAATAATAATGGATTTTCAATTACTTTTTGAAGAAACCATTGGCAAAAGTTCATCCGTAATGGAAAGTCGTGTGGGAGTAGAGCCTGAACATGTTGGATATGGTAGGGATATAATAAAAAGTCATTGAGAATTTTCCAAACAAGCATATGTGAGATATAAAAATTTTTCGTGTACTTAATTCGGGATCTTCCTCGACTGAATTTAAAACCGCTACCACAATTTCTGGTGTTCCTACAGTACGTTGTACTCCCTTCAGATGCTTGTGTGGTTCAAAACTTCCCTTTTCGCACAACCCTGAATGTTTGAAAATGTTCGTGCATCCGGAATATTTTTATTTTCGTACAACCGCCTGGCTTCCAGTGCGTTACCATCAGCAAGCCCATACATGTAATGCATATCTGCAAACTCAGAATTCGTGAAATGGACCATGTTTTTTTTAATAATATTATTAATTTTAATGACCTTAATACGTAACAACTAGACTAGGTAGACAACTGTCAAAACTGTTTATGTTTACAAAACAAAATCTGCTTCTTACCCACTAGATACGTTTTAATCCTTGATAATACCCAATTTCACTACAACGTGCAAAATGAATGAATTTATTTTATTTTTTTATGCGAAACCCAACCATACGTGAAACGAAACAAAATGAAGATACTAAAGTCTATTCACATTTCAAATACGGATAATGTCAACAAAAGCACCTGAACGCCTAAATAAAACAGGACCGTATTATGGTCGTAAACCCCGTGAATAAAATTAATTTGTAATATTTTAAAATTAATAAATCTTAGAATATGTATTATACAGAATTTTGGGCCTATACCTAGCTAATGACTTACTAGAATGTATTATTCTGACTCTAATTCTGAAATGCTTGAGCTGCTACTATCATCAACTCTTATTACAAGTGGTTCAATTTGAACCTCTATGATACTGTCTAATTCCCACATTTTAGGTTCTACCTTTTGACGAACATGTTCAATACAATGTTGCCATTTCTCAGGAGAAATTAGTAATACCGCCTCGTTAAAAAGAAATTTCATGTCGGCAAATTTAAATGTTTGATTTTTATCGGCCACGTAATGCTTCATATCTGCCCAAATTAATTCTATAGGGTTCAGCTCACAGTGGTATGGCGGAAGGCGCAATACTATTTTATTATGTTGTTTTGCCATTTCGTCTATTTTAAGTTTATCATACTGCTTTTTATGCTGTTTAACAAGGGCCAGAAGTTCTATTTTAAGCATTTGCTCGTCGAATTCTATATTCTTTGACAATAACCAGTTTTGAATTTCTGCTTTTTTCGACGCCGTGTTGGGTATTTTCTCGAGTTTTCTCGAATGGTAGGGTGCGTTATCCAATACTATGACACAATTATCTTCTAGCTTAGGCAAAATGTTTGAAAACCAGTTTTCAAACGACTGTCCGGTCATTTCGTCGTGGTAATCACCAGACTTCTTGGATTCAAAAGCCCATAGTGCATCTTGCATAAATCCGTCTTCGCTACCAATATGGCATATTATAAGTCTTTTTCCTTTCCCTAAAATTTATAAACTTTTTAACATATAATATATTTTTCGACCTACATTCCTGTACTGTTTTATTTTCTTTAGGTAATCCCTTCGCCACAGGACAATTTCCTCTTTATCCAGCAACATACTATTTCTACCCCTAGTTTGATGTTTAAAATTAAGTTTTTTTAATAGTTTCCAGAAAGTTGTTCTTTTAAAAGTCGGTAAATCTGGATCATCATTAACCGCTTTTAACACTTTATCAATTGTGGGAAGCTCATTCCTAAAATAGAATTGATGTACCTTTCGTCTTATTGCAGCTTTATCGAAATCTTCGACAGAATCCACGATTTGCTTGTAGGACAGTTTTCTCTTTGGTTCAGAGAAGGTTTCATTTTGTTTATACTCTTTGACGACGTTAAACACTGTTTTACAACACACCCCTGTTCTATTTGCCACTCTACTTTCAATTTCATGAATAACCATCACAGGATTCCCTAGCATTTCATGTTTATAAACATTGAGAATCATTTCTTTTGTCCGTATGTCCAAATGTCCCTTTTTGGGTCGTTTTTTAGGAGGTGTTAACGGCCTATTTTCACCTTCATCCACTGTATCCGTGGAGGACATACTTCAGTTTTATCAAATATACCTACGTTGTGCAATAAAACTAACGTTTCTTCAACAAAAACCAAGAATACCACAAAAGTTTACTCTAACACACACTTACAAAAATCAAAACGGTGCAATACTGTCAAGCAGACAGATAACTGAATACAACTCTGTAAAAAAAATTTTAAACGCCAATAGCGTTGCGAGAATTACCAGTCATGAGGTGACTCACGCGATGTTCAGTGTTTACATCGGGCGTATTTCAAATGTAAATAGACTTTAGATTTGCTCAGAAAGGAATAAGGATTTTAAAAATAAATTTTACTTTAAGAAAAAGCAGTGGCGTATCACTTTTCCCTTTAAAATGATTCGGTGCAAATCCCGCACGAACGCCACTGACAAGAATAAAAAATCATGTTGTACAGCAGAAAATTGCTTTTAATGCATAGAAGATGCGTACTACGTTTCACAAAAATTTAGAAAAAGAGAAAAAAAATAGAAATTTGATGCGTCCATTTTCGATGTATCGATTTATTTTGAATTTTGTGCATCCCTATAAGCGCCTCAGAATATAAAGGCGCTCACTATATAATAGCTCACTTCTCAACCTAGTTATATAATGTACTATTATATAGTGCCTCTTGCCAGAAGGCTCTAGAAATATATTGACATAGGTCTATAATGGTGTAAGTACCAACAATAAATATAAAAAAAAAGGCATGAAAAATCACAAATAATAATTACATTAAATCGTTGGTAGCAGAAAAAATATTATATATATTTACTACGGTTTAGACGCCCATTGTGACCCCTGCGTCTTATTACTCCAAAATTAAATTTAAAATTGACGCTTGGGCCATATAATGACGTCTGGCTAACTAAATCTTGGTTAACACTACATATAATATTAATTATTGGAAAGATCCACCCATTTTCATCATGGGTGTGCAGTTTTGTACTATCAGTAAGTAGCAGAGTAGGTACTTGAGTACTATAATTTAGTGGAATATCTGATTCTATAAAATTTAATATATTTTTTAATAATTATGTCAACAATTATGTCATGTTTAACATGTTTCTTACGGCCGACATATTTTATTTATGCACTACTCATAACAATGTATTCTATTATTGAAGGCAAGAAGTGCTAAAATATTACACCAGCCATAAAATAGTATAAGTGAGCACTAATATTTAATAAACGGTAAAATTGTTTTACGTAAGAACGTAAAACTCAACGCTCCCCTATTTAAATCCGTACCGCGTCCGCGCTTCAAACAAACGATTAACGGCTTACACACACTGACGCGGTTACGGCCACGGTACGGGGGCGGCCGCGGTAGCGGCCAATATGAACACTATGAATTAAATGAATAAAATCATACCAAGCGCGAACATTCCATTTTAAAATTCTTTATTGTCCTATTGCTCTCTATCTATAATAGTACTTTAATAACTAACTTAATCTAGCTTATCCTAATACATAATACTAAAACTAACTAAACTAAGTACAGAGTTGGGCGCATACGGACCGTAAGCATACGGCCCGAAATGCGCCCAAAAACCAGGCCTTGAGCCTGGCGGCCGATGTTGTGGCCTAAGGTTATTATTACTATTTAATAATTCACTGTGTCACACGCGTTCCGGCGGTGCCTTACCGGTGTATTGCAAGGGTTATGTTACTCCAAGGAGTTTAATATTAAAATTCCAAGAAAATTGTGAAGCGGTAAACTGTATTCCAACAGCAGAGCATTCTGGGAAAACTTTCAAAAAACCCAGTAAATTTAGAATATCACAGACATTTTATGTTCGCCTACAGCGGACAATTTGATTGCAATGTAGCACAACCATCTCGCTCCGTCACCTCCTACAGCGGAGAGTGGCCATGTTTTAGTGTTCGGTCCTTGTTTATTAGTCAGTCTGAGGTCTTGTAAGTCCCTCCCACTGCCGTTTCTCATGTTTTAAACACACTTTTCTGGCTTCAAAAATACGCCGAACGAAGCGCGAACAGGTCTAGACTAAGTGGCCTGAGAGCAGACAACTGCAGCAATCTGATCTGAGGTGGCGGCTAAATGCAGCGTGTCGAGTTCGGCCGCGAGAAGTGACTGTAGTAATGACTTTAGACGTAGGAGAAACAAAATTGTTTACCTTTTAACCCGATCACACACTGTTTTGATCAGAAATCAATGTTGGTGAACTTCTGCGGATTACCCTAGATCTACCGCCTGTGCTTGAAAACGAAGGACATTATTACTTATATTAAATGCATCTTTTTTGTGTGCGTAAGTAAGAATATTATACTAAATTAGTAGGCATGGCCGGAGTTGAGCGTGGGAACTTTTTGATGACCGTGGGAAAATTTTGTTGAGGGCGTGGCACTTTTCCTGGAAGCCACCATCCTCTCTTAACCTAAGTGGAACCCAGCTACTATCGCCACCTAGTAAGTGACGTCATAACTGCTCGATGCCGGTAATATAGGGCCCTATTGGCCTGGCAGGTCAGCGACCCCGAGCGGTGGTCACCCGATGGTTACCCGATGATCGCCCGAGGGTATCCGATGCCGGTAATATAGGGCCCTATTGACCTGTGTGGAACCCTCCACTGCTGTCACCTAACCCCCCACACATTATTCTAACCTAACTTTTGTCCCAACGGAACCCAGATCACGTGTTACCCCGATTATATAGTAATATCATTGTAGGGGTGCCACCTAACGGGGAGAGATGTACGTACCTGTTATCTTGAGACCTGTAGCGCCACCTGCTTTTCATATAAGGCATCTTGTTTACCGCGATGGTAGGTATGACGTTGTAAATCAGTTAAAATATTTTAAAATATAATAATAACAGAAAAAAAGTTTTTGTCCTCGGTGGGATTTGAACCATAATCCTCTGGGGCCGAACCTCAAAGCCTTGCAAAATACGCTACGAGAGCATATAGATTAAAACTGCTAAACAATGTTAGACAACGTGAAACCACGGGGGCACATCTGATTAGATTGCTGGAACAAAAGGTCCTTAAGTGGGATTATGGTGGTGTTTTATAATGTACAAAATTAGGGTAAACCAGGCTGGGAACTCCAATGTTAATTTTCGGAGGGATTTTTATGACTCATATCTCCGGAACCAATGGGCCTAGGATATTGCGCATGCGAAGTTGGGGTCTATGAAATGGGTTCTTGCGCGTGACCCGAAAACGACACCTGTCACCTGTCAATTAAGAACTGTCACCTGTCAGATGTCACCTGTCAAATGTCAAAATCGACAGCTGATGTATGTCACGTGTTTAGGGTGACGTCATGAGTCGTTTAAAAAAAGAACCGGGTTGATCGGGCCAATAGGGCCAAAGTTGATATAGCTAATGCCCGAACGGCAGGAGGGTGAAAGATTGCAAATACATATCGCGGGTTTAGGATGACGTCATGAGTCGTTTAAAAAGAAGAACGGGGTTGATCGGGCCAATAGGGCCAAAGTTGATATAGCTAATGCCCGAACGGCAGGGGGGTGAAAGATTGCAAATACATATCGCGTGTTTAGGGTGATGAAATAAGTTGTTTAAAAAAAGGACGGGGTTGATCGGGCCAAATCACAAAAGTATTTTGAGGATCCCCCCTGTATTTCAAATTTTATTATATCCTTCAAGCTTTTAATTGAATTTTAATAATCGATTGTCAGTTCAAAGGATGGAAAATAACCTTGACGAGTGCGATGCAAATGTAGTATCATTATGCAAAACACTAATTATACACGAGGCTTGTCTAGATAATGATTTATTTATGCTAATTGACTACTGCTAATTTACAACAATATTTTGTGTCATTTATATGCAAAAGTGCATTTCTTAAACAGATAATTACTTGCATAATTTTATACAAAAATCTATACAGGGAAGATGTAAAGTAAGTATACAAAGACCTCCCAGGCCCCCCAAATTCCCTAAAATATATATTCCCGACGAAATTGTGACCTTAGTATAGCTAATACATGTCGCGTGTTTAGGGTGACGTCATAAGTTGTTTAAAAAAGGAATGGGGTTAATTGAGTAAATAGAGCCAAATTTAACAGTCCGTATGTGCAAAAAAAAAAAAAATTGTTTCGCGGATATGAGTTATATATTAAATAAAAGAAAAGACATCAAAATTATAGAAAATTATTTATTTATCTATACCTTGACTTAATAAAGGTATGCAATAGATTAATTAGTAAAATGGTACAAGATACGCATATAAATACAATTAAACTAAGCACACCATGTGTTCCAGCATATCCATCCACTATTGGAGAATTGTGAGAAGCATTTTGGTTTATTAGCGTCCTCCACTCGGTTTCGCCAAAAGTCAGGTCTCTAAACTGAAACCTAACCTTATATCGCAAATCACCAACTGTTGGAGCGTTTGATTTAAAAACAGCCGTATGTCTATTATCAATTTGTTCATATGTCATTTGAAGCCATGTGTTGTTTGCAGAAAATGGTGGAGTTCCCAACATTACCGATGCATTCAATACATTATACGGAGCGTAAACGTAAAACACATTTTGTACTAAGGCAGTCAAGAGAATATAGGATGAACTTAACGCCGCCATGACTGTAGGTAGAATGATCTAAACTCCATTCCCTAAAACCTTTATTACTTCACGAGATTGGTACCAGACGCTCATAAAAATTATAAATATTACTAGCATACAAATGGCGACGGTATATAAAAAACTCTTGTTTTTCTTCTCTTTTGTACACTTTATCGGTTTATTTTTTCTCAATTGGCGGCATCTCCATAAGACTTTAGCTAGCTCACAATGCTTGACATTCTTATAATGATCCTTCAAAGGATCATCTCCCACATACCAACCATCAAACTCACAATGACAAAATGAACACCTGACAATATCCAATCTCTCAGTGTAATAAAACCCCGCACTTGCCAACTCTTCAGGATTGAGCTTGCTAGGCCAATTAGCGAACGTAATTAGCCTATCTTCAAAATTACGAAGCAAACTATAACCATCATCTCCACACATTTTAGGAGATGTTGCTATCTAAAGTGTTGTAAGAATACTATAAAATAAAACCAATAAAACGGGTTAATATACATTTATTATCATCAAATATTACACATTTGTATTCTATCAAAGTCATCTAGTACCTTCTTGGGATTAAAGTGTATTAGTTCCAACATGTAAATAGCTTGTTCAGACATGTTTAAACTACAAATATTTTTAATAATTTTAAAAAAGTTTCCTTGGATGTCTTCATTAATGTTCATATAATTTAAAAAGTTATCATAAAATACCATAAAATCTAAATTTTTTATCAGGTTCAATCTATAATTAATAATGTGACTTATACTAACAAATGAGGTTATGTCATGAGAACAGAAACATAACGTTGTATTATTACACACAAGATTTATTATTTTTTCACTCAACAATGTAACGGACGACACTGTAAAATTTTCAGTTTCAGAATCAATTCTTAATAATGTATCATCTTCAACCATTTTGGACGCGATTTCGAGAAACTCATGCCACTCGAAATTGGCTAGTGATGCTGCAACTTTTTCCTCAGGTAAATTTAAAACAGTATTTATTAACTTCACACTCGGCACCATTCCTCTAGCTACACTAAGGCCAACGATTATCTTATAATTTCCAGCGGAATAATGTACCTCGTTCAACAGCTTTTTCTCATTCTTAATGTCTTCTCTACTTCTTAATATCATGCTATCAAGATATCTCCAAGGAGACAAACTTCTTGAATCTTCTTCAACAACGTATTCGCCCATGACTAAATAAGTACTGAAACCATCCAAGCAAATTATCGACTTTACTCTGACTACCCCACTCCTGAATATTTATTAATATTAAGTTCTAGGAATAAAAGTTGTGACAAGGCCCACCCACTACCCATCTCGGTAAATTCTAAAGCTTTTTTAAGTAGGTTATTTTTATATAGTTCAAACACATGTTCTAAATTAGTACCTGGATGAATCACACCATATCTCGAATTATGATTTAATTTCTTGTTCCTGCGTTGATGGTTGTAGACACCATAAAGTTCCATATTCATTGATATAGTTCGATGAAGACTCAACTGCTCCGCTAACACCGTTAGAACCTTATGTTTCAAGTCTTTCAGGAACAGCTTAACATCAGTCAAATTATTATTTGTCGATATGTGATAGGTATTCACTCTATTCTTAAAAGCTGTTTGAATAAGTTTAATACCAGAGCCTACAATCTCTTCACAGTTTTCCTTATGTTTCGTTGTACGATTATGACCTTTAATCACCTCACAGCGGCACTGTTTGCAGTATATCTTATACTATAATACTAGCTGATTATTACGAAATATGACGTATTTATCCAAATGAGTCTGCATAACACTCAATTCTAGCAAACTAAACAACATCTTTTATCATGTCCACCCAGCTGTTGTGTGAATTATCAAAGCCAAGCCACTTGACAAACATTTTCTTCCCCTTTTTCCGTATAATTCTTTCAATAAGAAATACATCGGGCTGTTTAGTTTTCTGTAATTCCGCTTCATAAAATCCTCCACTGATTGGTCGTCCCTGCATATCCTCCAATATATAGGTTGTAGGATTTGTTATATTAACCTTGGAAATTTTGAAAAGCTCGGTTGTCCAATTAGGTACATAACCCTTTTCAAAGACATGCTTGGATTTACTTATACGAACAATGTCCCCAACCTCAAATTTTCGTTTCCCCACAACCTTTAGATGTGTATATACAGAGTTTAATAACTTATCCGCGTTACTCTTATTAACATCCGACGGCTTCATGCCAATCGTGTGATGTTTAGTAGCATTGTATGTATTCACGATTTCCTCCAAAAAATCAATCCATCGATGATTTCCATTTAAAGTAAACAATCTAAAAAGCTTTTCTTTAATTGTTCGAATTACTCGCTCCGCAATTGAAGCCTTCAAGATACTGAAAGTGCTATAATGATGTATTTTATGCGTCTTCATAAGATTTTGAAAACTTGTATTGTAGTATTCCTTTCCATTATCTGTAACTAACTTTTTCGGGATTCGCTTGGAGTGTCTAAAAATATTTTCCATCGCTTTGGTTACTTCTTGAGCAGTTTTCGTCTTTATGGGTCTTGCCCAGAGAAATTTCGAAAACGAATCGATAACAACAAGTATGTATTTATACCCCCTATTTTCGCGCGCATATTGATCGAGTTGCGCAAGATCGGATGCAAATGTATCATCTAAACCATATTGGATAAATCTACGACGTTTAAATTTCGAACGAGCTGGGGCGTGTAACTCTTTAACAACCTGTTCTCGCGCCTTAGTGATGATACCCTTGGGCATTTTGTTAATAAAGTGAAATATTTGAAACATGTTAGGCAATTTATATACCCCTATCAACTGTATCTGCTAATTTAGTTACTTTTTCATCAAGTTTCTTCAAGTCTGCAGCTAAAGGTGCAAAAGAATTTTCGATTTTTACATGCATGTAACTATGTAAGAGGTCCTCGAGTTTATCGAACTCTGGTTGCACTATTTTCATGGCTTCTTGCTGGTAATTGTCAACTAATTTCAATTTAACATCAATTGCATTAAAACGATCATTAATTGTTGAAATATCTCTTGTTATTCTTGAAATACTGGTAGAAGACTTTAGCAAACGATCATTTAAATCGCGTAATTCTGCAGATACAGCCTTCATGCGACCTTCGATGCTATTGGTAGTATCGTTAACCAGCTTAACACACTCGTTTGAAGAAGCAATAATTTTCATGTAAATAACAGAAATTGCATCATCTAAAAATTTTTTATTAACGCCATCTGTATCATCTGTTGGGGGACTGACGTTACAAAGCTTATGTTCCCTAAAATTGTAATCACCATCCCTAGTGAAGGAAAGTATGGTGGGTGCTGGTAAAACTCTCGGAACCCTGTAGGGGGAAGGTAAAGAACGTCCAAACTTATTCATGATTAATACTTTAATGATGCTTTTAAGGAATTACATGTTTATTTATAGAATTCAATAATTCCAAGTCTCTGCAATTCCTGTAAAATATTCTGAATCTCGTTCCAATTATTATTATTACCAACATGTTCGGAGGCCTCAAGCTTCTTCATTCGCTCAACTAGCTCATTTACATCGTAATAATATACAAATTCCTTTGGTCTTTCGTTGTACTCCATTAATGCATTCCCAGATTTCAGTTTAGATCTTGTTACAGGCATTCTACTAATAGGCGGTGTTTTGTTCGAAGAACTTCTAAGATTTCTAGCATGAGAAGATGCTGATGATTGCAACAAGGACGTTGATCCTCGTGTTGAAGATGTTAGTAGCGGTTTAATAATATTTTTATATTTTTCCGATTTGCTACCTTTTAGTTGACCATTACTTAACCGCCTATATGCATTAGTGCGCACTAATATGTCTTTATAATGCACATCATCATCTTTCTTACGATTGATGGGATTCTTTAAAAACAATAACTCATATAGACCCTGACTTCCTGGATAAGCGACATCGCCTACTTTAATGTCTCCATTTTGCAAAAAGTCCACCGACAGAGAACCCATTGTCCATTTACCATTTTCAAAATTGTATGTTAGACCTTGTGAGTCATCCAAATCAGGGGAACTTGTCCAATACATTTTTAAATATTCGTGAGAAATTGGAGGATATTGACTGGTAAATTCCTCGAAAATTGCCGGATTCGTTCTCATAGTAGTTTCAAATACCTCCTTTAAATCTTGTGGGGTATTCTCTTCAAACACATCATCCTCGATTTCCTCATTATCAACCAAATCTCCATACATAACTTCCGCTTCTCTGGGCAAAAATTAAACTTCTTCTGGTTTTGTTTTTACAATCGTCTCTGTCGGTTCAGTTTTAATCTTTGGCTTCTTGGCTCTCTTTTCCATAAGCGGTACAAGCATATTTAGCGGGGTAGTAACTGGTGTTAAAAACTTGTTAAGCGCAGCATCTTCTTCGTTTCTTTCCAGCTTTAAAGCCAAGTATTTCCTTCTTATTGTATTAGAGGCATCAATTATGCGACGTTTAACATTCTTATCATAGCTGTTAAATTGTCGAGACATTGCGACTAAATGGTCTATACTTTACAATGATGACGGTGATACTAACTACATATGATGACGTTATAGTATTATATAAGTATCGAATTTACTACGATATCTGCCTTTATTAATGTCGTTGTCTTTAACCATGACTAAAAACCCATATTTATCATTCCAATATTCAGAGCAAATGCGTTTAAACGAATCGAAAGACATGTCCGTGTTTACATGATCGCTATAAATATGTTTCAAGTTTAGCTCGTCTTGTTTAAACAAAACTAACACGTTGGCATTATCGCGAATCAACTGTTTGGGTACTTTTGAATATGTTTGCGAGAGATAGAATGAGTCGATATCATTATGACGGCCCATACAGAAATAATTTCTAATTTTATCCTGTTTCTCGCAAGCCACATCGTCAAAGATGAATACAGAGTCGGGTTGAGCAGTTGACGGGTCTATTACATCATCATTCTCACCATATGTGAAATACCCCAAACGACAATGTTTCAATGTTTCTCGGAGGAAATCATATTTTTCCTGTTGTAAAGATTTCGAATAAACGTACACATTTTGAAATTTTAAACCATTGGCGTCAGTTAATAGACTAATCATTACATTGGTTTTTCCACAATTACTCGGTCCACATATTAACGCCCTAATGGTGTTTGGAAAAAGCTGCCCGTGTTTGTTTGTTTGTTTCTGTTTGGGCATATCGAAATTTTGAATATTTAGGTGGTGTTTTTGTTTCTGCTTCCGCATTACTATAAATAGACTCTTTTCTCTTCAAGAACTTTATTTGTAATGACAACGTTGCAGGGTGCAGGTGTCTTAAATAGTACCATAAATCGACTCCCGTTTGAACTTCATTTACCTGGTTATTCATATTGTGGTCCCGGCACTCGCTTAAAAGAACGTTTAGCTCGAGGTGATCCCCCAAAAAATAAATTGGACAGTTTTTGTCGAGATCACGACATTGCATACTCTCAGTCTCAAGACTTGAAACAAAGACATCAGGCAGATAAAATACTTGAAAATAGAGCGTGGGAGCGCGTGAAAGCCAACGACTCCAGTTTTGGCGAAAAAACATCAGCTTGGCTAGTTACTAACGCTATGAAGGTTAAACGTAAGTTGGGGGCGGGGTGCAAAAGCTTGACTTCGATTGTGAATAAGCTTAGTAAACACGGTGCTGGTGATATAACCAAGAAAAAGACCTTGAGTAACTTACTAAAAGCAGCACGCATGTCGATAAAGAAAGCCGGTGGACGTAGAAAAATTAGTATACCGAGGGTTATACCACTCCCTAAGACTGGCGGGATCCTTCCTTTGATACCAATATTTGCCGGGCTTAGTGCTTTGGGTGCTCTCAGCGGCGGGGTGGCCGGTATTGCAAAAACCGTCAATGATGTTCAAAGTGGGAGAGACAAGCTACAAGAAGCTAAACGCCACAATGAAACGATGGAAGCCATTGCTTTAGGGAAAAAGGGTAGCGGTCTATATTTAAAGAAGTATAAATCGGGGTATGGATTATATCTAAGAAAAATGCCAAAAAACTACCACTGAAGCTGCCCAAACGCCCGTTAACCGATGAAGACATCAAAAACTATACATCTCAATTAAAGATACCCAACTTTAGGGGGGTCTTTATGCGAGATACTCTTCCAAAATCACCTAACCATACTGAGTGTGGTGTTGTCAATTTAGATCGAAACGTCGGATTCGGAACACATTGGGTAGCTTATAAGAAACGCGGTGATAAAGTTGTTTATTTCGATAGTTTTGGCAATTTGAAACCACCCAAGGAATTTATAAAATATATGAAAAATTGTAAAATTTGCTTTAATTACGATCAGTATCAGGACTTTGGATCATCCAATTGTGGACATCTAGCATTGGCTTTTCTCTACAATAAATCTCTATAAAACATATCATAAGTCCCTTACAACAGTCATGTCTCAGACGTTTACGCTAAAAGGTCGTTCTCACCAGCTTGAAGCACACTTTGTTCCTCCAATAGAACTTGACCCAAACTACGAATACTCTCTTGCACTTATATCGCTGAATACTTGGAATACTATTCCAAACATTGAATCAGGAAAAAACAAGATTTACTATACTGAAAATAACGTGGAAAAGATATTGGAGATACCTACGGGGTCGTACGAACTGCAGGATATCGAAACGTTTGTTCAGAATCGCATTCTTGATTCACACGCTACTTTAGACGAGCGCAATCACGTCTTTTCGTTGAAACCTAATAATAATACGCTAAGGTGCGAGTTGAGAAGCCAATACGACCTAAATTTTCAGCCAGAAGATAGTATAGCAAGATTATTAGGTTTTTCCCAACGTAAACTAACAGCAGGTGTTGTGCATGAATCAGATCTACCTGTAGAAATAATACAAGTTGTTACTATACGCATAGAGTGCAATATTATTTCCGGCTCGTATTATACAAATAATCCTTCACATACCTTATACGAATTCTCTCCAACAGTCGATCCTGGCTTCAGTATAAATATCGAGCCAAGAAATTTAATTTTTCTACCGGTAAGAGAAACGAGCATTTACAATATTTCCCTCACCCTATTGGATCAAGATTCGAGGCCGGTTAATTTTAGAGGTGAAGAAGTTGTAATTAGACTAGAACTTAGGCGAAATGGTTCTAGTATTTAAAAAATATTTAAACAGTGGTGCTTCATTAGCAGAGTCATTCGA